>CM017188.1:38018707-38311207 GCA_004837865.1 Musa balbisiana
ACATCCACTTGCGAAGCCTTCTTCGATGAGGCTCCCAACTTCCACTGGCAAATCACTTTGAAGGGGGAAGGACAAATACCCCTCTTACAATTTTTTACAAGTGGTTCACACTCTTATAAAGTTTCAACGAGAAAGAAGGAGGTGAACACTTAAGCAATTGAAAACAAGACTTGCTAAAGACTTTGCTAAGGCTTTTATCTCAATCTATTGCTTCTCAAAAGTTGTAATCTCTGCTGAGAATTAAGGAGTATTTATAGGCCTCAAGAGGGTTCAAATTTGGGCTCCAAAATTTGAATTCTCTTCGGTTCCCGAAGCTAGCGGTGCCACCGCCTGTCAGTGGCAGTGCCACCGCTTGGCTCTCGGGTGCTGGGCGGTGCCACCACCTGGATCTGGCGGTGCCACCGCCTACACTATTTCAGCTCACTAGTTGGGCTCCAAACTTGGCCCAAACCAGTCCGAACTTGGGCCCAATTGGCCCCTACTTGGGTTATAAGATTAACACCTAATCCTAACCCTAATTAACATGCTAACTATGAATTTAAAGACATTTCCTAAGCTATTACAAAGTCCGCAAGTCAAGACTTCTTCCGGCGAACTTCCGACGGTCTTCTGATAAACTCTCAAAAACCATTCTGCGAACTCCCGACAAGCTCCGAGACTTCACGATTTGATCTTGGCGAGTTTCGACGAGCTTTTTCGGCAAGCTACGATCTTTCTCGGTGAGCTCCGCGAACTTCCGATGTACCTTTCGGCGAGCTTCCGAAAACCCTTCGGCAAGCTCCCTACTCATTCTCGGCTAGTTCCGGCAGCATTCTCGACGAACCTTCGGACTTCCGTTGGACTCTAGAACTCCCAACGAATCCTTCGTGCTTGACTCCGGCACTTTGTTTCGCTTTATGTTTTCATCGTTATCGTAGTTAATCCTGCACACACAAGCCAAAACTCTACTCCGATCTAGACAATTATTACAATGCGAATTGACATTCTGTTGCCCGGCACGTTATTGGTTGGCGCTTCGTCCGATTCTTCAGCGCATCGTCCTCTCTTGCGGCTTGTTGCCCAATCGACGGTTGACCTCCACAACCCTAATATCCTTGGTGCAATTCCGCTCTCCTTGGCCCGATGCCCGACGTTCGAAGCGTTCTGCCATCCGATATCCTGACGTGATTTCCTCCGACGCAATGTCAATTCCTTCTGCGTCAACTGTCCAATCCTGATCGAGTAGACCTGCATCACTGAAAATGCAGTTAAACATCTAAACACAATCAATTAGTTTCATCATCAAAATCCGAGATTCAACAATCTCCCCCTTTTTGATGATGACAACTAATTGATGACTACCGGAGTAAACCTTAACTCCCCGGAGTAAACATTAACTCCCCGGAGTTTAAACAAACTCCCCCTATCAATATGCTATATTGATAGAAACTCTTGGATTCAAATACCTAAGCAACATGTCATGATCAAATAATGCATGTCATCAACTTACTTCTCCCCCTTTGTCATCAACAAAAAGGAGAAGTCCCAACTCTTATGTGTTTAGAGATAAAAAGTTCAATTCAATTAATGAAGTCGTCAATATACTTTTCCCCCTATGTCATCAACAAAAGGAGAAGTAGCTCTAGCTATTTTAAAAGATATGTAAGTTTTTGTAACATGAAGCTAGATTTTCATCACGACATATAAGCACAAAAGCATAGCAAGATTCTTAAGTTCAATCATGGCAATTCAACACTTGCATCTTGTGCAAGATTGCACTTTGCTTTTCTTTGCATGTTCTAACTAGCAAAAGCTTTCTCCCCTTTGTTTTTGTCAAAAACAAGGGAAGAGTACAAGCTAGCCAGCATTTGCCTTAAGCTAGCAATCTTTCTCCCCCTATGTCATTGCCGAAAAGAAGGAGAGGAACCAATGATTTAGACTTTTATATAAACTATGAATTTGCATCAATCAATATTTCAATCATCACATGATACGTATAAGACAACAATGCAAAGAAATCATGTTATGAAAGACATCAATTGTTAAACATGATATGATAATAGTCTCAAAATTTTCAATTTGCGATACATGCGATACATTGCGATACACTAAAAAATTTAATGCGATGCTTTTAAGGATATCAACCTATTTTTGATACAAAGCATGGCAAGAGCAATTATATTTTAAGTTTTCTAAGTTTTGCATTTTTTGCTTCTTTCGAGATAGCAATTCTTTGCTTCTCTTTAGGTTGCAAGATTTGCAATTCATTGGTAGTGTTCATGATAGCAAGTTCTTTCAATGAAATGATCGAGCTAGCAAATTTTCCTTCCTTTGAAATATGTGGGCTAGTAAACTAACTCCCCCTTTATCATTATTGAAAAGAAGGGAGAAATCAATGGCAAAATTTTTTTAATCATTAAACAAGCCATATTACAAAATCATGTCATGATATCAAGAAAGGACATGATTCATTCGACAAATCTTTTTAATAGAGCAAAAGAATTATACAACCAAGGATATGATTAAAATATATCAATATCATAGATCAAGTCATGATTCGTGATTCATCATAAAGCAAATTAATTTTCAATCATCGCATAAGGCATTTAAAGAATTTTTGAAACATAGGAGAATGATTAATTTAAGCATGTAATGTTTCAATCAAATTCAAGTCATGAATACCAATACTTTCATATTGTGAGTATCAATTCATGAATACCAAAAGATATTATTTGTGATTCCAATTTTGCAAGATCAAGATTATGATTTAGATAAAACTCATTCAAATCATATCGTTAACTTGAAACTCATAATCAAGTCATCAAAATCAATTTCGAGATTCACAAAATATCATGAAATTATTAATCTCGATCAGATGGGAAAAGCATTTTTTAAGTGATTCTTTTTCATCTAAGCATGCCTTAGTCTTTATATGCATCTAAGCATGCCTTAGTTTTCATCTAATCAAGATAAGCATGAAAGTTCAAGACATAAAGGCAAAATCTTATAAAACAACTCATCAAGCAAGATTTTAAATATCTATTTCAGCTTAAGAGTAAGTCAAGAATTCAATTATCTCATGTCATGAATTCCAACAGGCATCTCAAATTATCAACATCACATTAAAAAGATATTTCAAAAAGATATATCGATAAGTGATTCATTTGTATCATTTCATTCATTCGGAAGATTCTTTTCTTTAGTAAATAAATCTAGGAGAACAAAATGAATTCAGGGAGATACAACATGATTGAAGCATTGAACATGATTCATATTTAAAATGTGTCTCATGTCATAAGTATGAATTAAGCATTTGTGAAATCCGAAATCATCCTCAAAGTCACATTCGATAAATTCATATATAACAAGCATAGATTTATTGAAAAGTCGATAAGGTAGAGGATCACATTTCGTTTTTATAAATTTCTATTCATGTGATTTGCTTCTTATAAGCATGTCTTTACCTTTAATAAAACAAGTGTCAACATTTAAGACGGAAAGGTAAATTTCATAAAACAAATCATCAAGCATGATTCCATGATAACATCCTTTTAATATCTTGATATTCATCATCAAGTATGATTTCAAAGAGTATGTTCAAGAGAAATCATTAAGACCAAATGCATGATACACTCATTTATTTTTAAAATATTCATCATGTTTATTTTCATGAGATTCACAAGATTGGTAAAATAAATTCATTAATCTCAATAGGATAGAAAATTCATTTCCATTTCATACAATTGATTTCATGTGAGGGTATTCAAGTCTTTTGTGAAAACATATATCATCATTTAAAATCGAAACATAAGTTTCGTCATGAAACCGTCAAGACCAAACACATCATGATATCACATCTATCATCAAAAGACTATCAAAAGACTATCATGATATCACATCACTCATTTATTTTTAAAATATTCATCATGTTTATTTTCATGAGATTCACAAGATTGGTAAAATAAATTCATTAATCTCAATAGGATAGAAAATTCATTTCCATTTCATACAATTGATTTCATGTGAGGGTATTCAAGTCTTTTGTGAAAACATATATCATCATTTAAAATCGAAACATAAGTTTCGTCATGAAACCGTCAAGACCAAACACATCATGATATCACATCTATCATCAAAAGACTATCAAGAAATTCATACATAGATGTACATGCATTATGTCATCTTAATATGTCATGAGAATGTCATCTTAATTCGTCATAAAAACGATTAGACAAAAAACATGTTAATCTAAAATGAGAGTTTCAAATCAACATGTACTTCAAAAACTCATGCATGACATAAAATCATCAAAATACACATGCATGGATTAATCCTAAGCATTATCACATATCATATAATTATCATCCCTAATATTGCATACATCATTCAATATTTCAAAACATAACATGCATGAAACCTTAGCAACATACATTTTATGATCAAATTTTTTTAATTTTTCAAATATGCTAAAAAGAAAAACATGATATAATTTTTGACAAATAATTTTTTATTTCATATTCCTACTATCTAAATTAAGCACTCATGAAAAACTTCAAGTAATTTCAAAATAATTCAAGAGAGTTGAGTTACTTACCTTGTAGTCGAACCCCATCAAAGCCCAATTCGCCATTTCACCTTTGGAAGTTCTTGATTCATCCTTGGTTGCCTTCCTCTTCTTTGGCCTCTTTCTCCGTTCAAGTTCATTGTTTATTTTAGATTTTTGTTTAATGAACTTATTAAGATTTAGTGTTCGAAGTTCAAGTTCATCATTGTCCTCATCACTTGAGTCATCGCTCAAGTGGTATTCATTTGTCCGGAGTTCCAAATCCTTCCTATTCTTTGGAAGGTGGTTCAAGTGCTCATCGGGTTCAAAATATTCCGAAAGTATCATTTCATAGGTCATTAATGACCCGATTAATTCTTCTAATGGAAAATCATTTAAATTTTTTATCTCTTGTATTGCGGTTATTTTAGGATCCCACCTTTTTGGAAGGGATCTTAAGATCTTACTTACGAGATCAAAATTAAAAAAAGATTTACCAAGAACTCTTAGATTATTGACGACATCCATGAAACGGGTGTACATGTCGCCTATAGTCTCGCTTGGTTGCATTCGAAAAAGCTCAAAATCATACAATAAAATATTAACTTTCGAGTCTTTGACTCTACTAGTTCCCTCATGCATGATTTCAAGTGTTCGCCAAATATCAAAAGCCGTTTTGCATATAGAAATCTGATTGAACTCATTTTTGTCCAAAGCGCAAAATAAGGCATTCATAGCCTTTACATTTAAGGAAAAATACTTCTTCTCCAAAACCGACCATTCGTTCATTGGTTTAGAGGGAAGTTGAAAATTATTTTTAATAATATTCCATAAATCCAAATTCATAGAAATCAAGAAAACTCTCATTCGAGTTTTCCAATAAGCGTAGTCTAATCCGTTAAACAACGGTGGACGAACAACCGAAAAGCCCTCTTGAAAGCCATGAAGAGCCATTTCTCTCGGGTGTAAATCCAAAATGAGAAATACCGGGCTCTGATACCAATTGTTAGGATCGGAGCGACACTAAGAGGGGGGGTGAATTAGTGCAGCGGATTAAAACGTCGGTTTCGAAAAATCTTTCATACGATAAAAACCGAACTTGGAAGTGCTTAACTTGAAAGCGTGTTCGTAAATGTGTGCAACAAAAGTAATGAGGAAGTAAAGCACTTATAAAGATTTGCAGAAAGGTAAAGCACAATAAATAAATGCAAACCAGTGAACACGCCAATTTTAAAGTGGTTCGGTCAAAATGACCTACATCCACTTCGAAGCCTTCTTCGATGAGGCTCCTAACTTCCACTAGCAAATCACTTTGAAGGGGAAGGACAAATACCCCTCATACAACTTTTTACAAGTGATTCACACTCTTACAAAGTTTCAACGAGAAAGAAGGAGGTGAACACTCAAGCAATTGAAAACAAGACTTGCTAAAGACTTTGCTAAGGCTTTTATCTCAATCTATTGCTTCTCCAAAGTTGTAATCTCTGCTGAGAATTAAGGAGTATTTATGGGCCTCAAGAGTATTCAAATTTGGGCTCCAAAATTTGAATTCTCTTCGGTTCCCAAAGCTAGCAGTGCCACCGCCTGTCAGTTCTGACATTGACAATGTACTGGGCGGTGCCACCGCCTAGCTCTCGGGTGCTGGGCGGTGCCACCGGCTGGCTCTCGGGTGCTGGGCGATGCCACCGCCTGGCTCTGGCGGTGCCACCGCCTACACTATTTCAGCTCACTAGTTGGGCTCCAAACTTGGCCCAAACCAGTCTGAACTTGGGCCCAATTGGCCCCTACTTGAGTTATAAGATTAACACTTAATCCTAACCCTAATTAACATGCTAACTATGAATTTAAAGACATTTCCTAAGTTATTATAAAGTTCGCAAGTCAAGACTTCTTCCGACGAGCTTCCGACGAACTTCCGACGGTCTTCCGATAAACTCTCGGAAACCATTCTGCGGACTCCCGGCAAGCTCCGAGACTTCACGATTTGATCTTGGTGAGTTTCGACGAGCTTCTTTGGCAAGTTACGATCTTTCTCAGTGAGCTCCGCGAACTTCCTACATACCTTCCGGCGAGCTTCCGAAAACCCTTCGGCAAGGTCCCTACTCATTCTCGGCTAGTTCCGGCAGCATTCTCGACAAACCTTTGGACTTCCGTCGGACTCTCGAACTCCCAACGAATCCTTCGCGCTTGACTCCGGCACTTTGTTTCGCTTTATGTCTTCATCATTATCATAGTTAATCCTACACACAAGCCAAAACTCTACTCCGATCTAGACAATTATTACAATGCAAATTGATATTCTGTTGCCCGGCACGTCATTGGTTAGTGCTTCGTCCGATTCTTCAGCACATCATCCTCTCTTGCGGCTTGTTGCCCAATCGGCAGTTGACCTCCACAACCCCAATATCCTTGGTGCAATTCCGCTCTCCGTAGCCCGATGCCCGACGTCCAAAGCGTTCTGCCGTCCAATATCCTGACGTGATTTCCTCCGGTGCAACGTCAATTCCTCCTGCGTCAACTGTCCAATCCTGATCGAGTAGACCTGCATCACTCAAAATGCAATTAAACATCTAAATACAATCAATTAGTTTCATCATCAAAATCCGAGATTCAACAATCTCCCCCTTTTTGATGATGACAACTAATTGATGATTACTGGAGTAAATCTTAACTCCCCGGAGTTTAAACAAAGTCCCCCTATCAATATGCCATATTGATAGAAACTCTTGGATTCAAATACTCAAGCAACATGTCATGATCAAAATCATGCATGTCATCAACTTACTTCTCCCCCCTTTGTCATCAACAAAAAGGAGAAGTCCCAACTCTTATGTGTTTAGAGATAAAAAGTTCAATTCAATTAATGAAGTCGTCAATATACTTTTTCCCCCTATGTCATCAACAAAGGAGAAGTAGCTCTAGCTATTTTAAAAGATATGTAGTTTTTGTAACATGAAGCTAGATTTTCCTCATGACATAAAGCACAAAAGCATAGCAAGATTCTTAGTTCAATCATGGCAATTCAACACTTGTCTTGTGCAAGATTGCACTTTGCTTTCTTTGCATGTTCTAACTAGCAAAAGCTTTCTCCCCTTTGTTTTTGTCAAAAACAAGGGAAGAGTACAAGCTAGCCAGCATTTGCCTTAAGCTAGCAATCTTTCTCCCCCTATGTCATTGCCGAAAAGAAGGAGAGGAACTAATGATTAGACTTTTACATAAACTATGAATTTGCATCAATCAATATTTCAATCATCACATGATACGTATAAGACAACAATGCAAAGAAATCATGTCATGAAAGACATCAATTGTTAAACATGATATGATAATAGTCTCAAAATTTTCAATTTGAGATACATGCGATACATTGCGATACACTAAAAAATTTAATGTGATGCTTTTAAGGATATCACCTATTTTTTATACAACGCATGGCAAGAGCAATTATATTGCAAGTTTTCTAAGGTTTGCATTTTTTGCTTCTTTCGAGATAGTAATTCTTTGCTTCTCTTTAGGTTGCAAGATTTGCAATTCATTGGTAGTATTCATGATAGCAAGTTCTTTCAATGAAATGATCGAGCTAGCAAATTTTCCTTCCTTTGAAATATGTAGGCTAGTAAACTAACTCCCCCTTTAATATTTAGTGTTCGAAGTTCAAGTTCATCATTGTCCTCATCACTTGAGTCATCGCTCAAGTGGTATTCATTTGTCCGGAGTTCCAAATCCTTCCTATTTTTTGGAAGGTGGTTCAAGTGCTCTTCGGGTTCAAAATGTTCCAAAAGTGTCATTTCATTGGTCATTAATGACCCGATTAATTCTTCTAATGGAAAATCATTTAAATTTTTTATCTCTTGTATTACGGTTATTTTAGGATCCCACCTTTTTGGAAGGGATCTTAAGATCTTACCTACGAGATCAAAATTTAAAAAAGATTTACCAAGAACTCTTAGATTATTGACGACATCCATGAAACGGGTGTACATGTTGCCTATAGTCTCGCTTGGTTGTATTTGAAAAAGCTCAAAATCATACAATAAAATGTTAACTTTCGAGTCTTTGTCTCTACTAGTTCCCTCATGCGTGATTTCAAGTGTTCACCAAATATTAAAAGCTGTTTTGCACATAGAAATCTGATTGAACTCATTTTTGTCCAAAGCGCAAAATAAGGCATTCATAGCCTTTGCGTTTAAGGAAAAATACTTCTTCTCCAAAATCGACTATTCGTTCATCAGTTTAGAGGAAAGTTGAAAACCATTTTCAATAATATTCCATAAATCTAAATTCATAGAAATCAAGAAAACTCTCATTCGAGTTTTCCAATAAGTGTAGTCCAATCTGTTAAACAATGGTGGACGAACAACCGAAAAGCCCTCTTGAAAGCCATGAAGAGCCATTTCTCTCGGGTGTAAATCCAAAATGAGAAATACCGGGCTCTAATACCAATTGTTAGGATCGGAGCAGCACTAAGAGAGGGGGTGAATTAGTACAGTGGATTAAAACGTCGGTTTCAAAAAATCTTTCATACGATAAAAACCAAACTCGGAAGTGCTTAACTTGAAAGCGTGTTCGTAAATGTGTGTAGCAAAAGTAATGAGGAAGTAAAGCACTTATAAAGATTTGCAGTAAGGTAAAGCGCAATAAATAAATGCAAACTAGTGAACACGCCAATTTTATAGTGGTTCGGTCAACATGACCTACATCCACTTGCGAAGCCTTCTTCGATGAGGCTCCCAACTTCCACTAGCAAATCACTTTGAAGGGGAAGGACAAATACCCCTCTTACAACTTTTTACAAGTGGTTCACACTCTTACAAAGTTTCAACGAGAAAGAAGGAGGTGAACACTCAAGCAATTGAAAACAAGACTTGCTAAAGACTTTGCTGAGGCTTTTATCTCAATCTATTGCTTCTCAAAAGTTGTAATCTCTGCTGAGAATTAAGGAGTATTTATAGGCCTCAAGAGTGTTGAATCTCGGATTTTGATGATGAAGTCAATTGTCATGTTTTATCTAATCCATATGTTGAGATAAGTATGCAGGATTAAATATGAAAGCTTGAAGACATAAAGCGAGTCTACCGGAATCAAGTTCGATGGTGTTTGAGAGTCCGAAGATTCGTCGGAGATGCTGCCGGAACCAATCGAGAAGAAATCGGGGACTTGTCGGAGTTTTCGGAAGTCCGCCGAAGAGATCATCGGAGGTTCGCAGAGATCACCGAGAAGGCTCGGCTACTCGTTGATTTCACCACAAGATCGGGAGCCAGCTGGGAGTCCGTCGGAAGAAATCCAAGGGCGTATCGGAAGTCCATCGGAAGATCGCCGGAAAGCTCGCTAGAACAAGACTTGAAGTTCGCCGGTTAAAAACTTGCTTAGGATTATATTTTTTAGTTACGTAGTTTGCATGTAATTAAGGTTAGGATTAAGAAATAATCCTATATCCTGATTAGGGGCCAACTGGGCCCAAAATGAAACCTGGTGTGGGCCGGACTTAAAGCCCAACCAGTAACCAATAATACTGGGCGGTGGCACCGTCCAGCACCCGAGAGCCACGTGGTGGCATCGCTGGACTGGGCGGTGGCACCGCCCAGTACACTGTCAGTGTCAAAACTGACAGGCGGTGGCACCGCTAGCTTCGGGAACCGAAGAGAATTCAAATTTTGGAGCCCAAATTTGAATCCTCTTGAGGCCTATAAATACCCCTCTATTCTCAGCTAAGATTACAACTCTTTGAGAAGCAATAGAATAAAAAAAGGGTCTTAGCAAAGCCTTAGCAAGTCTTACTTTCAAATTGCTTGAGTGTTCACCTCCCTTTCTTTCTTGCTGAAATTCTGTAAGAGTGTGAACCACTTGTAAAGGTTGTAAGAGGGGTGTTTGCCCTTCCCCTTCAAAGTGATTTGCTAGTAGAAATTGGGGGCCTCATCGAAGAAGGCTTCGCAAGTGGATGTAGGTCATTTTGACCGAACCACTTTAAATCTACGTGTTCCTTGAATGTGCGAGTTGTTATTTTTCTGCAATCATTATCTACATAGAAGCAAGTTTTTATTCTTCACTTTACTCTAGTTACTATTGATCGAAATATCCTCGCATTTTACGTAATTAGTTTCAAACCTACTAGTTTTAATCCGCTGCACTAATTCACCCCCCCTCTTAGTGCCGCTCCGATCCTAACAATTGGTATCAGAGCAAGGCTCCCTCTCATATTTGGTTTAATACCCAAGAGAGATGGCTTACTCCAGCATGCATGAGGGACATTCTATTACACGTCCACCTATGTTTAATGGGTCGGATTACACGTATTGGAAGACACGTATGAGAATCTTTCTCATTTCCATAGATTTCGAGCTTTGGACTATTGTTGAAAATGGATTTCAAAAATCTTCTCTTTCGATGAGCGAATGGAATGAATTGGAGAAGAAAGTTTTTGCTTTAAACGTGAAGGCTATGAATGCCTTGTTTTGTGCACTAGACAAAAATGAATTTAATCGCGTTTCAATTTGTGATTATGCTTTTGATATTTGGAGAACTCTAGAAGTCACTCATGAAGGTACTAACCGAGTGAAAGAGTCCAAAATCAACATTCTTGTGCACTTTTACAAATTTTTCCGAATGAAACCAAGTGAGTCCATCGGAGACATGTACACCCATTTCACGGATGTCATCAATGGACTCAAAGCTCTTGGTAAAGATTTTTTTAACTTTGAACTAGTAACTAAAATCTTAAGATCCCTTCCTAAAAGTTGGGATTCAAAAGTTACTGCCATTCAAGAGGCCAAGGACCTTAAAACATTCCCTCTTGAAGAACTTATTGGGTCTCTAATGACCTACGAAATGACATGTCAAGCTCATGACGAGCTCGAGAACCCCCTTCCAAAGAACAGGAAGGATATGACACTCAAATCACAAGAAGACCACTTGAAAGGAACATCAAGTGATGAGGACAGTGACAATGACATTGCACTTTTGACTCAAAAATTTAAAAAATTTATAAGAAAGAACAAATTTAAAAATAACACCAAAAACAAACTTGAACATAAAAAGGACCAAGTGATATGCTATGAATGCAAGAAGCCGGGGCATTTCAAAAATAAATGTCCCCAAGCCAAAAAGAGAACATCAAAGAAGAAGGCGCTCAAAGCAACGTGGGATGATTCAAGCGCATCCGAAGAAGAGGAGTTCAACATGGAGCAAGTTGCTCATTACGCCCTAATGGCCATCGGAGAGGAGGTAACGAATTTAATTGATGCAGATTTATCTTATCATGAATTATTAAATGCCTTCCATGAGTTATTTGATGAATGCAAAACAATTAGTAGAAAATACAAATTGTTAAAAAAGGAGCATGATAGTCTTACTTGTAATTTTAATAAATTAAAAACTGAATATCATGATAGTTTAGCTTCATGCATAAAATGCCATGATCTAGAAACTCTCCAAAAGGAGAACTTGCTACTTAAGGACACCTTGAAGAAATTCGAGGTCGGTAGCAAGTCTTTGAACATGATCCTTACAAATAAGGGTCACGTTCCTAAAAGAAGTGGAATCGGATTTGTGAGAAGTTCTCACCAAAATCCAACCACCTTCATTAAAGGTCCTATCTTACATGTTCAACACCAAAGCAATTACAACTTTTGTTGCAAATATGGACATAAAACTTATCAATGTCCATTCAAGAAAATTAGTCCGAACAAATTGATTTGGGTTCCTAAAGGAACCACGATCAAGTCTATGTAACATGATAAACAAGTTAGATCAGTTTTTAAGGCACCCAAAAGTAAATGGGTACCTAAAAATAATCCCTTCTTGTAGAAACATACACCATCACAAGCTAAGAGCAAGAGATGGTACCTTGATAGTGGATGCTCAAGGCATATGACGAGAGATCCATCCCAATTCTCCAAGCTCACTAGCATAGACGAAGGCTATGTCACCTTCGGAGACAACAACAAAGGCAAAATCATTGGCAAGGGAACCATAGGTAACAAATTAAACTTTTCTATTGATAATGTATTACTAGTTGTTGGATTGAAACATAATCTCGAGTATTAGTCAATTATGCGATAAAGGTTATATCGTTAGATTTGAATCAAATATGTGTATTATTGAAAAACCAAACAATAACATGACTATGATTGCATTAAAACAAAATAATGTCTACACCATCAATCTTGATGAACTAGGCAATGAAATGTGCCTCTCCGCTTTAAAAGATGATGCTTGGCTTTGGCATAGGAGATTAGGCCATGCAAGCATGAAACTAATATCTAAGATCTCATCTAGAGAATTAGTACGAGGGATTCCAAATATGAAGTTTGTTAAGGACAAAGTATGCGATGCGTGTCAACTAGGTAAACAAATAAAAACTAGTTTCAAACCAAAAAATCAAATTAGCACCACTAGACCATTACAATTGATCCATTTGGACTTATTTGGACCAATTGACACGACAAGTCTAGGAGGAAGCAAATACGCTTTTGTGATTGTAGATGATTATACTAGATACACTTGGACCTATTTCTTGGCTCACAAAAGTGATTGTTTCAAATGTTTCTCTAAATTTTGTAAACTCACTCAAAACGAAAAAGGTTTCATGATATCATCAATTCGGAGTGATCACAGTGACGAATTTCAAAACCGCGATTTCCAAAATTTTTGTGAAGTTAACGGATATAACCACAACTTCTCTACTCCAAGAAACCCTCAACCAAATGGAGTAGTAGAAAGAAAAAATAGAAATCTACAAGAAATAGCAAGAACTATGTTGAATGAACATAGTCTACCCAAGTACTTTTGGGCCGAAGCCGTGAATACGGCTTGCTACATCATGAATAGGGTTCTAATAAGACCATCTCTATCAAAAACTCCCTATGAATTATGGAATAACAAAACACCAAATGTTTCTTATTTTAAAGTTTTCGGTTGCAAATGCTTTATTTTAAATGAAAAGGATGCCTTAGGAAAATTTGATGCTAAATCTGATGAAGGCATCTTTCTTGGTTACTCTTCCGTTTCTAAAGCTTTTCGTGTTTTTAACAAAAGAACTTTAGTTATAGAAGAGTCTATTCATGTAATTTTTAATGAAATTTCTGAGTTAAAGAAAAATGATTTTGATGATGATATTGGTTTTGAAAATTTGGATTTAAAGGAACCCCCTCCTCAAAATAGCAACTTGGATGCATCTTCTTCCAAAATCTCCTTACCCAAGGAATGGAAGTATGTAGATGCTCATCCAAAAGAGCAAATTATAGGAGATACATCACAAGGGGTTCAAACTCGTTCTTCTTTCAAGAATTTTTGTGCTAATGCTGCCTTTCTCTCTCAAATCGAACCTAAATGCATTGATGAGGCCTTGAAAGATGATTCTTGGGTCATTGCAATGCAAGAGGAATTGAATCAATTTGAGAGGAATGAGGTATGGAAGCTTGTTCCTAGACCTAGTGACCATTTAGTCATTGGTACTAAATGGGTCTTTAGAAACAAGCAAGACGAATGTGGTATCATGGTTAGAAACAAGGCTAGATTAGTGGCCAAAGGTTTCAACCAAGAAGAAGGTATCGACTATGAAGAAACCTTCGCTCCTGTGGCAAGATTAGAAGCCATTAGGATGCTCCTTGCCTATGCTAGTAGTAATAATTTTAAACTATTTCAAGTGGACGTCAAAAGTGCCTTCTTGAATGGTTTTATTTCGGAAGAAGTATATGTCGAACAACATCCTGGATTTGAAAATTCTCTTCTTCCTAATCATGTATTCAAATTGACTAAGGCTCTCTATGGTTTGAAACAAGCTCCTAGAGCTTGGTACGAAAGGCTTAGTTCCTTTCTTATTTTAAATAATTTTACCAAAGGCAAGGTTGATACTACATTGTTTATCAAACATTTTGAAAATAATTTTCTTATTGTGCAAATTTATGATGATGATATTATTTTTGGTTCTTCGGATGAATCACTATGTGAATCATTTGCCAAAAATATGAGTCATGAATTTGAAATGAGTTTAATGGGTGAATTAACATTCTTTTTAGGATTGCAAATCAAACAACTTAATGACGGTATATTTCTTAACCAATCTAAATATACATTAGAATTGTTAAAATGATTTAACATGGATAATTCAAAAGCAATAAACACCCCTATGAGTACTTCGACTAAGTTAGATATGGATGAAAACAACGAAAATTTCGATCAAAAAACGTATAGGGGAATGATAGGTAGTCTACTCTACCTCACCGCGACTAGATCGGATATTATGTTTAGTGTGGGACTTTGCGCTAGATTTCAATCTAATCCTAAATTATCTCATCTCAAGAGTGTTAAAAGAATATTTAGATATCTTAAAGGAACTCCAAATTTAGGACTTTGGTATCCGAAATCAGAAAAATTTGATTTAATAGCTTATGCAGATGCTGATTTTGGCGGATGCAGGATAGATAGAAAAAGTACATCCGGAACATGCCAATTTTTAGGACATGCACTTGTTTCTTGGACTTCCAAGAAACAAAATTCAGTTGCACTATCTACGGCGGAAGCCGAATACATCGCTGCAAGTGCATGCTGTGCACAAATTGTTTGGATGAAAAATACATTAGAAGACTATGGAATTCACTTGAAAAACATTCCCATAAAATGTGATAATACAAGTGCCATATGTCTTACCAAAAATCCAATCCAGCACTCTAGAACTAAGCATATTGACATTAGGCATCATTTCAGACGCGATCATGTCCTTAACAATAATGTTGTTCTAGAATTCATTGACACAAAGCATCAATTGGCAGACATCTTTACAAAACCCTTAAATAAAGACCAATTTGAATTTATTAGAAGGGAACTAGGCATGTTAAATTGTCCCTAAGAATGTACTTTCCGAAAAGTTTTTCATCCTCTTTCCGTTCCTTGGTAGATTTGATCATTCTCTTTCAATTCCAAAAGAAATGTTTATCCTAACATCTCTGAAAAATAAAATAAAAATTAAAAAATAAAAACGGAGAAGGAATGAAATTTTTTTTTTGTGGCAGCCAGCGGTGGCAGCGCCAGAACCGGCGGTAGCACCGCCTTCCTTCCGCGACATGCCAGCGGTGGCACCGCCAGAACCAGCGGTAGCATCGCCTGAGCGTTCGAACGCTAGGCGGTGGCACCGCCCGAGAGCCCTTATATAAATCTTAAGGGTTAGGGCCGGCGGTAACACCGCCCCCAACCCGTGAGAACCTGGCTCAACCCTCCCCCAACCTCTCTAAAGCCTCATTCTAACATTTAGAAGCCTTGGAAAGGGATTTTTGTTGGTCCAAGCTCTCCATCTTTCAAGAAATTTTCCATAAGGTAAAACCTGAAATTTTCTTCTTCCTCTTTTCATTATTTTCCCTACCATTTACAGTTTCATATTTTTGATCCATCATCTTGTCTAGATAATGGCTCCTAAGAGATCAAAAGGGAAAAGGATTGTAGGAGATTCATATGACCAAAATCTTTTTCAATCTAAAGAAGTAGCAGTTAAATTTTCAAATTTCGAAACAAGAACTATACATAAGGGTAAACACGTTGATCTAAATGAACTAGGAAACCTAGAGCCAATTAGGTGGTTTGCACATTTAGATGCCTTATCTCTCCTACAAATCAATGAACCAATTTATCCTAGGTTAGTTAAGCTATTTTATGCAAACTTGTGTGTGGAAAATGAAAGCCTAAGTACTTACCTTTTAGGAACACAGATTAGAATCTTTGACAGCATTATTTGTGAATTAATTGGACTCACTGAAAAAGATAGGGGCTGTTATTTTAGAGGTAAATGGGATGTAAATGTAATCGGAGCAACTTACTTCAAAGCCGTAGAAACTATTTTTGCAAATCTGAACCTCGGCATACTACCCAAGAGTTACGAACACTTACTACCCTTTAACTCTAAAATTCTTCATCACATCATAATAAGCATCATATTTCCTAAACAATTTCATCTTGATGAAATAAGTCAAATAGAGATGAGCACAATGTATTGGATTATGACCGGTCAACATAACTGCTTTGGATACTCAATCCGGCAACACATGAAGGATATTATAGCTAGAGACGGTATGTTATCATATGGGGGGTTAATCACACAACTTATACTTGCCCATGACATTTGTATCCCACCCGATGAAGAGACAATTCAAAGTGATCGATATAACATCATCAACATAAATCTATTGAAAAGACTTAGGTGCACTTTTAGCAACGGTATATGGGTGAGGCAACCTAGAAGGACTGATCCAATTCCCCCACCAGTAGAGCACCCTGAAACACCAATTCTTAGGGGAAATGAATCTCCTCCTCCTAGTCCCTTTGGCACAGCACCTTCAGCTCCTGCTTCCTCCTCTGAAGAACTCATTTTGGCAGAATTGTATCAGATCAAACCACAACAAGACCAACTCAAAACACAGCCAGAGCAGATTCAAACTCAGCAATTTGAAATTTTGCAGGAACTATGGCAAATGAATCAAAAAATAGATGTCCTGTATCAGCACTATGCATTTCCTCCTAAAGATTAATCGATGTATCTTTATATTGACATGCGATCTTTGTCATCTTCTTTCCTTGAATAATGTTGAACCTTCTTTTGCAATGTATTTTGAATGATGTTGAACCTTCTTTTGTGATGTATTTTGAATGAAAGATAAAGTTTTAATTCTGGATTAATTTTTTTTCTAACTAAAATCTATAATAGTGTTGAATTCCTTTGCTTTAACAATCATAAATTATACGCTTAAAGACGCTCTCCTTTTTGTTGATGACAAAGGGGGAGAAATATGGTAAATTGATAATTGCTATGCTATGATTGCCATATTTTCACTATGAAATGTTTGCATTATATGTTGATATCTTGCAATGATCACTATCATTCACGTTTGAAATATAAAACTTGAAAATGGTTGTCAAGTCTTGACATCATTTTCAGAAAGATACATCATGATAGGGAATCATGATGGGAGTATTGATAAGGTTTGACTTATCAATATGTCTCTTGAATTCAAAGGCTTTGAATTCAAGAATGACTTATCTCAAGTATGGCATATAGATAGGGGGAGTTAATGTTAACTCCATTATCAATTGATTGTCATCATCAAAAAGGGGGAGATTGTTGAATCTCGGATTTTGATGATGAAGTCAATTGTCATGTTTTATCTAATCCATATGTTGAGATAAGTATGCAGGATTAACTACGAAAGCTTGAAGACATAAAGGGAGTCTACCGGAATCAAGTTCGATGGGTGTTTGAGAGTCCGAAGATTCGTCGGAGATGCTGTCGGAACCAATCGAGAAGAAATCGGGGACTTGTCGGAGTTTTCGGAAGTCTGCCGAAGAGATCATCAGAGGTTCGCAGAGATCACCGAGAAGGCTCGGCTACTCGTTGATTTCACCACAAGATCGGGAGCTAGCTGGGAGTCTATCGGAAGAAATCCAAGGGCGTATCGGAAGTCCGTCGGAAGATCGCCAGAAAGCTCGCCGGAACAAGACTTAAAGTTCGCCGGTTAAAAACTTGCTTAGGATTATGTTTTTTAGTTACGTAGTTTGCATGTAATTAAGGTTAGGATTAAGAAATAATCCTATATCTTGATTAGGGGCCAATTGGGCCCAAAATGAAACCTGGTGTGGGCCGGACTTAAAGCCCAACCAGTAACCAATAATACTGGGCGTTGGCACCGCCCAGCACCCGAGAGCTAGGCGGTGGCACCGCCGGTCTGGGCGGTGGTACTGCCTGGCACCCGAGAGCCAGGCGGTGGCATCGCTGGACTGGGCGGTGGCACCGCCCAATACACTATCAGTGTCAAAACTGACAGGCGGTGGCACCGCTAGCTTCGGGAACCGAAGAGAATTCAAATTTTGGAGCCCAAATTTGAATCCTCTTGAGGCCTATAAATACCCCTCTATTCTCAGCTGAGATTACAACTCTTTGAGAAGCAATAGAGTAAAAAAAGGGTCTTAGCAAAGCCTTAGCAAGTCTTACTTTTAAATTGCTTGAGTGTTCACCTCCCTTTCTTTCTTGCTGAAATTCTGTAAGAGTGTGAACCACTTGTAAAGGTTGTAAGAGGGGTGTTTGTCCTTCCCCTTCAAAGTGATTTGTTAGTGGAAGTTGGGGGCCTCATCGAAGAAGGCTTCGCAAGTTGATGTAGGTCATTTTGACCGAACCACTTTAAATCTGCGTGTTCCTTGAATGTGCGAGTTGTTATTTTTCTGCAATCATTATTTACATAGAAGCAAGTTTTTGTTCTTCACTTTACTCTAGTTACTATTGATCGAAATATCCTCGCATTTTACGGAATCAGTTTCAAACCTACTAGTTTTAATCCGCTGCACTAATTCACCCCCCCTCTTAGTGCCGCTCCGATCCTAACAAAGAGGATTCAAATTTGGGCTCCAAAATTTGAATTCTCTTTGGTTCCCAAAGCTAGCGGTGCCACCTCCTGTCAGTTCTGATATTGACAATGTACTGGGCGGTGCCACCGCCCAGTCCAATGGTGCCACCGCCTAGCTCTCGGGTGCTGGGCGGTACCACTGCCTGGTTCTCGGATGCTGGGTGGTGCCACTGCCTGGCTTTGGCGGTGCCACCGCCTACACTATTTCAACTCACTAGTTGGGTTCCAAACTTGGCCCAAACCAGTCGGAACTTGGGCCCAATTGATCCCTACATGGGTTATAAGATTAACACCTAATCCTAACCCTAATTAACATACTAACTACGAATTTAAAGACATTTCCTAAGCTATTACAAAGTCCGCAAGTCAAGACTTCTTCCGGCGAGCTTCCGGCGAACTTCCGACGGTCTTCCGATAAACTCTCGGAAACCATTCTGCGGACTCCCGGCAAGCTCCGAGACTTCACGATTTGATCTTGGTGAGTTTCGACGAGCTTCTTTGGCAAGCTACGATCTTTCTCGGTGAGCTCCGTGAACTTCCGACGTACCTTTCGGCGAGCTTCCGAAAACCCTTCGGTAAGGTCCCTACTCATTCTCGGCTAGTTCCGGCAGCATTCCCGATGAACCTTTAGACTTCCGTCGGACTCTCGAACTCCCAACGAATCCTTCGCGCTTGACTCCGACACTTTGTTTCGCTTTATGTCTTCATCGTTATCGTAGTTAATCCTGCACACACAAGCCAAAACTCTACTCCAATCTAGACAATTATTACAATGCGAATTGACATTCTGTTGCCAGGCACGTCATTGGTTAGTGCTTCGTCCGATTCTTTAGCGCATCATCCTCTCTTGCGGCTTGTTGCCCAATCGGCGGTTGACCTCCACAACCCTAATATCCTTGGTGCAATTCCGCTCTCCTTGGCCCAATGCCCGACGTCCGAAGCGTTCTGCCGTCCAATATCCTAACGTGATTTCCTCCGGCGCAATGTCAATTCCTCCTGCGTCAACTGTCGAATCCTGATCGAGTAGACCTGCATCACTCAAAATGCAGTTAAACATCTAAACACAATCAATTAGTTTCATCATCAAAATCCGAGATTCAACATTCACATCTATACTTATAACAAGTTTTGAATTGTTAAAGTCAAATAATTTGTAGGCTTTGGATTTAATGTTAATGATGTTATGAGTACCATCGACTAATATGTCAGCCCTGTTGGTTTACTATGAAGTGGGAGACTTGATGAGATGAGACCACACAAGTTATCTGGTTGGAAGCCATTCTATTAGTGGGGACTTGGATCGGGATAGTTGAGTAGGCAAATTGGGATCTTTCTAGTTGTAAGGTTCCTCTATAGGCTTGGTCATCAGGGTGTCTTCGAGTGACCAGTGATCTTACATGACAGGCCGGTGTTGAGGGTTGCCTGGTGTAGCCCCTCCAATGCTTAAGTTAGCAAAGGGAAGAAGACAATATTATAAGTTATAAGATTAAGTTAGTGTATAGAGAAACCCCCCTTAGCGTAAGCTAATAGGTTCCTTTTTATACCCGATCCCTGAGCCTTTTTACTAGCTGGCCTAGGATAAGATCAAGTTAATCGCCTAATCATTCTGGTCTCTGATCTTGATAAGGTTGGATGGTTATTGTCAATCATTGATGGGGGACACATTAGGACGCACTATGATACCATTTTGGGGCTGGTGACTTAAATGCTACTCATAGGTACCCTACAAGCTAATCATATAAATGATGACACGTATAACATGACACATAGTCTTTTTGCTTATTATTATTATGATATTTTTTCACTTTATATTGATTGATGCATAAATATATTATGATGTCCATGCTAGTCATAGGTGCTCTATAAGCCAATCACATGAGTAATGACACGTGTGACATAATACGTGCTTCTTTTACTTATTATATTATTTAATATTTTATCATTTTATATTGCTTATTGCATAAATATATATATTGTAATGTCTATAAATCTGTGCAATGGGAATTGGATCATGATGAGATCATGATAATGAGACTAATTCGTCATTAATACAAACCCTAAATAATCCTAGTAATAGGTTACTCGAGAGGGACATTGAGATAATCGAACATACTTGTATACTTACTATATACTCATCCATATGGTAGAGGCAGCTAGTCTCATAACTACTCATGTGGGGACACTAGGGATACAATATAAATGCTCATTGGAGAATGAGTTCATTGATTGATCCGCTCATGGAATGCTGGATGGTTGATGATGACTTATTTTTAGATAGTAATTCCATAGTCCTCGTGGCATATCTGGTCTTTAGACTTGAGACACCAAGGATGTCCTATATGAGTACTCCACTATTTGATATTGGACTTATAGGTTTGGAAGTTTTAGATCTAGCACAGTTGGTCATCGGGAGTGGTAGCTAATCTTACGAGGGCTATTGAGTGTCGATAGAGAATTCATCCACTCTCAGTGTCATGAGAAGAATATTCTATGTGTTCTTACTTAAACAAATCCCTAGCTAGGGTCATTCAGATTGAGAGAGAAAGAGTTCTTCGAGAGAATTCTATTAGAGCGAGACTCGAGTAGAAACCATATATGTTTGACAGTACCATATCCAATATATAGTCTTTGGGATATTAGATGGATGAGAGATCCTAGGTACACAATAATTGAGGATAGATAGGTCCAAAGGATTAGATTTCTCTATATTATCTAGGGGCTATGGCGTAGTGGCCTAGTACATCCATTGTCGATGAGTCGAGTAAATTATTATGAAGATAATAATTCATTGAGCCAGAAGGAGTTCCGATAGGTATAACTCACGGCCAGCTTGATATTGGGCTTAGAGAGTTATACACATATGGTAGGTGTTGTGACGAGTAGAGGTTCAGATGTGAGATATCCGTTGGAGCTCCTATATTATTGGATATCCAATAAGCTCTTGAATTTTTGTAATCTATGGATGAGATCCAATAAGAGCTAATAAGAGATTATTAGATAGAAATCTACTAATCTAAGTGGCTTGGGTAGTTGGATGGAGATCCAATACCCACGAGGGCAGGATCCATTAGGGTTAAGTTGATAGGGGACATCTATAAATAGGAGAAAACCAAAGGCTCAAAGGCTAGAGGTTTCTTAGTGGCCACCTTCTATTCTCCTTTCCCCTTCTCCTCCTTAGATATCAGGTGTGGAGATTTGGGTAACGATTTGAGGAGTGTCATCGTAGCCCTATTGTGTGGATCACCACAAAAGAGAAGGGCGCTTGATCTCCTTAATCCTCTCCTATAGATCTATAAGGATTTAGGGATATATGATTTCCTTATGTAACACAACTATCTTACACGTGAATTTAAGTTTTACAGGTTTTATGTACCAATCTTCGCACGATGATGAACATATTTTTAGAAAATTTGAGGTTTTTATTTTCTATTCTTCCGCTGCGCATGTGATGTCACTCCTAGATTTCCCTACAGTGGTATTAGAGTCAGGTTGTTTATATAACAGATTAGTTTTAAATTGCATGTGGTGTTTTAGAAAAGCTTTTGACATCTAAATTGTTGATGCAAAAGGCAAGAGAGGGCAGCAATTGTTGCTGCCCTCACAAGTTGGATAAAGGCTGCTTGCAGCCTTGGCCGAGAGTTCCCAAGGGAGGTCTCAGCTACCTGTGTGCAGGGGCCACAAGCGACCGGCGACCATCCGCCTGCAAGTAAGACTGCTTGTAGTGTAGGCTGCCTACGCACGGTCACTACACCCACGCTCAAGGGCGACACCTGTGGGCGTTGGGCCTGCAAGCAAGCCCCCTTTTGGGTGGCACTGGGCCCTATTAGGACTCTAGCAAGGAGAGTCCTAATTGAGAGGGGCATTCATATAAAACTTACCTAGCCAACCCCTATTAAAGAGGTGAAGAGGTTGGCTAGGGTTAGGAGGTTGTTTCTTAGAGAAGCATTAGGAGTTGTAAAGGAATAGGAGTCTTGAGTAGGAGTCCTAATTGAGTAGGAGTCCTACTAGGAGTTGAGATTTAGAAGCCTTATAAATAGCCATATATTCATTCTCTTTTCAAAAGTAATAGATGAATCTTTTCTATAGCCTTTGTGCAGCAATTTGGAGGAAGAAACCCCTATAGAGTTCCAAGGAGGCCGATCCCCTAAAGAGATCAACCCCTAGCTTAGAATATGCAAGGGTTCTAACACTGGTATTAGAGCAACATTCTTAAGGTCTCACTACCCTTCTACAGCCATCCATCAGCCCTCCACAACTACCCAAAGAAATTCCCATAATTGCTTAAAAGATCGACGCTGAATTTTGTCATCATCTCCACCATCACGTATTATCCTTTGATCTCCCTGTGAATTGCAACAGGTTCTGGTTTTATACCTTACTGCTACTGCAATTTAGTTATCTTTATTAAAAAATCCAAAAAAAGTCATTCCCATATTGTTGCAAACTCCTTTCTTCGCAAAAGTTATCATCTTTGTGAACAAAGGATTACTGTAGAAAATTTCAACCACATATTGTTACCTATAACTAATCTATTTGCAAATCTTTTTGAACAAAATTTCTTATATGCTTCATAGATCATCTTGGCTTCCATCTAAGATTGATTTATTAGATTCATCTCTAAAACATTCTTATGTTGTAGCAAATTTTCATCGCAAACCGTATCAAATTTTCGACGAGAACTCTGCTATCGCAACTTGCACCAATTTCTTTGTTGTTATACTGCTGAAATTTTCTTAATTAAATTGGTCATCCTTACTATTATATAAACCAAGATTTGACTGTCAAATTCCCTCAAATTTCTTGGTTTTTGCTGGAAATTTTGTCAAGAAATTGCTATTTCTTCGACGATAATTCTGCTCTTACAAGACAACACATACCTGCAACAACTTCCACTGATTTCTATCAAACCTTTGTTGCCATCTTCTACAGATCTAAAACCTTTTTCCCTAACCTTCATCCACTACCATACAGCCCTAAAACTCCACCAAACCACACCCTCAAACTGCACCCAAAACAGCCACAAAACAAGCCTAAACCGCAACCTACATCCACCAATCCACTAACTCTTTCGACCATCACTTCTCTCAACCTATATATGCCTTTAACCCAATAACAAAAGAGAGATCTTAACATCACAGATTTAGAGGCATATACTATAGCATCTGAGAAGGCAATCAATGCTAAATTTGAAGCCTTCGAGGCGCGAATGAAGGATAAGATTCAGACTCTCTTTACTGAACTCAGTTTGGGTCGACCACTAAGCCCGAAGAAATCACATCAAGGAGAGAGCTCTGACCAATCGCACCAAGCCTAAAAGATGACTTCTAAGAGAGGGGATGCTCTATGATCAATCCTAACTATCCACGCATGAGGGTGGACTTCCCTAGATGGGAAGAAGGAGACCCGATTGGTTGGATCTCATGCACGGAACGATATTTTCGGTACCACAAAATCGTGGACGCATCAATGGTGGAAATTGGCTATACAACAACTGATCACTATTCTCATTAACATGGGCAGCATTAATAACTTCCTAAATAGTAAGGTTGCTGCTCAGATAGTGCTCCACATTGAAGGTTGCAGCAAGTTCGAAGTAAAGGTCGTCGATGGAAGAATCTTAAAGTGCGACCAAAGATGTCCGCAAGTGAAACTATTACTGTAGGACTAAGAGATAATTACATATTTCTTCCTCCTCCCTCTTGATGATCATGAGGTTATGCTCAGAATTGAATGGTTGATGATATTAGGTGATGTTTCCTAGAATTTTATAAAACTAATTATGAAATTTTATAATAAGGGGAAATAGATGATACTGCACGGGAAACGTGGGGCGACGTAACAATGCTTTGCACACAACAAATGGAGAAGGTTTTGCATAAAGCATGCAGTGGCTTTTTAGTACAACTTGAGTAGTAAACTAAGAGAGAGCTAATAGAATTTAAAGATCCAAACCTATTTCCTTTGCTTGCTGAATTTTCAAATATATTTGATAAATCACGCAACCTACCTCTTACCCATCGGCATGATCATTGTATAATAATTATTCCAGGCAAACCTCCAGTAAATACTCAGCCATATCGGTATCTATAACTCTAAAAGGATAAAATAGAAAGGATTGTAAAAGCGATGCTCGAAACAGGAGTTATTCGGCCAAGTTGCAACCCCTACTCTTCACTAGTGCTCTTCATATGAAAGAAGGATGGAACATGGCGAATGTGCATTGATTACCGAGATCTCAAATGGCATAACCATCAAGGAAATATACCCTATTCTAGTAGTAGATGAATTGTTAGATGAAAGGGAGTACAAATCTTCACAAAGCTGGACCTTTGATCCGGGTATCATTAAATACAAATGTGCGACGAAGACATACCGAAAACCGCCTTTCGAACACACAATGACCACTACAAATTTTTACTTTCTTCAATATAAGGTGGAATATCTTGGGTATATCATATTAGAGGAAGGTGTGGTGGTGGACCCCTCTAAAATTGAAGCAATGCAGAACTGGTTGACCCCGAGGAATAGAAAATTGCTACGTGGCTTTCTCAGTTTAATAGGCTACTACCGTAAGTTCGTGAAAAACCTTAGAAAAATTAGTACACTACTTACTTCCTTGCCGAAAAAAGATGTTGTTAGAACCCTTGCAGATTCTAAGCTTGGGGTTAATCTCTTTAGGGGATCGGCCTCCTGGAACTCTATAGGAGTTTCTTCCTCCAAGTTGCTGCTCAAAGGCTACAGAAAAGATTCATCTATTGCTTATCAAAGAGGATGAATACATGACTATTTATAGGGTTTCTAAACCCTAACTCCTAATAGGACTCCTACTCAAGACTTCTACTCAATTAAGACTTCTACTCAAGATTCCTAATAGGACTCCTATTCAAGACTCCTATTCCTTTACAACTCCTAATTCTTCTCTAAGAAATAACCTCCAAAGCCTAGCCGGCCTCTTTACCTCTTTATTAGGGATCGGCTTAGGTAGGTTTTACATGAATGTCCCTCTCAATTATGACTCTCCTAGCTAGAGTCCTAACAAACCCACCCTCTTCGAATCAGCTTTGTCCTCAAGGCTGAGATTCCATGAACTCAGGGAACCAGGTCTTTAGCTCAACATATGGTTCCCATGTGGCATCTTCAAGCGATAAATTATTCTAATGCACTAGTACTTTAATAAAGGGACATCAGCGACGCATCATGATCTTGTGATCGAGGATGACTTGTGGTTGGGCTTGAATAACTCCATCCTCAGTGGTGTTGGGTAGTTGGATTTGGGGTGACTCGTGTTCTCCCAACTTGAGCTTCAGGCATGACATGTGGTAGACAGGGTGAATTTTGACATTCTCAAGCAATTTTAGTCTGTACGCCACGGCTCCAATATGCTCTATGATCTGATAGGGCCCATAAAAATGTGGGGATAGCTTTATGGAGGCTCGAGTTTTGATGGAGAGTTGCTTGTATGGCTATAAGCGAAGATAAACCCAATCTCCTACTGAAAATTCTCTTTTGCTTCGTCGTGTGTCGGCTTGCTGCTTCATTCTGGCTTGAGCGGTAGAGAGATTATCCTTTAATAGCTGTAGGAGTTTGTCCTTGTTAATCAATTCTTAGTTGACCTGATCTACCTTGGCCGAGCCAATTACATACTTTGGAATCACAGGGGCTGGCTGACCATACAATGCTTCATAAGGGGTACATTTTGTAGATGAATGATATGTAGTATTATACCACCATTCGGCCCAAGGAAGCCATTTTTCCCACTCTTTTGGTCGGTCGCTAGCGAAACACCGAAGGTACATCTCTAAACACCTGTTTACCACCTTTGTTTTGTCGTCAGTTTGTGGATGATACGTTGTGCTCATCTTGGGTTTGGTGCCTTGTAACTGAAATAACTTGGTCCAAAATTTACTAGTGAAGATCTTGTCACGATCACTTATAATGGACCTTGGCATCCCATGTAGTTTAACAATATTTTCTATGAAAGGCATGGCATCTCATAGCACAAAAATGAGCATATTTCGTAAGTCGATCAACCACCACGAGAATTGTGCTTTTACCTTTGGAAGGTGGCAGCCCTTCGATAAAGTCCATGGAGATGTCAGTCCACATCGAGTCCGGTATGGGTAGTAGTTGTAGCTTCCCTAGATTTGCCACTATTTCACCATTGTGCTGTTGATATACATCACATTGTGCCACATATTTAGCAATAATTTTTTTCATCCCTCTCCAATAAAAATTTTGCTTCACTCTTTTATAGGTACTCAGGAATCCGGAGTGCCCTACTGAAGGTGTGGAGTGCATTTTATGCAGGATAATTATGATGCAAGGGGAGTTAAGTATAAGCATAATGCGACCTTTGTAGCGTAGATCCCTCGAATCCCAAGTGTAGTAGGCTATTGCATTTGGATCCTCCTCCAATTTTTTTATGGTGTTGCTGATCTCTGGATCCTTCTTCCATTCTTTCCTAATGTCCTCAAGGAGACTGGTGGTAGGAAGAGAGATGGCTGAAACCTTAGCTTGCTCAGGTAGCCGTGAGAGTGCATCTTCAACAATGTTTTCTTTCCCCTTTTTATAAATAATTTCATAATCGAATCCAAGATGCTTGGATACCCATTTTTGCTGCTCAAAGGATGATATCTTTTACTCTAAAAAGTACTTGAGACTTCTATGGTCGGTTTTAATTTAAAATTGCCAACCGATCAAGTAGGGTCTCCACCTCGTTATTGTGTGCATAATGACTAGCATCTCCTTATCATATACTGACATGTTTTGATGGGAGAGAGACAATGTCTTGCTAGTATATGCGAGTGGTCGACCATCTTGCATGAGAACAACTCCAATTCCAACTCTAGATGCGTCGGCCTCAATGATGAAGGGTCGGCTAAAATCTGGTAGTGCTAGCACCGGCATTATTGTCATGGCTGCCTTAAGTTTGTCGAAGGCAGCAGAGGCTTTGTCTGACCATTGGAAGGCATCATTTTTCAGTAGAGAAGTGAGGGGTGCGCTGATCTTCCCATAGTCCTTAACAAATTTTCGGTAGTAGCTCGTTAGTCCAAGGAACCCACGCAGTAATTTCACGTTTGTAGGTTTCGGCCAGCCTTGCATTACCTCAATTTTTGTTGGGTCTACCGCCACTTCTTCTTCTGATATTATCTACCCAAGATACTCTACTTTTTTCTAGAGAAAGCTGCACTTTGGTTGCTTAATAAAAAGAGAATTCTCTTAAAGGATCGTCAAAACAATCCGTAAATACTGAAAGTGACTCTCAAGAGAAGGGCTATAAATGAGAATATCATCGAAAAATACCAACACAAATTTACGAAGAAAGCTCTGAAAAATATCATTCATGAGACTTTGAAAGGTTGAAGGAGCATTAGTGAGTCCAAAAGGCATTACCAAGAATTCATAATGGCCATCATGATGTGTGCGGAATGCAGTTTTTGGAATGTCGTCTTCACATACTCGAATTTGGAGGTAACCGGATCGGAGGTCTAACTTCGTGAAGACTCGAGCTCATTTTAATTCATCAAGAAGTTCATCCACCACTAGTATTAGGTACTTGTCCTTGACAGTGATGTCATTTAAAGCTCGGTAGTTGATGCACATCCGCCAAGTTCCATCCTTCTTGTGTACAAGTAGCACCAGTGAGGAATAGGGGCTACAACTTGGCCGAATCACTCCTGTTTCAAGCATCTCCTTTATGATCTTTTCAATTTCATCCTTCTGGAGGTGAGAATATCGGTACGGTCGAGTGTTCGCTAGTGGCTTGCTCGGAAGGATTAGAATCCGATGGTCATGTTGCCGAGAAGGAGGAAGACCACATGGTTCAGCAAAAATGTCAGCAAATTCAGCAAGCAATTAGGCAAGATTTTGATCTTTAATTTCTATTTTCTTCTCCTCTGGTTGCTGCTAGAGATACATCAAAAAGCTACCATTTATCTTGTGCAAAACTTTCTCCATTTATTGGATTGAAACGGTGGTTACGTTGCTTCCGCGCTTCCCAGGTAGGATGATATGTTTGCCTTTGCAATAGAATTTCATAATTAATTTGGAAAAGTTCCAAGAGACATCACATAGCGTAGTCAGCATAATATGCCAAGCATGACCTTATAGTCATCAATTGGTAGGAGGAAGAAGTCGATCATAATTTCTTGGTCTTGTAGCAATAGTTTCACCTGCGAGCATCTTTGGTCGCACTTTAGGATTCTGCCATCGGCAACCTTTACATAAAACTTGCTACAACCTTCTATATGTAGTGCTATCCAAGCAGCAACCTTACTATTTAGGAAGTTATTAGTGCTACCCGTGTCGATGAGAACAGTGATCAGTTGTTGTTTGAGAAGGCCTCCAACTTTCATCGTTTGCGGGTTGGAGTAGCCGGCTAGTGCGTGTACCGTAACGTCGGTTGGTTGTGGCTTTTCTTCCACATCTTCTTCTTCAAGTTCAAGGCTCTCTTCTGAATGTTCAATGACCTCTTCTTCTACTAGTTCAATCATAAGAATTCTCCCTTTTCTACAGCGATGCTCATGGCTCCACGGCTCGTCGCAATACCAACATAACCCCTTCGCAGATCGCTCCCGAAGCTCTTCTCTTGTCAACCTTTTTAGTGCAGGTACTCGGTTAATAGTAGGGGGGGCTGAGGGATTTAGTATTGCAGGTCAAGGAGCGATCCTAGTCCTCTGGGCTTCATGGTTCAATCGCTCCTCTTGAAGTCGTGAGAAAGAGATGGCTGCCATAAGCGTGTATGGTTGTCGCGCTTTAAATTCTCCCAAGATCTCCGGCTTCAAGCCCTCAATGAAGGTCCCCAATAGCTGCTTTTTGGACCAATCACAAGTTTAATTAGATAATCTTTCAAACCTGGTTTGGAACTCCTGAATGGTGGAGGTTTCTCGGATTTTTGCTAGTTGTCCGTCAATGTTCTCGTAATCGGTTGGTCCGAAGCGGATCAGCAATCCTTCTTTAAATTGTCGCCATGAGAGCACTCCATGAGTGTGTTCAAATCAGTCAAACCAATGTATAGCATCCCCTTCAAGATGTATAGCCGCAATTTCTACCATAGATGCGTCTACGGTTTTGTGGTACCGAAAATATCGCTCCGTGCGCGAGATCCAGCCAATCGGGTCTCCTTCTTCCCATCTAGGGAAGTCCACCCTCATGTGTGGATAGTTGAGGTCAGTCATAGTACCTCCCCTCTCTTGGAAGTCATCTTTTCAGGCTTGGTGCGATTGGTTAGAGCTCTCTCCTTGATGTGATTTCTTCGGGCTTAGTGGTCGGCCCAAACTGAGTTCGCTAAAGAGAGTCCGAATCTTATTCTCCATTCATGCCTCGAAGGCTTTAAATTTAGCATTGATTGCCTCCTCAGATGCCATAGTATATGTCTCCAAATCTGTGATATTAAGATCTCTCTTTTGTTCTCGGGTTAAAGGCATGTACAGGTTGAGAGAAGTGATGGTCGTAAGGGTTGGTTGATTGGTAGATGTAGGCTGTGATTTAGGCTTGTTTTGTGGCTATTTTGGGTGCAGTTTGAGGGTGTGGTTTGGTAGAGTTTTAGGGCTGTGAATAAAAGTTTTAGGTCTGTGGTAGATGGCAGCAAAGGTTTGATAGAAATTAGTGGAAGTTTGCTACAGAATTGTGTTGTCTTGTAAGAGCATAATTGTCATCGAAGAAACAGCAGTTTCTCGATGAGATTTCCACCAAAAACTTGAGAGATTTAAGGAGAGAATTGATAGTAAAATCTTAGTTTATATGGCAGCAAGGATGTCCAATTTAATTAAGAAAATTTTGGCAGTATAACAGGAAGTAAATTGGTGTAAGTTGTGATAGCAGAATTCTCATCGAAAAAGTTTAGTGGTTAGTGATGAAAATTTGTAGCAACACAAAATTATTTTTAGAGATTAATTCCTCAATAGATCAATCTTAGATAGAAGCCAAGATGATCTATAAAGTGTAGAAGAAATTTCGTTCAAAAAAGATTACAAATAGATCGGTTAAGGCAACAATATGCGGCTGAAATTTTCTACAGCATAGATTTTCAAGTGTAGTAGATTGGACGTAAAAGACTAGTAATTTATATTGAGAATTTTTTGATAAAACCAAAAAGAAATCTACTGTTAGGAAGTGTCAAAGCTTTCATAAAAATTTTATAAAGATTTGGATAGAAAAAACATAGTAGCAAGATCAAACAAATTGTGCTATGCGGCTAGAATTCTGCAATGTATATTTCGTCGTAGAGATGAAAACTTTTTGACGAAAAGTTTATGCAGCAATATAAGAATTTTTTTCTTTTTGATTTTTGAATAAGGATAACTAAATTGCAGCAGCAGTAAGGTAGGAAACCAGAACCTATTGCAATTCACGGGGAGATCAAAAGATAATCTGTGGTAGTGGAGATGACGACGGAATTTGGGGATGATCTTTTAAGCAATTGTGGGAATTGCTTTGGGCGGCTATGGAGGGATGATGAATGGCTATGGAAGGGCAGCGAGATGTTAGAACCCTTGCAGATTCTAAGCTTGGGGTTGATCTCTTTAGGGGATCGGCCTCCTGGAACTCTATAGGGGTTCCTTCCTCCAAGTTACTGCTCAAAGGCTGCAGAAAAGATTCATCTATTGCTTATCAAAAGAGGATGAATACATAACTATTTATAGGGTTTCTAAACCCTAACTCCTAATAAGACTCCTACTCAAGACTCTTACTCAATTAAGACTTCTACTCAAGACTCCTAATAGGACTCCTACTCAAGACTCCTATTCCTTTACAACTCCTAATTCTTCTTTAAGAAATAACCTCCAAACCCTAGCCGGCCTCTTCACCTCTTTAATAAGGGTCGGCTTAGATAGGTTTTACATGAATGCCCCAATCAATTAGGACTCTCCTAGCTAGAGTCCTAACAGACCCGCCCTCTTCAAATCAGCCTTGTCCTCAAGGCTAATAATCCATGAATTCTGTGAAGTTGATCTTCAAGTCGTCATAGTTCTCCCAAGTGACACCTTCTACTGGTAAGTTCACCCATTGTATTAGCACTTCAGTAATGGGTCGTCGTCGTCGAGTCACGATCCGTCGATTAATAATGGCACTCAATTGGGTATGGAGTTCTCTTTGGGTAGTCATATTTGGTGGGTGGCTTTGGGCTGTCTCCAAACACCTGTTTATCACTTCTGTCTGGCCATCGGTTTGTGGGTGATACATCGTACTCCTTTTCAATTTAGCACCCTGCATATGGAATAACTCTGTCCAAAATCTGCTCGTGAAGATGCAAGTAGAATTTGGCACAAGCACAATGCGTCCCTTATAGCGTAATTCTTTTGAGTCCCAATTGTAATGAGCCACGGAGTTTAGTGTTTCCTCCAATTTTTTTATAATCTTACTAGTCTCTGGATCTTCTTGTCATTCCATCTTAATATCCTCAAGGAAGTTGCTAGTCGAAAGTGAAACGACCGAAAATTCAGCTTGCTCAGGTAGTTGTGAAAGCGCATCTGCAACAACATTTTCTTTCCCCTTTTTGTAAGTTATTTCATAATCAAATCCAAAAAGTTTTGTTACCCATTTTTGCTGCTCAGGGGATGATATCTTTTGCTCCAAAAAGTACTTGAGACTTTTATGATCAGTTTTAATTTGAAATCGTCGACCGATCAAGTAGGGTCTCCACCTCGTTACTGCGCGCACAATGGCAAGCATCTCCTTGTCATATGTTGATATATTTTGATGGAAGGGAGATAATACCTTACTAGTGTATGTGAGTGGTCGACAATCTTGCATGAGAATGGCTCCAATTCCGATTCCAGATGCATCGACCTCAATAATGAAGGGTCGGTTGAAATTTAGTAGTGCTAGCACCGGCATCGTCGTCATGGCTGCCATAAGTTTGTCGAAGGCAGCAGAGGCTTTGTCCATCCATTGGAAGATATCTTTTTTCAGTAAGGGAATAAGTGGTGCACTGATCTTTCCATAGTTTTTCATGAACTTGCGATTGTAGTCTATTAAACTGAGAAAGCCATGTAGCAATTTTATGTTCCTCGAGGTCAGCCAGTTTTGCATTACTCCAATTTTAGAGGGGTCCAGTATCACACGTTCCTCTGATATGATATGCCCAAGATATTTCATCTTTTGGTGAAGAAAGCAAAAATTTGTAGTGGCCGTTGTGTGTTCAAAAGGCGGTTTTCGGTATGTCTTCTTTGCACCCTCATATTTAATGATACTCGGATCGAAAGTCCAGCTTTATGAAGATTTGTGCTCCCTTTCATTAAGCAATTCATCTGCTATTGGAAGAGGATATTTGTCCTTGATGGTTATTCCGTTGAGAGTTCGGTAATCAACGCACATTCGCCATGTTCCGTCCTTCTTTCGTACGAAGAGCACTGATGAAGAGTAGGGGCTACAACTTGGTCGAATAACTCCTGTTTTGAGCATCTCTTTTACAATCCTTTCTATTTCATCCTTTTGCAGATATGAATGTTGATATAGCCAAATATTTGCAAGAGATTTGCCCAGAAGAATCGGTATACAATGATCATGCCGACGGGCAAGAGGTAGGTTGTGCGGTTCGTCAAATATATCTGAAAATTCAGCAAGCAAAGGAAGTAGGTTTGGATCTTCAAATTCTATTGGCTCTCCCTTAGTTTGCTGCTCAAGTTGTACCAAAAAGCCGCTGCATGCTTTATGCAAAACCTTCTCCATTTGTTGTATGCAAATCATCATTACGTCGCCCCCATGTTTCCCGTGTAGAATCACCTGTTTCTCTTTATTATAAAATCTCAAAATTAGTTTCATAAAATTCCAGAAAACATCACCTAATGTCATCAACCATTCAATTCTGAGCATGGCCTCATGATCATCAAGAGGGAGGAGGACAAAATTTCCAATTATCTCTTGTTCCTGCAGTAATAGTTTCTCCCACGGGCACCTACGATCACACTTAAAAATCCGTCTGTCGGTGAACTTGACGTCAAACCTACTGTAATACTCGATAGGTAAGGCCATCCGGACAGCAACTTTACTATCTAGGAAGTTATTAGTGCTGCCCGTGTCGATGAGAACATTGATCGATTGTTGTTAGAGAAGGTCTTCAACTTTCATTGTTCGCAGGTTTGAGTAGCCGGCTAGTGCATGTACCATAACTTCAGTCAGTTGTGGCTTTTCTTCTACATCTTCTTCTTCATTATCAAGGCTCTCTTCTAGATGTTCAATGACCTCTTCTTCTATTGGTTTAATCATAAGAAGTCTCCCTTTTCTACAGTGATGCTCGCGGCTCCACGACTCGTCGCGATGCCAACATAACTCCTTTGTAGATCGCTCCCGAAGCTCTTCTCTTGTCATCATTTTTGGTGCAAAAACTTGATTGATAGTAGGGGGGGGTGAGGGCTTCTGCATTGTAGGTTGAGAAGCGATCCTAGTTCTTTAGGCTTCATGGTTCAATCGCTCCTCTTGATGTCGTGCGAAAGAGATGGCTGCCATAAGCGTGTATGGTTGTCGTGCTTTAACTTCTCCCCGGATCTCTGGCTTCAAGCCCTCAATGAAGGTCTCCAATAGCTATTTTTGAGACCAATCACGAGTTTGATTAGATAATATTTCAAACCTGGTTTGGTACTCCTGAATGGTAGAGGTTTGTCGGATCTTTGCTAGAACGTCAATGTTCTCATAATCGGTTGGTCCGAAGCGGATCAATAGTCCTTCTTTGAATTGTCGCCATGAGAGAACTCCATGAGTATATTTAAACCAGTGAAACCACTGTATGGCATCCCCTTCAAGATGTATAGCTGCAATTTCTACCAAAGATGCGTCCACGGTTTTGTGGTACTGAAAATATTGCTCCGCACGCGAGATCCAACCAATCGGGTCTCCTTCTTCCCATCTAGGGAAGTTCACCCTCATGCGTGGACAGTTGAGGTTAGTCATTGAACCTCCCCTCTCTTGGAAGTCATCTCTTCGGGCTTGGTGCGATTGGTTAGAGCTCTCTCCTTGATGTGATTTCTTCGGGCTTAGTGGTCGGCCCAAACTGAATTCGGTAAAGAGAGTCCGAATCTTATCCTCCATTCGCGCCTCCCAAGCTTCAAATTTAGCATTGATTGCTTCCTTAGATGCCATAGTATATGCCTCCAAATCTGTGATGTTAAGATCTTTCTTTTGTTGTCGGGTTGAAGGCAAGTATGGGTTAAGAGAAGTGATGGTCGAAAGGGTTAGTGGATTGGTGGATGTAGGCTGCGGTTTAAGCTTGTTTTGTGGCTGTTTTGGGTACAGTTTGAGGGTGTGGTTTGGTGGAGCTTTAGGGCTGTATATGAAAGTTTTAGATATGTGGTAGATGGCAGCAAGGGTTTGATAGAAATTAGTAGAAATTTGCTGCAGAATTGTGTTGTCTTGTAAGAGCAGAATTGTCGTTGAAGAAACAACGGTTTCTCGACGAAATTTCCACCAAAAGCATGAGAGATTTGAGGAGGGAATTGACAGCAAAATCTCAGTTTATATGGCAGCAAGGATGTCCAATTTAATCAAGAAAATTTTGGCAGTATAATAGCAAGGAAATTGGTGTAAGTTGCAATAGCAGAATTCTCATTGAAAAATTTCAGCGGCTTGCGACGAAAATTTGCAGCAACACAAAATTATTTTTAGAGATGAATTCCTCAATAGATCAATCTTAATGGAAGCCAAGATGATCTATAAAGTGTAGAAGAAATTTCGTTCAAAAAAGATTACAAATAGATCGGTTAAGGCAACAATATACGGCTAAATTTTTCTACAGCACAGATTTTCAAGTGTAGCAGATTGGACGTAAAAGACCAGTGGTTTATATTAAGAATTTTTTGATAAAACCAAAAGAAAATCCACTGTTAGGAAGTATCAAATCTATCATAAAAATTTTATAGAGATTTGGATAGAAAAAATGCAGTAGCAAGATCAAACAAACTATGCTATGCGGCTGAAATTTTATAGTGCAGATTTTTAAGTATAGCAGATTAGACGTAAAAGATCAATGGTTTATATTAGGAATTTTTTGACAAAACCAAAGAGAAATCTGCTATTAGGAAGTGTCAAAGCTGTCATAAAAATTTCGTAGAGATTTGGATAGAGAAAACGTAGTAGCAAGATCAAACAGATTGTGCTATGCGGCTGAAATTCTGCAATGTATCTTTCGTCGTAGAGATGAAAACTTTACGACGAAAAGTTTATGCAGCAATATAGGAACAAATTTTTTTTTTGGATTTTCGAATAAGGATAACTAAATTGCAGCAGCAGTAAGGTAGGAAACCAGAACGTGTTGCAATTCATGGGGAGATCAAAAGATGATCTGCGGTGGTGGAGATGACGGCGGAATTTGGTGACGATCTTTTAAGCAATTATGAGAATTGCTTTGGGCGGCTATGGAGGGATGATGGATGGCTACGGAAGGGCAGCGAGATGCCAAGAACGCTGCTCTGATACCGAGTGTTAGAACCCTTGCAGATTCTAAGCTTGGGGTTGATCTCTTTAGGGGATTAGCCTCCTGGAACTCTATAGGGGTTCCTTCCTCCAAGTTGCTGCTCAAAGGCTGCAGAAAAGATTCATCTATTGCTTATCAAAAGAGGATGAATACATGACTATTTATAGGATTTCTAAACCCTAACTCCTAATAGGACTCCTACTCAAGACTCTTACTCAATTAAGACTTCTACTCAAGACTCCTAATAGGACTCCTACTCAAAACTCCTATTCCTTTACAACTCCTAATTCTTCTTTAAGAAATAACCTCCAAACCCTAGCCGGTCTCTTCACCTCTTTAATAAGGGTCAGCTTAGGTAGGTTTTACATGAATGCCCCAATCAATTAGGACTCTCCTAGCTAGAGTCCTAACACGAGACGCCAAGAACACTACTCTAATACCAAGTGTTCGAACCCTTACAGATTCTAAGCTTGGGGTTGATCTCTTTAGGGGATCAGCCTCCTGGAACTCTTTAGGGGTTCCTTCCTTCAAGTTGCTACTCAAAGGCCGCAGAAAAGATTCATCTATTGCTTATCAAAAGAGGATGAATACATGACTATTTATAGGGTTTCTAAACCCTAACTCCTAATAGGACTCCTACTCAATTAAGACTTCTACTCAAGACTCCTAATAGGACTCCTACTCAAGACTCGTATCCCTTTACAACTCCTAATTCTTCTTTAAGAAATAACCTCCAAAGCTTAGCCGGCCTCTTTACCTCTTTATTAGGGGTCGGCTTAGGTAGGTTTTACATGAATGTCCCTCTCAATTAGGACTCTCCTAGCTAGAGTCCTAACAGATGCTTTCCAATGGTTCTACAAAGCCACCACTGCCTTCAACAAACTTAAAGTCACAATGATGACAATGCTCGTACTAGTGCTATCCGACTTCGGCAAGACTTTCATTATTAAAGCCGATGCCTCCAAAGTTAGAATTGGTGTTGTACTAATGCAAGATGGCCGCCCCCTCGCTTATACCAGTAAAACACTACCTCCTTCTCATCTCAAAAAGACTATTTATGACAAGGAGATGCTCATGATTGTGTATGCGGTGGCCAAATGGAGATCGTACTTGATTAGGCGACGCTTTCAAATCAAGACCGACCATAAAAGCCTAAAATATTTCTTGGAGTAGAAGATATCTTCCCCTGAGCAACAAAAATGGGTAACAAAGCTTCTTGGATATGATTATGAAATAACCTATAAAAAGGGAAAAAAGAATATTGTTGCAGATGCGCTTCCACAACTACCCAAGCAAGCTAAATTTTTGGCCATTTCACTTTCGACCAACGACTTCCTTAAAGATATTAAGAGGGAATGGTAGAAAGATTCAGATACCAGTAAGTTCATAAAAAAATTGGAGGAAGCACCTGTTGGGAAATCTATAGGGGCAACATCACATGCGCAGTGGAAGAACAGAAAAATAAAACCCCCAATTTCCCAAAAGGATGATTGTCATCATGCGAAGATTGGTGCGCAAAAATTCATGAAACTTAAAGCTGCGTATAAGATAAATTGTGTTACCTAGGGGGATTGTATATCCTTGTTTTCTTGCAGATCTCTAGGAGAGGATGAAGGAGGTCAAACGCTCTCCTTTCTAGCGGTGATCCACACAATAGGGCTACGATGATACTTCTCGAAACTCTAGGCCTGCTCTGAGGTGGAGAGGTGGAGGAGAATAGGAGAGGCAAGCAAAGGCTATAGCCTATGAACCATTGAATCCCTCCTATTTATAGAGGTCCCCTATCAAACACTAATGGATCCTCTCCTATTGGGTATTAGATTTGTATCAAATTACCCAAGCCTCTTAGATTAGTGGATCTCTATCCAATAATCTATCATGGGCTTTTATTGGATCTCATTCATAGGATCCAATAATTCAAGGGCTTATTGGATATCCAATAAGATATGGGCTTCGGTGGATATCTTATATCTGTACCTCTACTCATCGCAATACCTACCATATGTGTATGACCATCTTGGCCCAATATCGAGCTGGCCGTGAGTCATACCTGTCAAAACTCTTTCTAACTTAGTGAATTATTATCTCCATAATAATTCACTCGACTCATCGACTGCGGACGTACTAGGCCACTACGCTGTAGTCCCCAAACGACACAGGGGAATCCAATCCATTTGATCTGTCTATCCTCAGTTACCATGTATCTATAGTCCCTCATCCATCTAATATCCCAGAGACCGTATATTGGGAATAGTGCTGTTAGACCCATACGATTTCTACTCGAGTCCCGCTCTAATCGGATTCTCCTAGAGAACTCTCTCTCTCAATTCGAATGACCCTAGCCAGGGATTTGTCTGAGCAAGAACACATGGGATATTCCTATATGACACTAAGAGTAGATGATCCTCTATCGACACTCAATAGCCCCCGTAAGGTTGATCTGAGACATCCAAACTTATATAAGTTCGGTATCAAAGAGTGAAGCACTTATATAGGACATCCTTGGTGTCTCAAGTCTAAAGACTAGATACACCACTAGGACTACGGAATCGCTGTCTAACAATAAGGCATTATCAACCATCCAGCATTTCGTAAGCAGATCAATCAGTGAACTCATTCTTCAATGAGCACCTGTGTTGTATCCCTAGTGTCCCCACACGAACAACTATGAGACTAGCTGCATCCATCATATGGACGGGTATACAACACACTAATCTGTCCGGTTATCTCGATGTCCCTCTCGAGTAACCTATGACCAAGATTATTTAGGATCTATGTTTAAAGGTGAATTTGTCTTATTATCGTGATCTCATCACGATCCGATTACCATTGCACAGATCTAAGGACATCACAATATATATATACATATATGTAATAGTAAATATAAAGTGATAAATGCCAAAATATAATAAGCAAAAAGACTGTGTGTCAAGTCACACGTGTCATCACTCATGTGATTAGCTTGCAGGGCATATGTGACTAGCAGCACCAAGCTTTGTGGATCATTACAATTGGGACTCAAAAGAATTGTGCTATAAGGGATGCATTGTGCTTGTACCAAATTCTAGTTGCATCTTCACGAGCAAATTTTGGACAAAGTTATTCCAAATGCAAGGCACTAAATTAAAAAGGAGTACGATGTTTCACTAATGACTGAAGTGGTGAATAGGTGCTTGGAGATATACCTCAGATGTTTCACTAATGACCAGCTAAAAGAGTCGACAAAGTGGCTTTCTTGGGGTAAATGGTGGTATAATACAATTTATCATTCATCCATAAAATGTACTCCCTATGAAGCTTTATATGATCAACCTCCTTGTGTGATCCCAAAATATGTGTTAGGCATCTCTAAAGTGGAATAAGTAGATAGGAAACTACAAGACAGAGATAAAATGCTAAAGTTTCTAAAAGATAAACTCACTGTAGCACAAGCAAGGATGAAACAACAATATGATCAACACAAAGGCGAAAGAAAATTTTCAGTAGGAGATTGGGTCTTCCTATAGCTCCAACCATACAAGCAAACATCAATCTAGACTAGAGCATCTACGAAGCTTTCACCTTGGTTCTATGGACCCTACCAAATTTTGGAGTGCATCAGAGCTATAGTATACAAATTGGACTTACCTACCAGCCCCTGAATCCATCCAATCTTCTATGTGTCATGTTTAAAGCTCAAGCTAGGACAAAACAAGATAGCCCAAAGACATCCATCAAATATGACTACCCAAGGAGAACTCCAAACACAACAGAATGCTATTATTGATCGACGGATCGTGATTCGATGATGACAACCTACTATTGAAGTGCTAATACAATGGGCAAATATACCAGCAGAAGGTGCCACTTGGGAGAACAATGACGACTTGAAGATCAAATTCCCAGAATTCTTGGATCGTCAGCCTCGAGGACAAGGCTGATTTGAAGAGGGTGGGTCTATTAGGACTCTAGCTAAGAGAGTCCTAATTGAGAGGGGCATTCATGTAAAACCTATCTAGCCGACCCCTATTAAAGAGGTGAAGAGGTCGGATGGGGTTAGGAGGTTATTTCTTGGAGAAGCATTAGGAGTTGTAAATGAATAAGAGTCCTAAGTAGGAGTCATATTAGGAGTTAGGGTTTAAAAGCCCTATAAATAGTCATGTATTCATTCATCCTCTTTTCAAAAGCAATAGATGAATCTTTTCTATAGCCTCTGGGCATTGCATTAACTTGGAGGAAGGAACCCCTATAGAGTTCCAAGGAGGTCGATCCCCTAAAGAGATCAACCCCTATAGGGTGAGCTGCCTACGGGGACGGCACTCGCAGGGGTGCCCGCTTATGGGGGAGCCAGCTCGAGGGGGGCTGCTTTCTGTGGGCGTTGTGCCCATGAGCAAAACCACCCGTAGGGGCGGTGGGCCATCGGTAGGCACATTGCCTATGAGCGAGCCACCCACGGGCGAGGGCAGTGCTCCCCCCATAGAGGCCATCGTCAGTAGGTTGACAATGATCGCAACATAGGGGAGAAGGAGAAGGGGCAGTAGGATTTTTTTAGACAAAAGATAATTTTGCCCCTTAGAATTTTAAAAATTTTGATTTCTATCCTTTTATCCAAATTATGAAAATATCCCTCATAATTCAAAAAATTCCCTACATGTCTCTAATTTCAGAAAAATATTAGTTAATTAAAATTTTAATTAATTATTATTATTATCTAGTAATCTTACATAATGATATTTACATGTGATGTATGATGTGGACAGATAATCATAAACTGTGTGATGTGTGTGTGCATATGATTATTTTTATTATTGGGGCTATGAGCCTCCAATTTATTTCTCATTTATTGTCAAGCCTACGTTCCTATGATTATATTATAATTACATGAGAAGACATTATGGGAGTGTGGAAGTGATAGCGGGACCCACGAGGCCGAGAGGGACAATCGCGATGTATGGAGATGCGTCGAGATGCTAACGGAACTAATGAGATGGACAATCATAGGGCATGGAGATACACCACTATATACATAGATCTTGATATGAGTGATTAAGCTTACTAGCTCGGGCCTGATCACATTAGGCTATGGTTCATGATCATCTGGTGTGATTGCTCATGTGATGTGTGATTTTTTATACACCTTCTAGATATGTATATATATTTACATATAATATAGATATTTATTAAATATGTATGTGTGTGACATGTTATATTAGGAGACCAAATCAAAATCCCCTCTTTCGATAATATTAAGTCGGTAAACGTGAGGCAATTAGATTGACCCACGTGACCTTCCATCATTATAGGTAAGGATCTATTCTCGACGTAGGTTGAGTTGGTCGAGTCCCTTGAGGCTCAACTATATCACGATTCAATATCTTGCCTATGACATAGAGATGTCACCAATGACTTGAGGATATGGTATGCTTGGTCGAGTCTCTTAAGGGTATATCATCGAATCAGACTCATCTTATAACGATGGTGTTGATTTAATCGAACATCATGGTTGGTCGAGTCCCTTGAGACCATAGTGGTTCGGAGGCCGAACAGGATATAAGTCACAAGGAGTTATGATTGGCAAGAGTTGCCTATCTTTCCAGGCTTAGTGTGATTGGTCGAGTTCCTCGAGGTTACATTAAGATGTCGATTGGATCCCGATCCCCATTAGAGATCCACCGAGGGTCTCCGATTCATATACCGGAGGGAGTTATGTGTTTCGTAAGAAAATAGTCGGAGTAGATTAAGATAGAAGTTCAAATCTTGATTATTTATTCTTTTACAAAATCTGTAAGTTATTTATTTCTACTACATCTTTATTTTTAGAAAATGTCACTTTCAAATCCTTTACATGGTATACTTAATATCAACTACCTCACTGGTCTGAATTATACAGATTTGCTCCATAACTTGAGAATTATTCTCACGGTGGAGAAAATCGTGTATGTCCTTGATACAGTGATGCCTATGCCCGAGGAAGGGGCAAGCAAGGATGAGATCGCTTACTACATGAAGTACATAGATGACTCCACTCTTGCTCACTATTATATGTGGGGCTCCATGACTCCTGAGTTATAGAGACAACATGAAAAGATGGATACTAGATCCATTCTCCTACATGTTTATAAACTATTTGAGGAACAGGGAAGGACTCAGCGATATAAGATATCCAAGTGTCTCTTTCGTGCTCAGATGATTGAGGGGACACTGGTTCAAAACCATGTCCTAAATATGATTGAGTGGATAGAGAAACTTATAGGTCTATGAATGGTCCTAGAGGATAACCTGTATATGGATTTTGTACTTCAGTCCCTACCAGATTCCTTTTCATAGTTCATAATGAATTTTAATATGAATAAGCTTGAGGTGACCCTCCCTAAGCTTTGTTTGGATCAAGTCGATACTAAGAGGGGGGGTGAATTAGTGCTTTTGATAAAAATAACATCAATTCAAGGATTCATTTGATACAGCTTATATCCAGAAAAGTGTTTAAACTTGAAAATGTTCGTAAGTGATTGAGGGTAGTAAGTAAGTAAATCAGTGAGTGATGAAAATGAAAAACATGAAAGAAATGGCACAGAAAGAAGGCACACCAGATTTATAGTAGTTTCCTTATCGTGACCTACATCCACTTTCAATTGTACCTTTGTTGAGGTCATTGACATCCACTAACAGTCTTCCTTCAATGGTTAAAGACCAACCACCCTTTTATAATACTTTCTCTTTTTCATGGGTTTAGGAGATAACCCTTACAAGTCTCACACATCTCTTGAATGATCACAAAACTAGAAAGGGAGGAGGAGGACACATAACAATTTTACAACCCAAAATCTTATTATTTTTGTTCACACTTTCGTTGCTCTTTCATGCAGGAAAGAGTGGAGTATTTATAGACCCCAATGGCTTCAAAAATAGAGCCAAAACATATCTCATCTCGAGTTTTTAGAGTACTGGCGATACCACCACCATTACTGGGCGGTACCACTGCCTAGTCTGAGTGGTACCACTGCTTGACAAAGCCTCAGAGATCAGGCTCTTATGATATCACCGCTTGATAGGGCAGTGCTAGTGCTTGGCAGCTTTAATTACTGACGATACCACTGCCTAGACCACCTAGGAAGTTGAGCCTTAAGCGGTACCATCGCTTGACATGGCTCTAAGTGGCTGAATGGGCCTTCTAACCGGCCTAATTCAATGTTGTTTTAGGCCTAGTTGGCCCCTATTTAAGTTAGCAGGATTTCTCCCAAAACTAACTCAAATCAAAGTCCTAACTATGATAGTTAAGGCTAAAAAAATTACTTTACTTATAATCTAAGTTGTCCTACACGTCGATGGTTCAATTATGAACTCTCGATAAACTTTCGACGAACTCCTAGCAATCTTCCGACGAGCTTTTGGCGAACTCCCGACGATCCTTTAGCGAGATTTCGGTGAACTCTTGGTGAACTTCTGGTGAGCTTTCACTACATCATCTGGTCCTTCGGTGTATCCCCCGATTCATTAGATACAATGCTCGATCATTGACTCTGGCCCAACTTGGATTCTTTTTTAATTATTTTGCCTTTCTCACAATCATTGTTAGTCATACATCACTTATCTCAACACATGGATTAGGTCATTAATTCACCAATTAATGTCATCATCAAAATTCGAGATTCAACAAGCTTCTCAATATGTTGAGGGAGGCAAAGAGCACTATCAAGGAGGTGTGTACTTGAGTATAGAGTTCACTCAGTTCTTCAAGAACCATGAGATTTTATCCCAATAGATACCTCCTTATACACCTCAGCTCAAAAGTATATCTAAAAGAAGGAATTATACATTGTTAGACATGGTGCGGTCCATGATGAACTTCGTAATCTAACTCAAGTACCACTCCACAACTTGAGTCTGTTCAGGTACCTAGCATATAAGTTCCAACTTTACATAGGTCCGGTAGAGCATCTCATCCTCCTGAGAGATATATGAGATATGTTAGAGAAGAGGATATTGAGAATATTGATTCTTAGACCTATGAAGAGGCTATTATGAGTATAGACTCTGGGAAGTGGCAAAAAGCTATGAATTCTGAGATGGATTTCATGTACTCCAACAAGGTTTGAAACCTAATTGATGCACCCGAGAGTATTGTACCCATTGGTTAAAAGTGGATCTTCAAGAAGAAGATCAGAGTATTTAGAAAGGAGAGACTAATAAAGCAAGTCTAGTGGTTAAGGGATATCGTCAAAGGCAAGGTGTTGATTGTGATGAAACCTTCTCACCCATAGCCATGCTAAAATCCATCTGAAATCTATTGGCTATTGCAGCATACTATGATTTTGAGATGTAACAAATGGATGTGAAAACCAGGTTTGTCAATGGCAATATCAAGGATGAGGTGTATATGATACAACTTGAGGGATTCATGTCCAATGATTACCCAAATAAAGTGTGTAGGTTGCTTAGGTCTATTTATGGACTAAAGCAAGCTTGTTGAATTTGGAACATAAGATTTGATTAGGTGATTAGATCTTATAACTTCGTTAAGAATGAAGATGAGCATTTGTGTGCATAGGAAGGTGAGTGGGAGCGCTATCACCTTCTTGGTGTTATATGTGAATGATATCCTGATCATTGGGAATGATGTTGGAATGATATCCATAATAGATTATCTAGACACTTCTCCATTAAGGACTTAGGGGAAGCATCTTATATCTTGGAGATTTAGATATATAGAGATAGATCTAAGAGGATGCTTGGCTTGTCTCAGTCCAAGTACATAGATACCATTGTTAAAAGGTTTGGTATGAAAAATTTCAAGAGAGGTCTCATGCTAATGAGATATGGGATATCGCTTTCTAGGAGTTTGTCCCCAAAGACTCATAATGAAAGGGTGAATATGGATAGAATACCCTATGCCTCAGCGATAGGGTCTATCATGCATGTCATGCTTTGTATCATGCTTGATATAGCGTATGCTCTGAGTGTCAAAAGTAGGTATCAGACGGATCAATGCTTAGAGCATTGGAAAGTAAAAAGTGTATCCTTAAGTACTTTAGAAGGATTAAGGATCTCTTACTAGTATATAGAAGTAGTAGCCTCAGTGTTGAAGGCTACATGAACTTGAGTTTCTCGTTTGATGTCGATAATGGCAAGTCTAATTCAGGGTATATGTTCACCCTGAATGGAGTAGTATGCTAGAAGAGTTCCAAGCAAGATACTATTATTGACTCGACCATAAAGGTGGAGTACATTGCTGCAGCAGTGGAAGCAAACGAGGGAGTCTAGATGAAGATGTTCATTATAGATTTGGGAGTCGTGCTAGGCAACGTGGAGTTGATTCTCTTATATTGTGATAATAATGGAGCGATTGCTTAAGGGAACTCGGGTCTCATCAAAAGTGTTTTAAGGAGGTTCCAGCCTATTAGAGCGATTGTGGCCCAAGGAGATATGGCAGTGGAAAGAGTTCCATATGAAGATAACATTATAGATCCACTAACAAAGCTATTGTCTCATATTACTTTTAAGTGTCATAGGAGTTTTATGGGGATTAGACACATAGGTGATTGGCTTTAGGTCAAGTGAGAGATTGCTAGTCATAGGTGCTTTACAAGCTAATCACTTAAGTGATGGCATACACTTTTTTTGCTTATTATATTATTTGACATTTTATCACTTTATATTGCTTATTGCATGAATATATATATTTTGATGTCCATGGATCTATGCAATGGGAATCGGATCATGATGAGATCATGATAATGAGACTGATTCATCTTTAAACATAGACCTTAAATAATCCTAATTATAAGTTACTCAAGAGAGACATCGAGATAACTAGACAAACTAGTGTACTATATACCCATCTATATGATGGAGTTAGCTGGTCTCATAGCTGCTCATGTGGGGACACTAGGGATACATTGCTAGTGCTCATTAGAGAATGAGTTTACTGATTGATCCGCTCACGGAATGCTGGATAGTTGATGATGCCATATTGTTAGATAGTGATTTTGTAGTCCCAATGGTATATCTAATCCTTAGACTTAAGATACCAAGGATGTCCTGTATGAGTTCTTCACTCTTTGATACTAGACTTATAGGCTTGGAAGTTCCAGATCTAGCACAACCGGTCATCGGGAGTGGTAGCCAACCTTACGAAGGCTATTTAGTTTCGATAGTGTTGAATCTCAAAATATGATAATGAAATCGATTGATGAATTGTTTTGATATAATCTATATGTTGAGAAAAGTGTGCAGGATTGACTACGATAGTAGTAAGATATAAAGCAAATGTTATGCCAGAATCAAGATTGAGATTTTATTGGGAGTTCGAGAGTTCGTTGAAAGTCCGGACGCTCGTCAGAAGTGACCGAGACGTCCAAGTACTTGCTAAAGAAGCTCATCGAAACTTGCCAAGAAGATCGTCGTAAAGTCCAGAAGCTTATCGGGTGTTCGTTGGAACATTACCGAGAGATCGTCAAAAGTTCGCCGAAAGCTCACTGGAGGAAATCAGACTAACCTGATTTAATTTGTATAGAATATGTCTTAAAAATCATAATTAACATATGATTATAGGTTGATTTGGGAGGTAATCCCATCAACTCTATTAGGGGACAATTGGGAAGTTAGGTTGGTTTAGGTTGGATTCAAAGCCCAACCAGGATGCTGGACCCTGTATGGCGGTGGCACCACTTGGGACTCAATCTCCTAGGTGGTCTAGGCGGTGGTACAACTGGCAGTTATTACTTACCAGCGGTGATATCACTTATTAAGGTATGGTACCGCTAGAGCTCGGTCTTCGAGCTTTGTCAAGCGATAGTACCGCCCAATAATGGTGATTGAAAATTCGGGATGAGACACTTTTTGGCTCCAATTTTGAAGCCATTGGGGCCTATAAATATCTCACCCTTTTCTGCATAAAAAGGCATGAAAGTATTATCATAATCTTGAATTTTTGGGATATTAAAGTGGTGTAAAAGTGCTAGAGTTCTCCTCCTCTCTTTTTAAGTGTTGATATCTTTCAAGAAAGGTGTGAGACTTGTAAGGGATATCTCCTAAACCCGTGAAAAGGAGAAAGCACTGTAAAGAGGTGGTTGGTCTTCGCCTATTAAAGGAAGACCATTAGTGGATGCCAGTGACCTCGACGGAGGAGGAATCCGAAGTAGATGTAGGTCACAATGACCGAACCATACTAAATTCTGGTTTGCATTTTGTCTTGAGCAATTTACCTTTACTACAAATTGCTTTACCTTCCTATTGCTTTCTCTACACTCCCATGCGCTTTCAAGTTAATATCTTTATGAAATGGTTTTCGTTGAAATCCGGTCTAATCAAAACGAAGACTTTTGAAATCGATAATTTTTTCGCTGTACTAATTCACCCCCCCTCTCTTAATGCCAATTGGTATCAGAGTAAGGTCACTCTTATTTGGTTTGAAACCCACGAGAGATGACATTTGTCAATAAACAAGAGGGTCACTCAATCACACGTTCGCCCATATTCAATGGAATGAATTGCACCTATTGAAAGACTAGAATGAGGATTTTTCTTATTTCTATAGATTTCAAATTATGGAACATTGTAGAAAATGGCTTTCAAAAGACTTTTCTTCCAATGAATTATTGGAATGAGTTGGAGAAGAAGACTTTTACTCTAAATGCCAAGGCTATGAATGCCTTATTTTGTGCTAAAAACGAATTCGATCGAGTGTCGAGTTATGAAACGACTTTTGATATTTGGTACACACTTGAAGTTACTCATGAAGGCACTAGTAGAGTAAAGGAGTTAAAAATTAATCATTTAGTCCATACTTATGAGTTGTTTCGTATGAAACCGAGTGAGACCATTGGAGACATGTACACCCGATTTACGGATGTCGTCAATGGTCTAAAAGGACTTAGTAAAAGTTTATCAGATTTTAAACTTATTAATAAAATCTTAAGATCCCTCCCAAAGAGTTGGGATTCTAAAGTAATAGTCATTCAAGAGGTCAAGGATTTAAATAACTTTCCTCTCGAAGAACTAATCGGGTCACTAATGACCTATGAGATAATTTGTAATGCTCATAAAGAGCTTGAGAACAACCATCCAAAGAATATGAAGGAAATGACACTAAGAACTCAAGAAGACTACTTGAAAAAAAATTTAAATAATGAGGACTATGATGATGACTTGGCACTCTTGACAAGAAAGTTCAAAAACTTCATAAAAAGGAATAAATTTAGAAATAACACTAAAACTAAATTTGAACCCAAGAAAGAACAAATCATATGCTACGAATGTAAGAAGCCGGGACATTTCAAAAGCGAATGTCCCCCAAGCAAAGAAGAAACAACCAAAGAAGAAGAAGGCTCTTAAAGTAACATGGGAAGACTCAAGTGCATCCGAAGAAGAGGAGCAAACCAACACTGAGCAAGTTGCTCACTATGCGCTAATGACTATTGGAGATGAGGTAAGCAGTTCATTAGATGAGGTAAGCAGTTCTTTCGATGAATTACTAAGTTCTTTTCATGATTTATTCGATGAATGTAAATTAGTTGGTAAAAAATATAAATTATTAAAAAGGAGCATGCTTCTCTTGTTGGTGATTTTGATAGACTAAAAATTGAGTATGATGATAGTTTAGCTCCTTCCACAAAATGTGATGAATTAAAAATACTTAGAAAGGAAAACTTGCTACTCAAAGAAACCTTAGAAAAGTTTGAGGTTGGTAGCAAATCCTTGAACATGATCCTTGCCAAGAAGGGTCATGTTCATAGAAAAGGCGGAATTAGATTTGTGAGGAGCAATCACAAAAATCCAACCACCTTTGTTAAAGGCCCTACCTTACATGTTTCACTCCAAAACAAATGCAACAAATTTGGATATATTGCTTACAAATATCCATTTAAGAGATATAGTCCACATAAATTGATTTGGGTTCCTAAAGGAACCTCAAATGACCCAATGCAACATGATATATTGTGTAGATCGATTTTTGAGACACCCAATATCAAATGGGTACATGAAAATCATTCTTTTTTATAGAAATTTTTATCATCACAAGCTAGGAGCAAGAGATAGTACCTTGATAGTGGATGCTCAAGGCATATGGCCAGAGATCCATCTTAATTCTCTAAGCTCACTAGCCTAGACGAAGGATATATTGTTGAATCTCAGATTTTGATGACGAAGTCAATTGTAATTTGTTTGATCTAATCTATATATTGAGAAAAGTGTATAGGATTAATTACAATGATAGTAAGACATAAAGCAGGTGTTGTGCCGAGTCAAGATCGAGATCATGTTAGGAGTTCGAGAGTTCGTCGGAAGTCCGGACGTTCGTCAGAAGTATTGCGGGAACCAACCGAGAAGTCCAAGAGCTTGCCATAGAAGCTCGTCGGAACTCGCCAAGAAGATCATCACAAAGTCCACCGGAGCATTACCAAGAGTTTATCGGATGTTCGTCGAAAGTACATTGGAAACTCGTCGGAAGAGCGATTGATGCACTAGAACATGAAATACACTAATCATGTCTTTATTACCATAGTTAGAGTGTAAATTAAGTTAGGATTGGGAGGTAATCCCACTAACTTAATTAGGGGCCAACTGGGCCCTAAGTTGGGCTGGTTTGGGCCGGATTCAAGGTCCAACCAGGACCTTGAATTCCTAGCCGGTGGTGGCACCACTTGGGAGACTCGGTCTCCCAGGAATTCTGGGCAGCGGTACCACCCCTGTCAGGTGGTGGCACCACCAGTAGTTATTGCTACCAGTAGTGGCACAACCCTTGTCAAGCGGTGGTACCACAAGAGCTCGGTCTTTGAGCTCTATCAGGTGGTGGTACCGCCCAGACTGAGTGGTAGTACCGCCCAGTGTCAGATGTCAGGTGGTAGTACCGCCCAATAATGGCGGTGGTACCGCCAGTACCCTAGAAATCTGGGATTAGACACTTTTTGGCTCTATTTTTGAAGCCATCGAGGCCTATAAAAACCCTACTCTTTTCTGCATGAAAGGGCACGAAACCTATTAGCATAATCTTGAGTTCTTAAGCCTTAAAGTGTTGTAAAAGTGAAGAATTCTCCTCCTTCATCTCTTAGCCTTGTAACCATCCAAGAAAGAGGAGTGAGACTTGTAAGGGTTGTCTCCTAAACCTAGCAAAAGGAGAAATACTGTAAAAGGTGATTAACCTTTGCCTATTAAAGGAAGGCCTCTAGTGGACGCCAGTGACCTCGTCGGAGGAGGAATCCGAAAGTGGATGTAGGTCACATTGACCGAACCACTCTAAAACTCGGTTTGCATTTACTTTGAGCAACTTTCTTTTATAGCGAACTGCCTCTCCTCCTTATTGTATTTTAACTACATCTACATATGCTTTCACGTAAACACCTTTCGAGATCGGTTTTAATCGTATGAAGACTTTACGAAATCGATGCTTTTCATTTGTGCAATTTATATTAGTGCAAATCACCTTAGTCTTCTCTTGCACTTTCACGAAAGCTTTCAAGTTCAAATTCTTTCTGAAATGGATTGAATCGAAACCATTCTCATTAGAATCGGTTTTAATCGAAACAAGTTTTTTGAAATAGCGAAAGTTTTTTGCTGCATTAATTTACCCCCCCCCCCCAACTTAGTGCCGCTCTTGATTCTAACAATTGGTATCAAAGCAAGGTTCACTTCGTTTGGTTTAAAACCCAAGAAGTTAGCATTTGTCAGCAACCAAGAGGGTCATTCAATTACACGTCCACCCATATTCAATGGGATGGATTACATATATTAGAAAACTAGAATGAGGATCTTCCTAATTTTAATAGATTTTAAGCTTTGGAACATTATCAAAAATAGTTTTCAAAAGTCTTCTCTTCCAATGAACAATTGGAATGAGTTGGAGAAGAAGATTTTCACTTTAAATGCCAAGGCTATGAATGCCTTGTTTTGTGCATTAGATAAAAACGAGTTTAATCGAGTATCGATTTGTGAAACGACTTTTGATATTTGGCATACACTCGAAGTGACTCATGAAGGCACTAGTAGAGTGAAGGAGTCAAAAATTAATCTTTTAGTGTATTCTTATGAGTTATTTCGAATGAAACTGAGTGAGACCATTGGAGACATGTACACCCGATTTACGGATGTCGTAAATGGTCTAAAAGGACTTGGTAAAGGTTTCTCAAATTTTGAACTCGTTAATAAAGTTTTAAGATCCCTTCCAAAGAGTTAGGACTCTAAAGTAACGGCTATTCAAGAGGCCAAAGATCTAAATAATTTTCCTCTTGAAGAACTAATTGGGTCACTAATGACCTACGGAATGACATGTAAAGCTCATGAAGAGCTTGAGGACACCCTTCCATAAAACAGGAAGGATATGACACTGAGAACATAAGAAGACCACTTAAAAGAAAACTCAAGTGATGAGAACCTTGATGAAGACTTGGCACTTTTAATAAGAAAATTAAAAAATTCATAAGAAATACATTTAAAAATGACACTAAAAATAAATTTAAACCCAAGAAAGATCAAGTAATATGCTACGAATGCAAGAAGCTAAGGACACTACAAGAGTGAACGTCCCTATGCCAAGAAGAGGATACCAAAGAAGAAGGCTCTCAAAGCAATATGGGATGACTCAAGTATATCCAAAGAAGTGGAGCCAACCAACACCGAGCAAGTTGCTCACTATGCACTAACGGCCATTGGAGATGAGATAACAAGTTCAATTGATGCAAATTTATCATTTGATGAACTATTAAATGCTTTTCATGATTTATTTGATGAATGCAAATCAATTAGTAAAAAATATAAATTATTAAAAAAGGAGCATGATTATCTTGTTAGTAATTTTGATAAATTAAAAATTAAGTATAATGATAGTTTAGCTCCATGTACAGAATGCTATAAAGTAGAAACACTTAGAAAAGAAAACTTGCTACTCAAAGATACCTCAGAAAAATTTGAGATTGGTAGCAAGTCCTTGAACATGATCCTTGCCAATAAGGGTCATGTTCACAAAAGAAGTGGAATCGGATTTGTGAGTAACTCTCACCAAAATCCAACCACCTTTGTTAAAGGCTCTATCTTGCATATTTCACCCCAAAACAAATGTAACTTTTGTTACAAACTTGGACATATAGCTTATCATTGTCCATTTAAAATGTGTAGTCCACACAAATTGATTTGAGTTTCTAAAGGAACCATAAAGAACTCCATGCTAAATGATAAGATAAGCCGATCGATTTTTGAGGCACCTAAGGTCAAATGGGTACCTAAAAATTATCCCCTTTTGTAGTAATGTATACCATCACAAGCTAAGAGCAAGAGATGGTACCTTGATAGTGGATGCTCAAGGCATATGACTGAAGATCCATCTCAATTCTCTAAGCTCACTAGCCTAGACGAAGAATATGTCACCTTCGGAGACAACAACAAGGGTAAAATCATTAGCAAAGAAACTATAGGTAACACATCCAATTTTTTTATTGAAGATGTGTTGTTAGTTGATGGCTTAAAACATTATCTTTTGAGCATTAGTCAATTGTGTGAAAAAGGATATATTATTAGATTTGAATCTAATGCTTGTATTATAGAAAAATCACACAAAAACACGTTTATGATTGCTCTAAAACAAAATAATATATACACTATCGACATTAATTATCTTTGTAATGAAATGTGTTTTTTGGTTTTAAATGATGATACTTGGCTTTGGCATAGGAGATTAGGTCATGCGAGCATGAAACTAATCTCTCGTAAGAGGAATTCCTCATATCAAGTTCATCAAAGATAATGTGTGTGATGCATGTCAACTAGGAAAATAAATAAAATGTAGCTTCAAACCTAAGAACCAAATAAGCACCTCTAGACCTTTGGAATTGATCCATATGGACTTGTTCAGACCAATTGCTACATCAAGTTTAGCAGGTAGCAAATACGCATTTGTCATCGTGAATGATTATAGTAAATACACATGGACTTATTTTTTGGCTCACAAAAGTGAATGCTTTAGGTGTTTCTCAAAGTTTTGTAAACTTGTTCAAAATAAAAAGGGTTTTATGATTTCAGCAATTCGAAGTGATCACGGTGGTGAATTTCAAAACCGTGATTTCCAAGAATTTTATGAATCTAATGGATACAACCACAACTTTTTTACTCTAAGAAATCCTCAACAAAATGGAGTTGTAGTAAGAAAGAATAGAAACTTGCAAGAAATGACAAGAACCACGTTAAATGAACATACTCTACCCAAATATTTTTGGGCCGAAGCCGTAAATACGACATGCTATATTTTGAATAGAGTTCTAGTAAGACCATTACTTTGCAAAACTCCTTATAAGTTGTGGAACAACAAAAAACCCAATATTTCATATTTTAAAGTTTTTAGATGTAAATGTTTTATTTTGAATGAAAAAGATGCCTTAGGTAAATTTGATGCAAAATTCGATGAAGAAATTTTTCTTAGCTATTCTTTTGTTTCTAAAGCATTTGTATCTTTAACAAAAGAACCTTGATTATAAAAGAATCTATTCATGTTATTTTTAATGAAGTTTCCGAAGTTAAGAAAAATGATTTTGATGATGATGTTAATTTTGATTCTTTGAATTTAAATGATTCCCCTTCTCTATCTAGCAACTTAGATGCATCTTCTTCCGAACCTTCTTTACCGAAGGAATGGAAGTATGTTGATGCTCATCTTAAAGAGCTAATTATAGGAGACATAATGAAAGGGGTTCAAACTCATTCTTGTATTAAAAATTTTTGTGCCAACGTCACTTTTCTTTCCCAAATTGAACCTTCAAGCATTGACGAGGCTATGAAAGATGATTCATGGGTGATTGCAATGCAAGAAGAGTTAAATCAATTTGAGAGAAATTAGGTGTGGAAGCTTGTTCCTAGGCTAAATAACTATTTAGTTATTGGTACTAAATGGGTCTTTAAAAACAAGCAAGATGAACTTAGTATCATGGTTAGAAATAAGGCTAGATTAGTAGCCAAAGGTTTCAACTAAGAAGAAAGTATCGATTATAAAGAAACCTTCGCTCCTGTGGCACGATTAGAAGCCATAAGGATGCTCCTTGCCTATGCTAGTAGTAACAATTTTAAGTTATTTCAAACAGACATTAAAAGTACTTTTCTTAATAGTTTTATTTTTGAAAAAGTTTATTTTGAACAACCTCCCAGCTTTGAGAATGATAATCTCCTTAATCATGTGTTTAAATTGACTAAAGCTCTCTATGGATTGAAACAAGCCCCAAGGGCTTGGTACGAGAGACTTAGTTTATTTTTTATAGAAAATAATTTCTCTAAAGGCATGGTCGATACTATATTGTTTATCAAAAATTTTGAAAATAATTTTTTTATTATTCAAATTTATGTAGATGATATTATTTTCGGTTCCACAAAAGAATCTTTATGTGAATCATTTGCTAAAAGTATAAGTCTGGAATTTGAAATGAATTTGATGGGGGAATTAACTTTCTTTTTGGGTTTACAAATCAAACAACTAAGTAATGATATTTTTCTTAGTCAAACAAAATATGCTTTAGATTTGCTAAAAAGGTTTAAGATGGATAGCTCAAAGACAATCAATACTCCCATGAGTACCTCCACTAAGTTAGACATTGATGAAAGTGGAGAAAGCTTTGATCAAACAGCTTATAGGGGTATGATAGGAAGTTTACTATACCTCTCCGCAACTAGACCGGATATCATGTTTAGTGTAGGTCTTTGTGCAAGGTTTTAATCTAATCCTAAGATATCTCATCTTAAGGCAGTTAAGAGAATTCTTAGATATCTTAAAGGTACCACTAATCTAGGATTATGGTATCCAAAATTCGAGAACTTTGAATTAATTACATATGCTAATGTGGATTTTATTGGATGTAGATTAGATAGAAAAAGTACATCCGGAACATGTCAATTTTTAGGACATACACTTGTTTCTTGGTCTTCCAAAAAATAAAACTCGGTTGTACTATCTATAACTGAAGCCGAATATATTGCAACTAGCGCATATTGTACACAAGTTGTGTGGATAAAAAACACTTTAGAGGATTATAAGATTCATCTTAAAAATATTCCCATAAAATGTGATCACACAAGTGCAATATGTTTAATAAAAAATCCTATTCAATACTCTAGAACTAAACATATTGATATTAGATATCACTTTATACGAGATCATATTAATAATCATGATGTAATCTTAGAGTTTATTGATATGAAACAACAATTAGTCGATATTTTTACAAAGCCCTTAAGTGAAGATTAATTTGATTTTATTAGAAGAGAATTAGGAATGTTAATATGTCTGAATGCATGAATTTGTTAAATTTTGTTTTTGGACTTTTTTGATTCTTTGAATCACTCACTTAAATCTTCTCCTATAAAGCTGAAAATTGTTTACCTTGATGTTGTAAACTTAAAATGTTATTGGAATTTTGTTTTGATGATGATTATGATCTCTATTGAATATTGAGAAGTTTTAAGTCATACATGATGCAATATCGGATTTTTAATTTTTGAGTGCCACAAGCACTAATGAATTATCTCATGCAAGTAGTGATGAAAAGCTATGACTAAATGAAACATAAAGTGTTTATAAATGCATGAAGTGTTTATACATATCTTGATTCATGGAAGTCATTTCTCACGGATTTCACTATCATGAATTTTTAAAATGAGAAATGGATTTGATATAATACTCTTCTCACTATGAAGTTTTATTCGTAAATTTCTCCTTCATGTGATACTAATCTCCCATGAATAATTGAAGGAATTCTAATGGATATATTAATCCATGAAAGATGAATTTTCATGTATGATAATGAAAGCATGTGTATGATAATTTTTGTAAAGATGAATCCCTTCTCTTTGTCAAAATGAAAGCATGTTTTAACAAAAACTTATTTATCATTTTTGACTTGATTCAAATCACTTCATAAATTTAGTTCTTAATGGATTCCCTCCTTACCTTCTTTCCTCTTCTTCATGCAAAATGTGATGACAAGGGGGGAAAAGTTGTTGGACTCTATCGTTTTAATGTTCATAACATTTAAATGATGAGAACTTTTGAGTGTGAAACTTGCTTGATTTTTTTTACCACACTTGCATTGTTGAATTGTTCTCCTTTTTGTTGATGATAAAGGGGGAGAAATAGTACCAAAATATGGTAAATTGATGATAAATGTATGCAATATATTTCATCATATATACTTGAAATGTTTGCTTGATAAATTTTCTTCATTATCATAAGATATCTAGAGTTTAACTTATAATTTTACAAATTGATATCTTGCCGATGAATTGCTATCTTTGTCATCTTTCATATGTGAAATAACAGACTTGAAAATGGATGTCATGCCTTAACATCATTTTAAGAATGTTAGATCATGATGGGAATCATGATATGTGTATTGATAAGTTTAAATGAACTTAACTTATCAATGTCTCTTGAATTCAAAGGCTTTGAGTTAAGGTTAACTCTATCATCAATTGATTGTTATCATAAAAAAGGGGGAGATTGCTGAATCTCAAATTTTGATGATGAAGTCAATTGTAATTTGTTTGATTTAATCTATATGTTGAGAAAAGTGTGCAGGATTAACTACGATGGTAATAAGATATAAAGCAAGTGTTGTGCCGGAGTCAAGATCGAGATCACGTTGGGAGTTCGAGAGTTGGTCGGAAGTCCAAATGTTCATCGGGAGTTCTGTAGGAACCAATCAAGAAGTCTAGAAGCTTGCCATAGAAGCTCGTCGGAACTTGCCAAGTAGATTATCGCAAAGTCCGCCGGAGCATTGTTGAGAGTTCGTTGGATGTTCGCCGGAAGTATGCTAGAAGCTCGCCGAAAGAGTGATTGACGCACCGAAACATGAAATGTAGTAATCATGTCTTGATTATCATAGTTAGAGTGTAAATTTAGTTAGGACTAAGAGGTAATCCCACTAACTTAATTAGGGGCCAATTGGCCCTAAGTTGGGCTGGTGTAGGCCGGATTCAAGGCCCAACCAGGACCCTGAATTCTTGGCCGACGGTGGCACCGCCTGGGAGACTCAATCTCCCAGGAATTTTGGGCAATGGTACCGCCCCTGTCAGGCGGTAGCACCGCCAACAATTATTGCTGCCAATAGTGGTACCACCCCTATCAAGTGATGGTACTGCTTGGATTGAGCGGTAGTATAGCCCAGTGTTAGATGTCCGACGGTAGTACCACCCAGTAATGGCGGTGATACCGCCAATACCTCAAAAATCCGGGGTTAGATAATTTTTGGCTCCATTTTTGAAGCCATTGGGGCCTATAAAAACCCCACCCTTTCCTGCTTGAAAGGGCACGAAACCTATTAGCATAATCTTGAGTTTTGGAGCCTTAAAGTGTTGTAAAAGTGAAGAATTCTCCTCCTTCATCTCTTAGCCTTGTAATCATCCAAGAAAGAGGAGTGAGACTTGTAAGAGTTATCTCCTAAACCCGGTAAAAGGAGAAAAGCTGTAAAAGGTGGTTGGCCTTCGCCTATTAAAGGAAGGCCTTTAGTGGACGCCGGTGACCTCATCGGAGGAGGAATCCGAAAGTGGATGTAGGTCACATTGATCGAACCACTCTAAAACTCGGTTTGCATTTACTTTAAGCAACTTTCTTTTATAGCAAACTGCCTCTCCTCCTTACTGTTTTTTAATTATGTCTATATATGCTTTCACATAAACACCTTTCGAGATTGGCTTTAATCGTACGAAGACTTTACGAATCCGACACTTTTCATTTATGCAATTTACATTACTGCAAATCACCTTAGTCTTCTCTTGCACTTTCATGAAAGCTTTCAAGTTTAAATTCTTTGTGAAACGGATTGAATCGAAACCATTCTTGTCATAATCGATTTTAATCGAAACATGTTTTTTCAAATAGCGAAAGTTTTCCGCTGCACTAATTCACCCCCCCCTCTTAGTGCCGCTCTTGATCCTAACATATATCACCTTCAGAGACAACAATAAGGGTAAAATCATTAGTAAAGGAACTATAGGTAACAAATCCAACTTCTTTATTAAAGATGTATTGTTGGTTGATGGCTTAAACCATAACCTTTTGAGCATTAGTCAATTGTGTGATAAAGGATATATCATTAGATTTGAATCCAATGCTTGCACTATTGAAAAACCACACAAAAACACATCTATTATTGCCCTAAAATAAAATAATGTATACACTATCAACATTGATGATCTTTGTACTGAAATATATTTTTCGATTTTGAATAACGATGCTTGGCTTTAGTATAGGAGATTAGGTCATGCTACCATGAAACTAATCTCTCAAATCTTATCTAAAGAACTTGTAAGTGGAATTCCTCACATTAAGTTTGTTAAAGATATTGTGTGTGATGCATGTCAACTAGGAAAATAAATAAAAGGTAGTTTCAAACCAAATAACCAAATTAGCACCTCTAGACCATTGCAATTGATCCATATGGACTTGTTCGAACCAATTGCTATATCAAGCCTAGGAGGTAGCAAATATGCCTTTGTCATCATGGATGATTATAGTAGATATACTTGGACTTACTTCTTGGCACACAAAAGTGATTGCTTTAGGTATTTTTTTAAATTTTATAAACTTGTTTAAAATGAAAAGGGTTTTATGATTTCATCAATTCGAAGTGATCACGATGGTGAATTTCAAAACCATGATTTTCAAGATTTTTTTAAATTTAATGGATAAAACCATAATTTCTCTACACTAAGAAATCCTCAACAAAATAGAATAGTAGAAAAAAAAAATAAAAATTTACAAGAAATGACAAGAACCATGTTAAATGAACATAGCCTACCCAAATATTTTTGGACCGAAGCCGTAAATATCACATGCTATATCATGAATAGGGTTCTAGTAAGACTATTACTTTCCAAAACCTTTCATGAGTTGTAGAACAACAAAAAACCCAACGTTTCATATTTTAAAGTTTTTGGGTGTAATTATTTTATCTTAAATGAAAAAGATGCCTTGGCAAAATCCGATGGATATTGCACTAAGGAAATCAGAGTTGCGGAGGTCAATTGGCTGATTGGGCAATAGGCTACAAGAGAGAACGATACGCCGAAGAATCAGACGAAGCGTCGATGGACCAATGACATGTTGGACAACATGATTCATGCTTAGTAATAATTGTCTAGATCAAAGTGTATTTTACATGTGCAGGATTAACTATGATAGCAAGGTATAAAGTAAAATGAAATCCCGAAGTTAAGAACGCGATTTCGTTGGGAGTTCAAGAGTTTGTCGGAAGTCCGGACGTCCATCGGAAGTTCTGCCGGAATCAACTGAGAAGTCTTGGAGCTTGCCAAAGAAACTTATTGGAACTCACTAAGAAGATTATCGTGAAGTCCAGGAGCTTGTCAGGAGTCCGCTGGAACATTGTTGAGAGATCATCGAAAGTTCACCGGAAGAAAACTAGACTTACAGACATGTTTAGCTTAGTAAATGTCTTAGAATTCGTAGTTAGCTCATAATTGGGATTGGAATTGGGCCAACCCAATTAGGGGCCAATTGGGCCCATGTAAGGACTATGTTGGGCCTAATGAAAGGCCCAAACAATAACCCAACAGGTGGCACCGTCGTGGCATAGTCTCCGAGACTATGTTAGGCGGTGGTACTGCTAGTCTGGGTGGTGGTACCGCTAGTCTGGGCGGTAGTATCACCTAGTGGTAGGGCGCAAGGTAGTGGTACTACCAGACTAGGTAGTGGTACTACTTAGTGCAGTATCAATGTCAAACTGACACTAGCGATGGTACCGCCCAACATAGGCGGTGGTGCTACCTGTACCAAGGAAACCTGGGATGAGATATTTTTAGGCTCTAAGTTTGAATCAACTTGAAGCCTATAAATACCTCTCTCATCCCTAGTTAACACGCATAAGTACAAAGAATTTAAAAAGGGAAAAACGTTGTTGTAATCTCTTGTAAGAATCCTCCTCTTCTAGTCTAAGTGTTGAATAGTTTGAGAAGGAGTGAGTGCTTGTAAAGGTTGTCTCCTAAACCTGTGAAAAGGAGAAGAGGGGTGTAAGAAAGAGGTTGATCTTTTCCTAATAAAGGAAGATCGATAGTGGATGTTGGTGGCCCCGACGAAAGAGGAATTGGTGGAATGGATGTAGGTCATGACGATCGAACCACTATAAACTCGATTTGCATTTACTTTTGAGCAATTTACATTTCCTACAAATCATCTTGCTTGCTCACTACTCACTTGCCTTATACTCTTCCATATGCTTTCAAACAATCTTTCCAAAATCGGTTTTGATCAAACGTGTGAAAAGATTTCTGAAAACCGACGTGATTTTACCGCTGCACTAATTCACCCTCCCCCCCCTCTTAGTCTGACTGCTTTCCTAACAATTGGTATTAGAGCCTCATTATTCCTCATTTGGTTTAACACCTAAGAGAAATGGCTCTTTTCGGCTTTCAAGAGGGACTTTCTCTCATTCGTCCTCCCTTGTTCAATAGGATGGACTACACATATTGGAAAACTCGAATGAGAGTTTTCTTACTTTCTTTGGATTTAAATTTATGGAGTATTGTGAAAAATAGTTTTTGAAGGTCTTCTATTCCAATGAACCATTGGAATGATTTGGAGAAGAAGACTTTCTCTTTAAATGAAAAGGCTATGAATGCCTTATTTTGCACTTTGGATAAAACTGAGTTTAATTGGGTTTCTACTTGCGAAATAGCTTTCGATATATGGCACACTCATGAAATCACACATGAAGATACTAGTAGAGTAAAAGATTCTATGATAAATCTTTTAATGCATGATTTTGAACTTTTTCGAATGAAGCCAAGTGAAACCGTTGTTGACATGTACACCCGTTTTACGAATGTTGTCAATGGTTTAAAAGCTATTGGCAAATGTTTTTCTAATTTTAAATTCATTAACAAGATTTTATGATCACTTTCCAAAAATTGGGATTCGAAAGTAATGCATTACAAGAATCAAAATATTTGAACCATTTTTCGATCGAAGAACTAATTGGGTCTTTAATGACCTATGAAATAATTTTTATGACACATGTGGCACAAAATGAACTTAAGAACAATATTCCAAAGAATAGAAAGGATTTCAGACTTAGAACAATCGAAGACCACTCGAGCATAAGCTCAAGTGATGATGAACTTGAACTTATCATGAAATTTAAAAAGTTCATGAAACAACGATTAAAAAATAAAAATAAACTTAAAAAGAGCGGAACTACTTACTATGAATGCAAGAAGTAATTGCCAAAAGATGAATCGAGCTCATCTGAAGACGAGGAGCAAACTGATAAAGACGAAGTGGCGAACCTTGCTTTTGTGACTCTCGTCAATGGGGTAAACAACTCAAACGGAACTCCTTTAGTTTACTTTAAAATTGCTTGATATTTTTCATGAGTTGTTTTTAATTTAGTTTAAGAAAATTATATAATTCTTTCTTGAAAATTGCATGTTTTGTTTAATAATGTAATGAAAATGTAAAAAATTAGGAATCATGCTTATCTTTCTAGTAATTTTGAAAATGATCATGAAAATTACATGTTTTATGATAAATGAACAAAAATGTTAGACTTAAATCTAATACTTAAGATAAATCCTATGTATATTTTAAGAAGCAATAATGTATATCTTGATGATTTTCGTATTGATTTTCGATTTTGATTGAAAATGCTTTATGTTTAATGAAATCATGCTTAAGGCTTTAATGACATAATGATATAAGACATAATGAAAATGTTAAACGACTTTGAATCTTGCTTGATGATTTTATATTATGCATGAGGATTTGAAGTAATGATTTGAAATCATATATTTTGGAATTGTGTTATACTTTTGATCTTATATCTTTCATGACAGGATTCCTTTGTATTTATGATTTGTATATCTCATGATATTATTGAATCATTGATGTAAAGAAGGAAAATGCATTACCACAACAAACAGAATAATTTTAATTAAAAATGCTTTATGAAATCATACTAGATGAAATAATGTAATGTTGATTTGAAGTCATGATTAATAAGTTAACATTTCAAAATTATGCTTGATGATTTATGGTGTATTGAAAGTTTTGTTTTTAAATGATGATGCTTATTTTCATTTGGCATAAATGAAAAAGGCATACTTCTATGAATTAAATCAAATAAATTGAAACAACAAAAAAGAGAAAAGTATTTTTCTTGAAAATTTCTTTTTTTCTATCTTATCGATTTTTTACTAAGAGATTGATAAAGTTGTTTATGTCATTTTGAATCTCTCGAAAGTAATTTTAATGATTTGATGATTTGAATTTGAATGAGCTTTATCTTGATTTTGCGAGATTTATAACTTGAGATTTCTTATGCATGAATCAAGATATTATATCATTTGATTTGCTATGTTTCTTTCTGTTATTTACAAAAAGAAGAGATTTGATAAAATAAATCATGTCTTTTGGTATTCACATGATCTTATATTTCATGACATGATTTCTTTATGGCTTGTATACCTTGTGATGACTTGAATATTTACACCATTATGTTCTTCCTTTCTTTTTTTTTCTTATTTGCAATGACAAAAAAGGGGAAAGAAAATAGCTAGCATCTAAGAAAACCAAATTTGCTAGCTTGAATGATAAACTTAGACATGTTAGATCTCCTAAATGCATAAATTCTTCTTATACATTTTATGAATTATGATCTTGATTTCTTAAACTTTAGAATTGATATTTCATGTTTGATAACTGAAATAATGATTGGAATATTGATGTAATTATGAATGATGATTTGGAATCATGCATATAATGATGATTTTATATTTTGAAAATATACATGATGAATTGGTATTATGCATGCAATACTTCAACTTATTAAAATGATGCATGCAATGATGAAATATTCATGATAAAAAAATGTTTTGATATTCATGACTTGATTTTTCATCTTTGTTATTTACCCTTATTATGATTTGAAGATTGTAGTAAAGGGAAATGAATTGCACTATTATATTGTTATTCCCTTCTATTTGACAATGACATAGGGGGAGCAAATTTTGCTAGCTTGCTAGCTAGCTTGCATACTTCAAGAAGAAGCAAAAACCTTGCTCATCTCAAAAGATGCAAAATTTTGTCAACTCTCATATGTGTAAAATTTGCTAATTTACAAATTATAAGGAGAAAAACTTGCTTGCTAGCTTACAATCTCAAGAAGCAAAATATGCTAACTTGCACATCTAGCAAAATTTACAAACTTGCATATTTCAATAAGTAAGAGTTGCCTTTTTGAACATATCAAAATTGCTAGCTTGAATGTTCTAATATGATGTAGCACTTGCTAAATTTGCTAGCCTATATAATAATTAAAATAAAGATTATGTTTAGTATGTAATGATTTGAACTTATATCTCAGACACTTGATAGTTGGACTTCTCCTTTTTGTTGATGACATAGGGGGAGAAGTATGATGATGTTATGCATAATTTTATGATAACATGTTGCTTGGATTTGTGAATCCAAGAGTTCTATCAATATGGCATATTAATAGGGGGAGTTTGTTTAAACTTCGGGAGTTAAGGTTCACTCCATCATCAAAAAGGGGGAGATTATTGAATCTCGAATTTTGATGATGAAACCAATTAATAAGTGTTTATGATTTGATATGCATTTTGAGTGATGTAGGAAGCTTTGATTAGGATGAGACAATTAAAGCAAAAAGAATCATGTTGGGCCGGTGGAACATGTCAGAAGATTGGACGTTGAGCTACAGGATCAGTCGACGTATCGACAAAAGGCTTCGGGCCATGAGTTCGGGCATCAGGCCAAGAAGAATGGATATTACGCCAAGGAAATTGGAGTTGCAGAGGTCAACTAGCTGATTGGGCAATAGGTCGCAAGAGAGAATGATGCGCCAAAGAATCGAACGAAGCGTCGATGGACCAATGACATGCCGGACAATATGATTCATGCTTAGTAATAATTGTCTAGATCAAAGCGTGTTTTACATGTGTAGAATTAACTATGATAGCAAGACATAAAGCAAAATGAAGTCCTAGAGTCAAGAACACGATTTCGTTGGGAGTTCGAGAGTTCGTTGGAAGTCCGGACGTTCGTTAGAAGTTCTGCCAGAACTAACCGAGAAGTCCTAGAGCTTGCCAAAGAAACTTATCAGAACTCACCAAGAAGATCGTCGTGAAGTCCAAGAGCTTGCCGAGAGTCCACTGGAATATTATCAAGAGATCGTCGGAAGTTTGCTAGAAGCTCACTAGAAGAAAACTAGATTTAAAGACTTGTTTAGCTTAGTAAATGTCCTAGAATTCGTAGTTACCACATAATTGGGATTGGAATTGGGCCAACCTAATTAGGGGCTAGTTGGGCCCATGTAAGGATTGTGTTGGGCCCAATGAAAGGCCCAAATAATAACTCAATAAGTGGCACCGTCATGGCATAGTCTCCAAGACTATGTCAGGCGGTGGTACAACCAGTCTAGGTAGAGGTACCACCCAGTGGTAGGGTGTCAGGTAGTGGTACCGCCCAGTGCAGTGTCAATGTCAGACTAACACTAGTAGTGGTACCGCCCAACACAAGCGGTGGTATTGCCCATACCCAGGAAACCCAAGATGAGATATTTTTAGGCTCTAAGTTTGAATCAACTTGAGACCTATAAATACCCCTCTCATCCCTAGTTAACACACACAAGCACAAAGAATTTAAAAAGGGAAAAACGTTATTGTAATCTTTTGTGAGAATCCTCCTCTTCTAGTATAAGTGTTGAATAGTTTGAGAGAGGAGTGAGTGCTTGTAATGGTTGTCTCCTAAACCTGTGAAAAGGAGAAGAGGGGTGTAAGAAAGAGGTTGATCTTCGCCTATTAAAGGAAGATCGATAGTGGATGCCGGTGGCCTCAACGGAAGAGGAATCAGCGGAGTAGATGTAGGTCACGACGATCGAACCACTATAAACTCGGTTTGCATTTACTTTTGAGGAATTTACATTTATTGCAAATTATCTTAATTACTCACTACTCAATTGCCTTACACTCTTCCGTATGCTTTCAAGCAATTTTTCCAAAATCGGTTTTCATCGAATGTACAAAAAGATTTCTCAAAACCGATGTGATTTTACCACTGCACTAATTCACCCCCCCCTCTTAGTACCGACTATTTAGTTATTGGTACTAAATGAGTCTTTATAAACAAGCAAGATGAATTTGATATCGTGGTTAGAAACAAGACTATATTAGTGGCTAAGAGTTTTAACTAAGAAGAAGGTATCGATTATGAAAAAACCTTTGCTCCTGTGATACGATTAGAAGCCATAAGGATGCTCCTTGCCTATGCTAGTAGTGTTAATTTTAAGTTGTTTCAAATGGATGTTAAGAGTACTTTTCTTAATAGCTTTATTTTCGAAGAAGTTTATGTTGAACAACCTCTTGGATTTGAGAATAATAATTTTTCTAATCATATGTTTAAATTAACTAAAGCTCTCTATGGATTGAAACAAGTCCCAAGGGCTTGGTATGAGAGACTTAGCTCCTTTCTTATTCAAAATAATTTCTCTAAAGGCAAGGTCGATACTACATTTTTTATTAAAAAATTTAAAAATATTTTTCTTATTATTCAAATTTATATTGATGTTATTATTTTTGATTTTACAAATCAATCCTTATATGAATCGTATGCCAAAAGTATGAGTCAAGAGTTTGAAATGAGTCTAATGGGTGAACTAACTTTCTTTTTAAGCTTACAAATCAAACAAATTAGTAATAGTATTTTTCTTAGCCAAACAAAATATGTATTAGACTTGCTAAAATATTTTAGATAGTTCAAAGGCTATCAATACTCCTATGAGTACCTTCACCAAGTTAGACATTGACGAAAGTGGAGAAAGCTTTGATCAAAAAGCTTATAGGGGTATGATAGGTAGTTTACTATACCTCACCGCAACTAGACTAGACATCATGTTTAGTGTAGGACTTTGTGCTAGGTTTCAATCTAATCCTAAACTATCTTATCTTAAAGCAGTCAAAAGAATACTTAGATATCTTAAAGGAACCACAAATCTAGGATTATAGTATCCAAAATCTGAAAACTTTACATTAGTTGCTTATGCTGATGCGGATTTTGCTGGATGTAGATTAGATAGAAAAAGCAAATTTGGAACATGTCAATTTTTAGGACACGCACTTGTCTCTTGGTCTTCTAAGAAACAAAACTTGATTGCACTATCCACGATTGAAGCCGAACACATTGTGGCTAGTGCATGTTATGCATAATTTGTATGTATGAAAAATATGTTGCAAGATTATAAAATTTATCTTAAGAATATTCCTATAAAATGTGATAATACAAGTGCAATATGTTTAATAAAAAATCCTATTCAACACTCTAGAACTAAACATATTGACATTAGGCATCATTTCATAAGAGATCATGTTAACATCCATGACATATCTTTAGAGTTTATTGATACAAAACATCAATTACCTGATATCTTTACAAAACCTTTAAATGAAAAATAATTTGATTTTATTAGAAGGGAGTTAGGGATGTTAAATTGTCCGAATGCATGAATTTGTTGTATTTCGTTTTTAGACTTTCTCGATTTTTTTTAAGGCTTTCACAAAATCTGGAATATCAATTTACTTGGTACCAAATTTATTTCATACCCTTGCTCCATCACTTAATACACTTAATCCCTTCACTCATGGAATTTATTAACAAATACTTCTCTCACGTATTTCACTCTTGTGAATTTTTAATGAGAAATGGATTTGATTCATGAACTTTTATTTAAGGACTTTTAATCCTTTATTTGATGCTTCTTCCTTGCTCTTCTCATGAAAGAAGAATTTTATGAATTTATAGTGTGTAATGATCACTTACAAGAATGAAAATTTGATTTCATGAAACTCATTGTTTTGAATTTGACTTAGTTCAAATCCTTTCATGAATATGGTTCATGATGAATTCATTCTCCTTCTTCCTCTACTTCTTATTCTTATGACAAAGAAACAAAGAAATTTACACTTCTTAAGAAGAATCAAAAGCTTTTGCATTTAAAGTAAAAATGTTAGCTTATCCAAAATTAGTTATCATGTAAATTTTATTTTAAATTCTCATCCTTGCTAACTTGGATAAATCGGTGTGGAACTTGCTTGAACTTTTGTTTACCACACTTGCATTGTTATATGGTTCTCCTTTTTGTTGATGACAAAGGGGGAGAAATATGGCAAATTGATGACAACTTGACATTTTGAATGTATTATAATCGTAAATACTTGAATGCTTTGTGAATGCTTTAAATATAAATAAAAATGATTGGTATCGTTAAATACATACTTGAAAATATCAAAATATTTGCTTGAAACATATCGGAATGTGGCATGATTACTTGCATATGTTTTCTTCTTAGTATCATGCTTGATTTCATATCAAAATGATAAATGTCTATGATTATGATGAAATATCGAAATTATCATACTTTATTACAATTGGAATCATGCCTTGGATTGATGAATCATCATTTTTATTGAAACTTGAATATTGCTAAATTTCATATTTGAAATATCTATCATACATGAAAATGATGATTGTTTATCACCTTTCTATGTTAAACTTAAAATTGGATGTCATGTATTGACATCATTTTTATTGTGATAAAAACATAGTATCATATTTTGAATTGATAAGTATCATGAAATGCATGTTGATAAGCTTAAATGAAGTTAGCATATAAGTTTGATGGTTGAATTCAAAGGCTTTGAATTCAAGAGTGTTCTTTCTCAACTATGGCATATAGATTGGGGAGTTAAGGTTAACTTCGTCATCAATTGATTATCATCATAGAAAAAGGGGAGATTGTTGAATCTTGGATTTTGATGTTGAAATTGATTGGTGAATTGTTTTGATCTAATCTATATGTTGAAAAAAGTGTGCAGGATTGACTATGATAGCAGTAAGACATAAAGCAAATGTTGTGCCGGAGTCAAGATCAGGATTTCGTTGGGAGTTCAAGAGTTCATCTGAAGTCTGGACGCTCGTCGGAAGTGACCGAGACGTCCAAGTACTTGCCAAAGAAGCTCATCAAAACTCACCAAGAAGATCATCGTAAAGTCCAGAAGCTTGCCGGGTGTCCATTGGAACATTATCGAAAGATCATCGGAAGTTCGCCAGAAGAATGTCAGAAGCTCGTTGGAGGAAATCAAGACTAACCGGATTTAATTTGCTTAGAATATGTCTTAAAAATCATAGTTAGCATATAATTATAGGTTGATTTGAGAGGTAATCCCATTAACACTGTTACGGGCTAACTGGGCCCGAAATTAGGCTGGTTTGGGTCGGATTCAAGGCCCAACCAGGATGTTGGACCTTGTCTGGCGGTGGCACCACCAAACTAGGGCGATGCCACTGCTTGGGACTCAGTCTCCCAGGTGGTCTGAGCGGTGGTACCACCAGTAGTTATTACTTGCCAGTAGTGGTATCGCCTATCAGGCTATGGTACTATCAGAGCTTAGTCTTCGAGCTTTGTCAGGCGATAGTACTGCCCAATAATGATGGTGATACCGCTAGTACCCCGAAAATCTGGGATAAGATACTTTTTGGCTTCAATTTGAAGCCATTGGGGCCTATAAATACCCCACTCTTTTCTGCATAAAAGAGCATGAAAGTTTTATCATAATCTTAAATTTTTGGGGTGTTAAAGTGGTGTAAAAGTGCTAGAGTTCTCCTCCCTTTTTAAGTGTTGAGATCTTTCGAGAGAGGTGTGAGACTTGTAAGGGTTATCTTCTAAACCCATGAAAAGGAGAAAGCACTGTAAAGAGATGCTCGATCTTCGCCTATTGAAGGAAGACTATTAGTGGATGCCGGTGACCTCGACGGAGGAGGAATCCGAAGTGGATGTAGGTCATAACGATCGAACCACTCTAAATTCTGGTTTGCATTTTGTCTTGAGCAATTTACCTTTATTGCAAACTACTTTACCTTCCTATTGCTTTTTCTATGCTCCCATGCACTTTCAAGTTAATATCTTTATAAAATAGTTTTCATCAGAATCCAGTCTAATCGAAACGAAGACTTTTGAAACCGATAATTCCCCCCCCCCCCCTCTCTCCTCTTAGTGCCGCTCGTGATCCTAACAGATAGAGAATTATCTATTATTAGTGTTATGAGAGGAATATTCTATGTATTTTTACTCAAACAAATCTTTTGCCAAGGTCATTCACATTAAGAGAGAAAGAGTTCTCCAGGAGAAACCGATTAGAGCGAGACTCGATTAGAAACCGTATGAGTTTGACAACACCATGCCTACTGTATGGTCCTTGGGATATTAGATGGATGAGGGACCCTAGTTATAAGGTAACTGAGGACAGATAGGTCCAAAGGATTGGATTCTCATGTATCATCTATGGGCTACGGCATATTGGCCTGGTACATCCATAGTCGATGAATCGAGTGAATTATTATGAATATAATAATTCACTAAGCCAGAAGGAGTTCTGATAGGTATAACTCACGGCTAACTTGATATTGGGCCTAGAGGGCCACACACATATGGTAGGCATTGTGACAAGTTGAGGTTCAGATGTGAGATATATTTTGGAGCCCATATTTTATTAGATATCCAATAAGCCCCTGAATTATTGGATCCTATGGATAAGATCCAATAAGAGCCAATGAGAGATTATTGGATAGAAGTTTACTAATCTAAGTGGCTTGGGTAGTTAGATGGAGATCCAATACCCAATAGGATAGGATCCATTAGGGTTAAGTTGATAGGGGACCTCTATAGATAGGAGGGAACTAAAGGCTCATAGGCTAGAGGTTTCTTAGTTGCCACCTTCTATTCTCCTCTCCCCTTCTCCTCCTTAGATTACAGGTATAGGGATTTGGGTAGTGATTTGAGGAGCGTCGTCACAGCCCTATTGTGTGGATCACCGCTAGAGAAGAGGTTGCTTAACCTCCTTTATCCTCTCTTATAGATTTTCAAGGATTTAAGGATATGCGATCACCCTAGGTAACACAATCTTCGTAAGTTTTGTGCACCAATCTTTGCAGGATGATGAACACCTTTTTGGGAAATTTGATATTTTTGTTTTCTGTTCTTCTACTACCCATGTGATATCACCCCTAGATTTCCCTATAGTCCATGGATCTATGCATTGGAAATCAGATCATGATGAGATTACGATAATGAGATCGATTCACCTCTAAACACAGACCCTAAATAATCCTAGTCATAGGTTACTTAAGATGGACATCAAAATAACCGAACAGACTAGTGTGCTATATACCTATCCGTATAATAGAGACAGTTGATCTCATAGTTGCTCACGTAGGGACACTAAGGCTACAATGCAAGTGCTCATTGGAGAATGAGTTTACTAATTAATCCGCAGACGAAATGTTGGATGGTTGATAATACCTCAATGTCAGACAATGATTCTGTCATCCTAGTGGTGTAGCTGATCCTTAAACTTAAGACACCAAGGATGTTCTGTGTGAGTACTCCACTCTTTGATACCGAACTTATAGGTTTAAAAATTTTAGATCTAATATAGCTAATCATCGAGGGTAGCCGCCAACCTTATGAGAGCTATTGAGTGTCGATAAAAGATCATCCGCTCTCAGTATCATTAGAGGAATATCTCATGTATTCTTGCTCAAACAAATCCTTGGCTAAGGTTACTTGGATTGAGAGGGAAAGAGTTCTCTGAGAGAATCCAATTAGAAATTGACTTTAGGAGAAATCGTATAGGTTTGACAACACTATACTTGGTATACGATCTCTAGGATATTATATGGATGAGGGATTATAAGTACATGATAATTGAGGATAGATAGGTCCAAATGATTGAATTTTGTTATATTGTTTGAGGACTGCGGCATAGTGGTATAGTATGTCCATAGTCGATGAATCGAGTAAATTATTATGGAGATAATAATTCACTAAGCCAAAAGGAGTTCTAATAGGTATGACTTATGGCTAGCTCAATATTGGGCCTAGAGGGTCACACATGTATGTTAAGTGTTGCGATGAGTAAAGGTTCGAATATGAGATATCTGCAAGAGCCACTATCTTATTGGATATTCATTAAGCCATTGAATTATTAGATCATATAGATGAGATCCAATAAGAACTAATAAGAGATTATTGGATAGAAATCCACTAACATAAAAGGCTAGGATAATTGGATAGAGATCCAGTACCCAATAGGGTAGGATCCATTAGAGTTAAGTTGATAGGGGAACTATAAATAGGAGAGAAACAAAAGAGTCATAGGCTAGGCTTCTTAGTTGCTACATCTTATTCTCCTCTCTCCTTCTCCTCCTCAGATAGTAGGAATGTCTTTGTAGCCCCTATTTTATAGATCACCACTAGAAAGGATGATAGTTGACCTCCTTCATCCTCTCCCACAAATATATAGGAATTCGAGGATATACGATCTCTCTAGGTAACACAACATTCTTATACATGGTTTTTAGTTTTGTAGGTTTTTACGCACCAATCTTCGCATGGCGATGAACACCTTTTCAAAAATTTAGAAATTTTATTTTTTGTTCTTTCGCTATGCATGTGATGTCACCCTAGATTTTCCTATAGTGGCATTAGAGCTAGTTATTCATGCGAAAGATTTATTTTAAATTACGTGTGTTGTGTTTTAGAAAAACTTTTAACATCAAAATCATTGACGCAAAAGATGAGAGAGGGCAGCAACTATTGTTATCTTCACAGGTTAGCCAAGGTTTGGCCGAGAGCTCCCAAGGGAAGTCTCGGCCACTTACAGCAGGCCACCTATATGCAGGGGCCATAGGCAATGGCTATCCACCCATAGGCAAGGCCGCTTGCAGCGCAGGCCGCTTGTGCGTGGGCACTCCGCTCACCCACGGGCGAGCCCCCTTGCGGGTGGAACTCACCCACAGTGGTGGCACCCACAGGGGCAACTATCGCCCATGGGCGAGCTGCCTCCAAGTGCTGCACCCGCGGGAGAGCCGCTTGTAAGCGTTGTGCACGCGGGCAGAACCGCCTATGGGGGTGACGGTGCCTTTAATATCCCTCATTTTTGAAATTTAGTTATAAGGATATATTTATAATTCAAAGGACTTATATGTAAATATAAAAATTTTAGTGATTAAACTATTAAGCTGTAAAAAAAAACTAAAAATTATGATTTTTATCCCACCGCCTCTTTGATTTCTCGTGCACATTGCAGCACCTCTATTTCTTGCATGAGGAAATAGAGGAGGTGTGGGGAGTTGGAGAGGAGAAGGGAAGAAGAGGAGAAGAAGAAGAAGAAGAAAATGATGAAGAAGAAGAAGAGGAGGAGGAGGAGAAGAAGAAGAAGAAGAAGAAGAGGGAGGAGGCTGCGACACCTCTGTTTCTTGTAGGAGGAAATAGAGGAGAGGAGTTGTTATGCATCAGGGAGGAGAAGGGAAGAAGAGGAGAAGAAGAGAAGAAGAGGGAGAAGAGAGAGGAGGAGAGGAAGAAGAGAAGGGGAAAGAAGGTGGCTGCTGCCATGGTTGTGGAGGCGGCAGTTGTAGCTGGGAGAGAAGAGAAGGAAAGGAAGAAGAAGAGGGAAAAGAGAGGGAAGAAGAGGAAGAGGGGAAGGTGGCTATTGCCATGGCTATGGCAGCGGTAGTGGCTGTGGTAGTGACTACGGTAGCTATTTTTGGGAAAGAAAAAAAAAAAGGAATGAGAAAAGGGAGAAATAAAGTAGTGTAGGAGAAGGGGCTATGGCGGTGGCAATGGTCATGGCTACAGCTACGACTGCAGTAGCTACATCTCGAAAAGAAGAAGAAGAAGGAAGAAGGAAAAGAAAGGTAGAGAAAGAAGGGGCTGTGGCCGTGGTTGTGGCTGCGGCAGCTGCATTGGGAAAGAAAAAGAGAAAGGAAGAAAAGAAGGGAGAAAGGAAGTAGCACAGTGGAAGGGGCTACGGTTGTGACAGCGGTTATGACCATGGCTGCGGCTACAGCTACGGCTTTAGTTGTGGTGGCTATGGCTGTGAAAGAAAAGAAAGAAGAAAGGTACAGAAAATGAAACAGGGAGAGGAGACGGAGGAAAAGTAAAAGAAGGATTTGGGCTTACACCTTTGATCTTCAGATCGAAATCTTTGAAAGGCAAGTGTTCGGATCTTTTCTCCTAAAAGTATTATAATCTTTTTCTCCTGCAATGTTATCTTTGTTTTTTCTTTGAAGATAAGAAATTTAAATTATTCTAATCTTGTATTGGATGGATCTCTTGTTTAGATGTAACGATCAGAATAAAAAAAACTTCTAAGATTCTAACCTTTCTACCTTATTATAACCATAACCTTCTGCATCCATATCTGATTTAGGCAAAACTAAATTCATCTAAATATAGACTCATATAATTTTTTTTACTATCTTGTTTGTAGAATTTAGAGTTAAATTGACCACCCAGATTTCTATTTCAGTTGACCCTATAGATTCTACAAAATAGGGATCATAACTTTCGACCTTTTGATCCTAAACAACTTATAAGTCTCTGTTGGAAACTCTAATTTATACAAAAATTATTTCTTTGGAGACTAGATTCAAATATCTTTCTTTTGATATATAGATTGAAAGATTTAGAGTCCAAATGCCCACCTAGTTTTCTATGGAATTCGACCCTATGAATTTTGCAAAATAGAGATTTTAATCTCTAATCTTTAGTTACCGAATTATTTATAACTTTTTGTTAGAAAGTTTGATTTTTATAAAACTTATTTTATATGAAAGTAGATTGAAATATGTTTCAATGATACTATTCTTGAAGAATTGGAGTATAATTAGTTATCCAAATAATTCATGCAATATTCCTCTCAAATTCTATCAGAAATCGAGCTTTGATCAATTTTATTTATTCTTGTTTCATTCCCTTTCAGAAATTGATTTCATCTAGCATTATTTCTTCAATTGAGATTTATATTACTACTTTGAATTATTGTATGCTCTTATCCTTAAATTATTTTCATTCTTGAAACCTATTATGTATAGTTTATATTATATTGCATTGTTTCATATGGACACATGTATGTTCTATTGCTCCGCATATACTTCCAATATATGCCAAAATCCTTGTATGCTCTTGCTTTTATTTCCTTTCAAATTTGAATGCATTTGTGGAAGATTATGTTTGCATCGTATTGACTTACAAAGGCACATGTATGTTTTATTGTTCCGCATGTGTTTTCGATATATGCTAATTTATTATTCATAATGCCCTTTTGTACTCTGGTATTTGTGAGAGTATCTGGAGCTTTGCTAGAAATGGTAAAGGTATTATGCTTAGATCCCATGATGCTCTACTAGTCCCCTTTGACTTCACTCAGACATGGGTGGATGGATCTCCCAAACATGAGAGACTTCTGTCCGGTGGTCATCCAGAAATGGATGAACCTTATTCTATCTATGATTCCACTACATCTTTTATGTGTTTGATATGATATCCAGAGCTTTGGTTATATGTTTGTATATGTGCTTTGAATAAGAATGAAATGAATGCAACATCAAATATGATGTTTGAGCTTTTGTTCTGTATTTGTTCTTTGATATACTCTGAAATATTTCTTATACCATTGATATATTTCAAAATGTTTCAATGGCCATTGATTCGCTTTGAAATATTTCATATGGCATTGATAAGCTTCAAAATGATTCATTTGTTACTAATAAGCTTCAAAACATTTCATATACCATTGATATGTTCTGAAATATTTCATATTCCGTTGATATTCTCTAAAACATTTCGTACACCATTGATATGCTTCAAAATGTTTCATTTGCCATTGATATGTTTCGAAATATTTCATTTGCTATTGATATGCTATAAAATATTTTATTTACCATTGATATGCTCCAAAATATTTCATATACCATTGATATGCTCTAGGACATTTCATATGCCATTGATATGCTCCAATTACTCTTTATTCCATTTGTTATGAACCAAATATATTTGATTGAAATGACATTTGTATTTTTGTATCTAATCAGATGATATCCATGAATTCTGGTAACCTACCTATAGGAAATTTAGGGGTGACATCACATTCACAATGGAAGAACAAAAATAAATAAAAACCCCAAATTTCCCAATATGTGTTCTTCGTCGTGTGAAGATTGATGCGCGAAATCCACAAAATTGAAAACTGCATATCAGAAAGATAGTTGTGTTTTACCTAAGGAGATCATATATCCCTGAATCACTATAGATCTATTGGAAAGGATGAAGGAGGTCAAGCGTCCTCCTCCCTAGTAGTGATCCACATAGTAGGGCTACAACGACGCTCCTCAAATCTCCACGCCTACTATCTGAGGAGGAGAAGGGGAGAGGAGAATAGGAGGTGGCAACTAAGAAGCCCGAGCCTATGGGCCTTTAGTTCCCTCCTATTTATAGAGGCCCTCATTTAACCCTAATAGATCCTACCCTATTGGGTATTAGATCTCCATCCAATTACCCAAGCCTCTTAGATAAGTGGGTCTCTACCTAATAATATCTTATTAGCTCTTATTGGATCTCATCCATGAGATCTAATAATTCAAGGGCTTATTGGATATCCAATAAGATAGGGGCTCCAACGGATATTGTTAGGATCAAGAGCACTAAGAGGGGGGGGTGAATTAGTACAGCGGAAAACTTTTGACGATTTAAAACGACGTTCGTACGATAAGAACGATTTTGATATGAAAGTCGATTCGGAAATTGCTTTAACTTAAGATCAAGCAAAGTGCAGTTAAAGTAACGCTATGGAAGTAATTGCAGTTAAGATAGAGAACAAAATGTAAATGCAAACTGAGATTTAGAGTGGTTCGATCAATCTTGACCTACATCCACTTTTGGCTTCCTCCTCCGATGAGGTTACCGACGTCCACTAGAGGCCTTCCTTCAATAGGCGAAGGCCAACCACCCTTTTACAGTTTCACTCCTTTTGATGGGCTTAGGAGACAACCCTTACAGATTTTTCACTCCTCTCTTGAATGATCAAAACTTCAAAGAAAAGAGGGAGAAGAACTTCTAGCCTTTTACAACACTTTTAAGCTCTCAAAATCTCAGAATAAATGCTAAGTTTCTATGCCCTTTCATGCATGAAAGGGTGGGGTTTATATAGGCCCCAAATTGATTTGAATTTGGAGCTCAAAAACGTCATTTCCCATATTTTCGGGGTCCTGGCGGTACTACCGCCTGACAGAGCTCGAAGACCGAGCTCGGGCGGTACCACCGCCTGACAGGGGCGGTACTACCACCCAGTCTCACTCGGAGATTGAGCCCAAGCGATGCCACCGCCCAGCCTTGGAGACAGCTCTAAGGCAGTGCCACCGTCGACCCAGGTGGTGCCACCACCCAGCCTTACTTAAAGACAACTCTTGGGCGGTGCCACCGTCGGCCAGGAAATCAGGGTCCGAATGGGCTGATCCATTCGGCCCAATTTGGGTCTGTCAAGGGCCCAATTGCCCCAAGATTAAGTTAATGGGATCACCTCCCATTTCTTACTTAATCATCATGCTAACTATGATATTTTTCAAGACATTTACTGCAACTTGCTCCGGTGCGTCAATCGCTTCTTCTGTCGAGCTTCCGACGAGCTTCCGGCGATCATCCGACGAACCCTCGGCGATGCTCCGGTGGACTTCCGGCAAACTCCTGGACTTCGACGATCCACTTGGCGAGTTCTGATGAGCTTCTTTGGTAAGCTCCTGGACTTCTCGGATTTGTTCCCGTATAACCTCCGATGACCGTCCGGACTTCCGTCGAACTCTCGAACCCCCAACGTGATCATAGTCTTGACTTCGGCGCAACTCCTGCTGCATGTCTTACTTTCATCGTAGTTAATCCTGCACACTTATCTCAACATATGGATTAGATAACAAATGACAATTGACTTCATCATCAAAATCCGAGATTCAACAATCTCCCCCTTTTTGATGATGACAATCAATTGATAACGGAGTTAACTTTAACTCCCCCTATCTATATGCCATACTCAAGATAAGTCATTCTTGAATTCAAAGCCTTTGAATTCAAGAGACATATTGATAAGTTAAGATTGTTTAACCTTATCAATACTTCCATCATGATTCCTATCATGATGTATCTCTCTGAAAATGATGTCAAGGCTTGACATCCATTTTCAAGTTTTACATTTCAAATGTGATTGATAGTAATGGTAGCAATTCATCATATGGTAAGATATCAACATGTAAATTGCGATGCAAGTTCTTGATATCTTAACATAATGGAAATATTTCAAGTGTTTAGCAATCATAGCATTTCTATCATCAATTTACCATATATTTTGATGCAAGTTTCTTTAACATAATTCAAATTCAAATATGGCACTCATAGCATCAATTCATATATTTCTCCCCCTTTGTCATCAACAAAAAGGAGAACGATATAAGCAAATTTTAAACATAAGTGCGGTAATGATTCATGTCATAACTAGGTTCATGTCATTTTTCAACAATGAGTGATAGGATACCAATTATACAAACATCTCAAGGAAAGATTAAATCACGCTTCATTTTTACAAGGATCAAGATATGTATGTGAATCAATATCCTTGCAAGTAAAAAATCTTCCTTTTTCAAGAAGGAGATTATAAGAAGGAATCATTTTATCAAATCCATTTCTCGAACATATTTTTCATATTATAAGCCTATGAAAGATGCATTTGCTAATTGATTCTATATGTCAAAAATCAATGATATGAATCAAACTCGATATGACATATGCTTATGAAAGCTACATTAAGTTCGGAAGAGAATAAGGTATCAAGAAAATCCGAAAATAAAATTTAACACTTTCATGCATTCGGACAAGGTTTTGCTATAGATTTTTCAATACAATCATGAAGATAAAACATGCTTATTATCAACGAAATTTTTATATCCAAAACACATAATTTCCAACATATTATTAAGGCATGTAATCATGTAAAATCATCATAGCAATTAAGTGATTTGATTATTGAATCAAGAAAGTCCGAAAAATAAATTTAATGAGTTTAAGCATTCGGACACATTAACATTCCTAATTCTCTTCTAATGAAATTAAATTGTTCTTCACTTAAAGGCTTTGTAAAAATATCAGCTAGTTGATGTTTAGTATCAATGAACTCCATAACTACATCATGATTGGTGACATGATCTCGTATAAAGTGATGTCTAATATCAATATATTTTGTTCTTGAGTATTGAATGAGATTCTTAGTTAAACATATAGCACTTGTGTTATCACATTTAATGGGAATATTTTTCAGATGAACTTTATAATCTTCTAAGGTGTTTTTCATCCACACAACTTGTGCACAGCATGCACTAGCTGCAATATACTCAGCTTCGGTTGTTGATAGTGCAACCGAGTTTTGTTTCTTAGATGACCAGGAAACAAGAGCATGTCCCAAAAATTGACATGTTCCTGATGTGCTTTTTCTATCTAATCTAAATCCAGCAAAATCTGCATCAGCATAAGCAATTAACTTAAACTTCTCGGTTTTCGGATACCATAATCCTAGATTTGTGGTACCTTTAAGATATCTAAGTATTCTTTTAACCGCTTTGAGATGAGATATCTTAGGGTTCGATTGAAACCTAGCACAAAGTCCTACACTGAACATGATATCTAGTCTAGTTGCAGTGAGGTAAAGTAAACTTCCTATCATACCCCTATAAGTTTTTTGATCAAAGCTTTCTCCACTTTCATCAACTTCTAACTTAGTGGATGTGCTCATAGGACTGTTAATAGCTTTTGAGCTTTCCATATTAAATCTCTTTAGCAAATCTAAAGCATATTTAGTTTGACTAATAAAGATGTCATTTCTTAGTTGCTTAATTTGTAAACCTAAGAAAAATGTTAATTCTCCCATCAAACTTATTTCAAATTCAAGACTCATGGTTTTAGCAAAAGATTCATAAAGAGATTCATTTGTAGAATCAAAGATAATATCATCAACATAAATCTGAACAATGAGAAAATTATTTTCAAAATTCTTGATAAACAATGTAGTATCAACCTTGCCTTTTGTGAAATTATTTTTAATAAGAAAAGAAATAAGTCTCTCATACCAAGCCCTTGGGGCTTGTTTTAAACCATAGAGAGCTTTAGTTAATTTAAACACATGATTAGTGAGGCTATTATTTTCAAATCCCGGAGGTTGTTCAACATAAACTTCTTCAGAAATAAAGCCATTAAGAAAAGCGCTTTTAACATCCATTTGAAATAACTTAAAATTATTATTATTAGCATAGGCAAGGAGCATCCTTATGGCTTCTAATATAGCCACAGGAGCGAAGGTTTCTTCGTAATCGATGCCTTCTTCTTGGTTGAAACCTTTGGCTACTAATCTAGCCTTGTTTCTAACCACGATACCATATTCATTTTGCTTGTTTCTAAAGACCCATTTAGTATCAATAACTAAATGGTCATTTGACCTAGGAACAAGCTTCCACACCTCATTTCTCTCAAATTAATTTAACTCATCTTGCATTGCGATAATCCATGAATTATCTTTTATGGCTTCGTCAATACATTTAGGTTGAATTTGGGAGAGAAAAGCGGCGTTGGCACAAAATTCTTTAAGAGAAGAACGTGTTTGAACCCCCTTAGATGTGTCTCCTAGGATTAGCTCCTTAGGATGAGCATCTACATATTTCCAATCCTTGGGTAAGGATGTTTCGGAAGTGGATGCATCCAAGTTGCTAGTTGGAGAAGGGGTTTCATTTAAATTCAAAGAATCAAAATTAACATCATCATCAAAATCATTTTTCTTGATTTCGGAAATCTCATTAAAAATAACATGAATGGATTCTTCTATAATTAAAGTTCTTTTATTGAAGATACGAAAAGCTTTAGAAACCGAAGAATAACCAAGGAAAATTCCTTCATCGGATTTACCATCAAATTTTCCTAAGGCATCTTTTTCATTCAAGATAAAACACTTACACCCAAAAACTTTAAAATATGAAACATTAGGTTTTTTGTTGTTCCACAACTCATAGGGAGTTTTGGTGAGTAAGGGTCTTACTAGAACTCTATTCAAAATATAGCATGCAGTGTTTACGGCTTCAGCCCAAAAATATTTGGGTAGGCTATGTTCATTCAACATGGTTCTTGTCATTTCTTGTAAATTTTTATTTTTTCTTTCTACTACTCCATTTTGTTGAGGATTTCTTGGAGTAGAGAAGTTATAATTATATCCGTTAAATTCACAAAATTCTTGAAAATCACGGTTTTAAAATTCACCACCATGATCACTTCTAATTGACAAAATCATAGAACCCTTTTTAGTTTGGACAAGTTTGCAAAACTTGGTAAAATATCTAAAGCATTCATTTTTCTGTTTAAGAAATAAGTCCATGTGTATCTACTATAGTCATCTACAATGACGAAGGCGTATTTGCTATCTCCTAGACTTGATGTAGAGATAGGTCCAAACAAATCCATATGGATCAATTATAAGGGCCTAGAGGTGCTTATTTGATTCTTAGATTTGAAACTACCATTAATTTATTTTCCTAATTGATAAGCATCACACACATTATCTTTGATGAACTTGATATGAGGAATTCCTCTTATAAGTTCTTTGGATGATATTTGAGTGATTAGTTTCATGCTAGCATGACCTAATCTCCTATGCCAAAGCTAAGCATCCTCATTCAAAATCGAGAAACACATTTCATTGCAAAGATCATTGATGTCAATGGTGTATACATTATTTTATTTTAATGCAATCATAGATGTGTTTTTGTGTGGTTTTTCAATGATGCAAGCATTAGATTCGAATTTGATAACATATCCTTTATCACACAATTGACTAATGCTCAAGAGGTTATGTTTTAAACCATCAACTAACAAAACATCTTCAATAAAGAAGTTGGATTTGTTACCTATGGTTCCTTTGCCAATGATTTTACCCTTGTTGTTGTCTCCGAAGGTGACATAGCCTTCGTCTATGCTAGTGAGTTTAGAGAATTGAGATGGATCTCCGGTCATATGCCTTGAGCATCCACTATCAAGGTACCATCTCTTGCTCCTAGCTTGTGATGATGTATGTTTCTACAAGAAAGGATGATTTTTAGATACCCATTTACTTTTTGGTGCCTCAAACACTGATTTAAATTGTTTATCATGTTGCATAGAATTTATCATGGTTCCTTTAGGAACCCAAATCAATTTGTTTGGACTAACTTTCTTGAATGGACAATAATAAGTTCTATATCCATGTTTGCAACAGAAGTTGCATTTGCTTTGGTGCCGAACATATAAGATAGGGCCTTTAATGAAGGTGGTTGGATTTTGGTGAGGACTTCTCACAAATCCGATTCCACTTCTTTTAAGAACATGACCCTTATTTGTAAGGATCATATTCAAAGACTTGCTACCAACCTCGAATTTCTTCAAGGTGTCCTTAGATAACAAATGACAATTGACTTCATCATCAAAATTAGAGATTCAACAGATATCTCATATCCGAATCTCTACTCGTCGCAACACCTACCATATGTGTGTGACCCTCTAGGTCCAATATCGAGCTGACCGTGAGTCATACCTACCAGAACTCATTCTGGTTTAGTGAATTATTATCTCTATAATAATTCACTTGACTCATCGACTACGAGCATACTAGACCAGTACGTCGCTATCCCCAAACGATACAAGAGAATCTAATCCTTTAGACCTATCTATCCTCAGTTACCGTGTACCTATAGTCCCTCATCCATCAAATGGATAAGTTCTCACATTCAATGGGCTTAACTCGAACTGGTAAAGAGAAATGAGCTGATTGATCTATGATTGCCATTAGAGGTGAATACTATCCTTAGATATAGTGAACTATTAAACATTGTGATTTTTTATATGTTACTTCCATCATTTTGTGCTAACATAAATAGCTCAAGGCAAACATGAAGATTTACTCTTCATATAAAGTGAGAGAATATCATAATAATATAATAAATGAAAAGAGTATATGTCATGCCACACATGCCATCACTCATGTGATTGACTTGCAAGACACCTATGACTAACAATCTCCCACTTAACCTAAAGCCAATCAACTATGTGTCTGATCCCCATTAGACCTCTATGACGCTCAAAGATAATATGAGATAATGGCTTCATCAGTGGATCTACGATGCTATCTTCAACTGAAACTCTTTCCACTACTACATCTCTTAGGACGATAATCTCTTTGATCAGGTGGAACCTCCTCAGAACGTGCTTCGACTTTGATGAGACCTGGTTCCTTTGTTTGAACAATCACCCCATTGTTGTTGTAATTTAAGGGAATTGACTCCTCGCTGCCTAGCATGACTATAAATCTATGATGAACTTCTTCATCCAGACTCCCTCCTTTGCTACCTCTAACACAACAATGTACTCTACCTCTGTAGTCGAGTCAACAGTAGTGTCTTGTTTGGAACTCTTCTAACACAGTGCTCCTTTATTTAGGGTGAACACATACCCTGAATTAGACTTGTTGTCATCAATATCAGACTAGAAGCTTAAGTCTATGTAGCCCTCAACCCTGAGGCTACTATCTTCATATACTAGTAAAAGATCCTTAGTCCTTCTCAAGTACTTATGAATACACTTTACTACTTTCCAAGGCTCCAAGCTTGGATCCGCTTGATACCTACTCGTGACACTCAAAGCATACACTATATCAGGCCGGGTATATAGCATAGCATACATGATAAACCCTATCGTTGAGGCATAGGGTATTATATCCATGTTTGTCTTTTCTTTAGGAATCTTTGGGGACATACTCCTAGAAAGTGATATCCCATGTCTCATCGGTATGAGACCTCTCTTAAATTTTTCTATTCTAAATCTTTTGACAATGGTATCTATGTACCTAGACTAGGACAACCCAAACATTCTCTTAGATTTATCTTCATATATCTAAATCCCCAAGATGTAGGATGCTTCCCCTAAGTCTTTCATAGAGAAGTGTTTGGATAACCAAACTTTTACTGTGGAGAGCATTCCTACATCATTCCCAATGATTAGGATGTCATCCACATATAACACCAAGAAGGTTATAGCACTCTCACTTACCTTCCTATATACACAAGGCTCATCTTTATTCTTAACGAAGTCATAAGATCTGATCACCTCATTAAATCTTATGTTCCAATTTTGGAAAGCTTACTTTAGTCCATAGATGGACCTAAGCAACCTGCACACATTATCTATACTATCTTTGGACACGAATCCCTCAAGCTGTATCACATATACCTTCTCCTCGAGGTTGCCATTGAAGAATGTAATTTTTTCGTCCATCTACTAGACCTCATAATTATAGTGTACTGCAATAGCCAATAGAATTTGGATGAATTTTAGCATGGCTATAGGTGAGATGGTTTCGCCTTAGTCAACATCTTGCCTTTAACAATACCCCTTAGCCACTAGCCTTGCTTTATAGGTCTTTGCCTTTTTATCTACTCCGATCATCTTCTTAAAAATCTACTTGCAACCAATGTGTATAATATCCTCGGGTGCATCAACTAGGTTCCAAACCTTATTGAAGTACATGGAATCCATCTCAGAATTTATGGCTTCTTGTCACTTCCTAAAGTTTATACTCATAATAGCCTCCTTGTAGGTTTTAGGATCAATATTTTCAATATCTTCTTCTTTAATATGTCCCACATATCCTTCCTGAATGCCTTGTTTTGTGCCTTAGATAAAAACGAGTTCAATCGAGTATTTGTTTGTGAAATAACTTTTGATATTTGGCACACACTCGAAATCACTCACGAAGGCACTAGTAGAGTAAAGGAGTCCAAAATTAATCTTTTAGTCCATACTTATGAGTTGTTTTGGATAAAACCAAGTAAGACCATTGGAGACATGTATACTTGGTTTACGGATGTCATCAATGGTCTAAAAGGACTTAGTAAAAGTTTTTCTAATTTTGAATTTGTTAATAAAATATTAAGATCCCTTTCAAAGAGTTGGGATCCTAAAGTAACGATCATTCAAGAGGCTAAGGATTTGAATAACTTCCCTCTCGAAGAACTTATCAGGTTACTAATGACCAATAAGAAGACTTACAATGCTCATGAAGAGCTTCAGAACAATCTTCCAAAGAATAGGAAGGATATGACACTAAGAACTCATGAAGACTACTTGAAAGAAAGTTCAAATGATGGGGACTATGATGATGACTTGGCACTCTTGACAAGAAGGTTCAAAAAATTCATAAAAAGGAATAAATTTAAAATTAACACTAAAAATAAAATTGAACCCAAGAAAGAACAAGTTATATGCTGCGAATGCAAGAAGTCGGAACATTTCAAAAGCGAATGTCCCCAAGTAAAGAAGAAGCAACCTAAGAAGAAGAAGACGCTTAAAGCAACATGGAAAGACTCAAGTACATCCAAAGAAGAGGAGTCAATCAACAAATAGCACATTACTCACTATGCACTAATGGCTATCGGGAGATGAGGTAAGGAGTTCATTAGATGTAAATTTATCTTTTGATGAATTACTAAGTGCATTTCATGACTTATTTGATGAATATAAATTAGTTAGTAAAAAATATAAAATGTTAAAAAAGGAGCATGCTTCTCTTGTTAGTGATTTTGATAGATTAAAAGTTGAGCACGATGATAGTTTAGCTCCTTACACAAAATGTGATCAATTAGAAACGCTTAAAAAGGAGAACTTACAACTATATGAAACCTTAGAAAAATTTGAAATAGGTAGCATATTCTTAAACATGATTCTTACAAGAATCATGTTCATAGAAGAGATGGAATTAGCTTTGTGAGTAACACTCATAAAAATCTAACCATCATTGTTAAAGGCCCAACTTTACATGTTTCACCCCGAAACAAATATAACTTTTGTTATAAATTTAGACATGTTGCTTATAAATGTCCATTTAAGAGATATAGTCCACACATATTAATTTGGGTTCCTAAAGGAACCGTAAAAAGCTCTATACAAAATGATAAGTTAAGCAGATTGATTTTTGAGGCGCCCAAGGTCAAATGGGTACCTAAAAATCATCCTTTTTTATAGAAATTTTACCATCACAAGCTAGGAGCAAGAGATGGTACCTTGATAGTCGATACTTAAGGCACATGAAAGGAGATCCATCTCAATTCTCTAAGCTCACTAGCCTAGATGAAGGGTATGTCACCTTTGAAGACAACAATAAAGGTAAAATCATTAGCAAAAGAACCATAAGTAACAAATCCAACTTTTTGATTGAAGATGTATTGTTGGTTGATGGCTTATAGCATAATCATTTGAGTATTAGTTAATTGTGTGATAAAGGATACATCATTAGATTTGAATCTAATGCTTGTATTATTGAAAAACAACATAAAAACACATCTATGATTGCCCTAAAACAAAATAATGTATACATTATCGACATTGATGATCTTTGTAATGAAATGTGTTTTTCAATTTTGAATGATGATGCTTGTCTTTGGCATATGAGATTAGGTCATGCTAATAAGAAACTAATCTCTTAAATCTCATCCAAAGAACTTGTAAGAGGTATTCCAAACATTAAGTTTGTTAAAGATAATGTGTGTGATGCATGTCAACTAGGAAAATAAATTAAAGGTAAACCAAAGAATCAAATAAGCACCGCTAGACCATTGCAATTGATCCATATGGATTTGTTTGGACCAATTAATACATCAAGCCTAGGAGATAGTAAATACGCCTTTGTAATTGTGGACAATTATAGTAGATACACTTGGATATACTTCTTGGCAAACAAAAGTGATTGCTTTAGGTATTTTTTTAAATTTTGTAAACTTGTTCAAAATGAAAAAGACTATATGATTTCATCAATTTTGAGTGATCACGGCGACAAATTTCGAAACCATGATTTCTAAAATTTTTGTGAATCAAATGGATACAACCATAATTTTTCTACTCCGAGAAATCCTCAATAAAATGGAGTAGTAGAAAGAAAAAAATAAAATTTACAAGAAATGGTAAGAACTATGTTGAACGAACATAGCCTACCCAAATATTTTTGGGTTAAAGCTATTAATATGACATGCTATGTCATAAATAGGGTTCTAGTAAGACTATTACTTTCCAAAACTCCTTATGAATAATGGAATAACAAAAAACCCAATGTTTCATATTTTAATATTTTTGGTTGTAAATGTTTGTATCTTGAATAAAAAAGATGCATTCGGAAAGTTTGATGCAAAATCTGATGAAGGGATTTTTCTTGGCTATTCTTCTATTTCTAAAGCTTTTCGGATTTTTAACAAAAGTACTTTGGTTATAGAAGAGTCTATTCATATTGTCTTTAATAAAGTTTCCAAATTTAAGAAAAATAAGTTTGATGATGATCTTAATTTTGATGCTTTGAATTTAAATGAACCCTCTCCTCCAACTAGCAACTTGCAAATGTACTACAAGACAACTAGGCTACTAAGCATAATCCAACTCCAAAGCCAAAATCCAACTCAGTAGTGGAAGTGGCAGTAAGTACTCCCTCTCGGATAAGTCAAGTCAGAATGGAGCTCTCTATAGGCAATGAAACCAACAAAAGCAAGAATGAGTAGTGGAGGTACGAGGAAAGAATGGAACTTGCATGTCCGGGTATGTGCGCTAGAATACTAAGACATTGCCCACTTCTAAAACATCCTTACACAAAGAATGGAAGTATGTAGATGCTCATCCTAAGGAGCTAATGAGACACATCGAAAGGGGTTCAAACTCGTTCTTTTCTTAAATTTTTTTGTCCCAATGCCGCTTTTCTTTCTTAAATTGACCCTAAATGCATTAACGAGGCCTTGAAAGATAATTCATGGGTTCTTACAATGCAAGAAAAGTTGAACCAATTTGAGAGAAATGAGGTGTGAGAGCTTGTTCCTAGACCTAGTGACCATTTAGTTATTGGTACTAAATGGGTCTTTAGAAACAAGCAAGATGAATTTGGTATCATGGTTAGAAACAAGGCTAGATTAGTGGTGAAGGGTTTTTCAACCAAGAAGAAGGTATCAATTATAAAAAAACCTTCGCTCTTGTGGCGAGATTAAAAGCCATAATGATGCTCCTTGCGTATGCTAATTGTAATAACTTTAAGTTATTTCAAATAGATGTTAAAAGTACTTTTCTTAATGGCTTTATTTCCAAAGAAGTTTATGTTGAACAACCTCTCAAATTTGAGAATGATAATTTTCCTAATCATATGTTTAAATTGACTAAAGCTCTCTATGGATTGAAACAAATCCCAAGGGCTTGGTTTGAGAGTCTTAGCTCTTTTCTTATCCAAAGTCAAAATCGATACTACATTATTTATTAAACATTTTAAAAATAACTTTCTTATTATTCAAATTTATATTGATAATATTATTTTTGGTTCTACAAATGAACCTTTATACAAATCGTTTGCCATGAGTATGAGCCTAGAGATTGAAATGAGTTTAAAGGGGGAACTTGTTGAATCTCATATTTTGATAATGAAATCAATTGGTAAATTATTTGATCTTATCTATATGTTGAGAAAAGTATACAGGATTAACTATGATAGCTGTAAGACATAAAGCAAATGTTGTGCCAGAGTCAAGATCGAGATTTCGTTGGGAGTTCAAGAGTTCGTCGGAAGTTCAAACGTTCATCGGAAGTACTACTGGAACCAACCGAGAAGTCCAGAAGTTTGTTAAAGAAGCTCATCGAAACTCGCTAAGAAAATCATCATGAAGTTCAGGAGCTTACCGGAAATCCATTGGAACATTATCGAGAGATCATCGGAAGTTCGCCGAAAGATCGCCGGAAGCTCGCCGGAAGAACAATTGATGTTCCAGAACTAGAATGTTTTGTGAAATATCTTAATTATCATTGTTAGACCATAAATTGTGTTAGGATTGGAAAGTGATCCCACTAACTCAGTTAGGGGCCAACTAGGCCCTAAACAAGGCTGAATTAGGTCGAATTGAATAGCTCATTCAGCACCTGAAATCATAGTCGGTAGTGGCATCGCTAGGGCCGGTGGTGGCACCGCTTAGGACTCGGCCTCCTAAGTGTTCTGGGTGGTGGTACCACATAGATTAGGTGATGGTACCATTGATAGTAAGTTGTCAAACGATAGTATCGCCCCTGTCACCATTGATAGTTAATGTTGTCAAACGATAGTATCGCCCCTGTCAAGCGGTGGTACCGTTAGAGCTCAGTTTTCGAGCTTTGTCAAGCGATTATACCTTCTAAACTGAGTGGTGGTACCACCCAGTGTCAGTCTACAAGTGATAGTACCACCCAATAATGGTGATGGAACTGCCAGTACCCCGAAATCCATGGAAATGATACTTTTTGGCTCCAATTTTGAAGCCATTGGGGCCTATAAATATCCTACCCTTTTCTGTATGAAAGGGTAACAAAATGCAACCAAAAGTGTGAAAAATTCTAAGTGTTTGGAGTATTAAAAGTGTTGTAAAAGTGAGAAAAGTCCTCTTCCTCCCTCTCTTAGCTTTTTAACCATTTAAGAAAAAGGAGTGAGGATTGTAAGGGTTATCTCCTAAACCCGGTAAAAGGAGAAAGAGTTGTAAAAGTTGGTTGGTCTTTAACTATTAAAGGAAGGCCATTAGTGGACGCCGATGACCTAGACGGAGGAGGAATCAGAAGTAGATGTAGGTCATAACGACCGAACCACTCTAAATTCTAGTTTGTATTTTTATTTGAGCAATTTACATTACTACAAACTTCCTTAACTTTCTCGTCACAATCTTACGAGTGCTTTCAAGTTTAATATTTTTCCAAAATAGATTTAATTAAAATAAATATTTTTCGAAATCAATGATTTTTCTGCTACACTAATTCACCCCCCCTCTTAGTGCCGCTCTTGATCCTAATAATTGGTATCAAAGCAAGGTCACTATCATTTGGTTTGAAACCCAAGAGAGATGGCATTTGTCGCCAACCAAGAGGGTCACTCAATTACATGTTTGCCTATGTTTAATGGAACGGATTCCACCTTTTGGAAGACTAGAATGAGGATTTTTCTAATTTCTATGGATTTTAAATTATGGAAAGTTATAGAAAATTATTTTCAAAAGTCTTCTCTTTCAATGAATGATTGGAATGAGTTAAAGAAGAAGACGTTCGCTTTAAATGCCAAGGCTATGAATGCCTTGTTTCGTGCTTTGGGTAAAAACGAGTTCAATCGAGTGTCGATTTGTGAAACGACTTTTCATATTTGGCACACACTCGAATTTACTCATAAAGGCACTAGTAGAGTAAAGAAGTTGAAAATAAATCTTTTAGTATATACTTATGAGTTTTTTCGGATGAAACCGAGTGAAACCATTGGAGACATGTACACCCGATTTACGGATGTCATCAATGGTCTAAAAGAACTTGGTAATGTTGAATCTTGGATTTTGATGATAGATGAAATCAATTAAAAATTATTTGATCTAATCTATATGTTGAGAAAACTGTGTAGGATTAACTACAATAGCAGTAAGACACAAAGCAGGTGTTATGCCGGAGTCAAGATTGAGATCTCATTAGAAGTTCAAGAGTTCGTCGGAAGTTCTGCCGGAACTAACCAAGGAGTCCATGAGCTTACCAAAGATGCTCGTTAGAACTCACCAAGAAGATTATCAGAAAGTTCAGGAGATTGTTGGGAGTCCGCCGGAACATTGCTGGCAGTTCGTCGGAAGTTCACCAAAAGATCGCCGGAAGAACAATTGACGTACCGAAATAAGAATGCTTTGTCAATTGTCTTAATTACTGAGGTTAGTCTATAAATTAAGTTAGGTTTGGGAGGTAATCCCACTAACTTAATTAGGGGCCAACTAGGCCCTTAACAAGGCTGAATTGGGCCAGATTGAATAGCCCATTCAACACCTGAAATCATGATCGATGGTGGTGTTGAATCTTAGATTTTGATGATGAAGTCAATTCTCATGTTTTATCTAATCCATATGTTGATATAAGTATGCAGGATTAACTACGAAAGCTTGAAGACATAAAGCGAGTCTATCGGAATCAAGTTCGATGGGTGTTTGAGAGTTCGAAGATTCGTCGGAGATGCTGTCGGAACCAATCGAGAAGAAATCGGGGACTTGTCGGAGTTTTCGGAAGTCTGTCGAAGAGATCATCGGAGGTTCGCAGAGATCACCGAGAAGGCTCAGCTACTCGCTGATTTCACCACCAGATCGGGAGCCAGCTGGGAGTCCATCGAAAGAAATCCAAGGGCGTATCGGAAGTCCGCTGGAAGATCGTTGGAAAGCTCGCCGGAACAAGACTTGAAGTTTGTCGGTTAACAACTTGCTTAGGATTATGTTTTTAGTTACGTAGTTTGCATGTAATTAAGGTTAGGATTTAGAAATAATCATATATCTTGATTAGGGGCCAACTAGGCCCAAAATGAAACCTGGTTTGGGCTAGACTAAAAGCCCAACCAGTGACCAGTAAGGTCGGGCGGTGGCACTACCCAGCACCCGAAGAGCCAAGCAATGGCATCGCGGTCTGGTCTGGCCGGTGGCACCGCCCAACACCCGAAGAGCCCGGCGGTGGCACCACCCAGCACCCGAAGAACTAGGCGGTGGCACCGCTGGACTGGGCGGTGCCAGCGGTGCCACCGCCCAATACACTGTCAGTGTCAGAACTGACAAGCGGTGGCACCGCTAGCTTCGGGAACCGAAGAGAATTCAAATTTTGGAGCCCAAATTTGAATCCTCTTGAGGCCTATAAATACCCCTCAATTTTCAACAGAGATTACAACTTTTGAGAAGCAATAGAGAAAAAAAAAGTCTTAGCAAAGCCTTAGCAAGTCTTACTTTCAAATTGCTTGAGTGTTCACCTCCCTTTCTTTCTTGCTAAAATTTTGTAAGAGTGTGAACCACTTGTAAAGTTTGTAAGAGGGCTGTTTGTTCTTCCCCTTCAAAGTGATTTGCTAGTGGAAGTTAGGGGCCTCATCGAAGAAGGCTTCGCAAGTGGATGTAGGTCATTTTGACCGTACCACTTTAAATCTGTGTGTTCCTTGAATGTGTGAGTTGTTATTTTTCTGTAATCATTATCTACATAGAAGCAAGTTTTTGTTCTTCACTTTACTCTAGTTACTATCGAATGAAATATCCTCGCATTTTACGGAATCAGTTTCAAACCTACTAGTTTTAATCCGCTGCACTAATTCACCCCCCCCTCTTAGTGCCGCTTCGATCCTAACAATTGGTATCAGAGCAAGGCTCACTCTCATATTTGGTTTAATACCCAAGAGAGATGGCTTACTCCGGCATGCATGAGGGACATTCTATTACACGTCCACCTATGTTTAATGGGTCGGATTACACGTATTGGAAGACACGTATGAGAATCTTCCTCATTTCCATGGATTTTAAGCTTTGGACTATTATTGAAAATAGATTTCAAAAATCTTCTCTTTCGATGAGCGAATGGAATGAATCAGAGAAGAAGGTTTTTGCTTTAAATGCAAAGGCTATGAATGCCTTGTTTTGTGCACTAGACAAAAATGAATTTAATCGCGTTTCAATTTGTGATTCTACTTTTGATATTTAGAGAACTCTTGAGGTTACTCATGAAGGAACTAGCCGAGTGAAAGAGTCCAAAATCAATATTCTTGTGCACTCTTACGAACTTTTTCGAATGAAACCAAGTGAGTCTATCGGAGACACGTACACCCGTTTCACGGATGTCATCAATGGACTCAAAGCTCTTGGTAAAGATTTTTCTAACTTTGAACTAGTAACTAAAATCTTAAGATCCCTTCCTAAAAGTTGGGATCCAAAAGTTACTGTCATTCAAGAGGCCAAGGACCTTAAAACATTCCCTCTTGAAGAACTTATTGGGTCTCTAATGACCTACGAAATGTCACGTCAAGCTCATGACCAACTCGAGAACCCCCTTCCAAAGAACAGGAAGGATATGGCACTCAAATCACAAGAAGACCACTTGAAAGGAACATCAAGTGATGAGGACAGTGACAATAACATTGCACTTTTGACTCAAAAATTTAAAAAATTTATAAGAAAGAACAAATTTAAAAATAACACCAAAAACAAACTTGAACATAAAAAGGACCAAGTGATATGCTATGAATGTAAGAAGCCGGGGCATTTAAAAAATGAATGTCCCCAAGCCAAAAAGAGAACATTAAAGAAGAAGGCGCTTAAAGCAATGTGGGATGATTCAAGCGCATCCGAAGAAGAGGAGTCCAACATCGAGCAAGTTGCTCATTACGCCCTAATGGCCATCGGAGAGGAGGTAACTAATTTAATTGATGCAGATTTATCTTATCATGAATTATTAAATGCCTTCCATGAGTTATTTGATGAATACAAAACAATTAGTAGAAAATACAAATTGTTAAAAAAGGAGCATGATAGTCTTACTTGTAATTTTGATAAATTAAAAACTAAATATCATGATAGTTTAGCTCCATGCATAAAATGTCATGATCTAGAAACTCTCCAAAAGGAGAATTTGCTACTTAAGGACAACTTGAAGAAATTCAAGGTCGGTAGCAAGTCTTTGAACATGATCCTTACAAATAAGGGTCACGTTCCTAAAAGAAGTGGAATCAGATTTGTGAGAAGTTCTCACCAAAATCCAACCACCTTCATTAAAGGTCCAATCTTACATGTTCAACACCAAAGCAATTGTAACTTTTGTTGCAAATATGGACATAAAACTTATCAATGTCCATTCAAGAAAATTAGTCCGAACAAATTGATTTGGGTTCCTAAAGGAACCATGATCAAGTCTATGCAACATGATAAACAATTTAGATCAGTTTTTGAGGCACCCAAAAGTAAATGGATACCTAAAAATAATCCCTTCTTGTACAAACATACACCATCACAAGCTAGGAGCAAGAGATGGTACCTTGATAGTGGATGCTCAAGGTATATGACCGAAGATCCATCCTAATTCTCCAAGCTCACTAGCATAGACGAAGGCTATGTCACCTTCGGAGACAACAACAAAGGAAAAATCATTTGCAAGGGAACCATAGGTAACAAATTAAACTTTTCCATTGATAATATATTACTAGTTGATGGATTGAAACATAATCTCTTGAGTATTAGTCAATTATGCGATAAAGGTTATATCGTTAGATTTGAATCAAATGTGTGTATTATTGAAAAACCAAACAATAACATGACTATGATTGCATTAAAACAAAATAATGTCTACACCATCAATCTTGATGAACTAGGTAATGAAATGTGTCTCTCCACTTTAAAAGATGATGCTTGGCTTTGGCATAGGAGATTAGGCCATGCAAGCATGAAACTAATATCTAAGATCTCATCTAGAGAATTAGTACGAGGGATTCCAAATATAAAGTTTGTTAAGGACAAAGTATGCGATGCGTGTCAACTTGGTAAACAAATAAAAACTAGTTTCAAACCAAAAAATCAAATTAGCACCACTAGACCATTACAATTGATCCATTTGGACTTATTTGGACCAATTGATATGACAAGTCTAGGAGGAAGCAAATACGCTTTTGTAATTATAGATGATTATACTAGATACACTTGGACCTATTTCTTGGCTCACAAAAGTGATTGTTTCAAATGTTTCTCTAAATTTTGTAAACTCACTCAAAACGAAAAAGGTTTCATGATTTCATCAATTCGGAGTGATCACGATGGCGAATTTCAAAACCATGATTTCCAAAATTTTTGTGAAGTTAACGGATATAACCACAACTTCTCTACTCCAAGAAACCCTCAACAAAATGGAGTAGTATAAAGAAAAAATAGAAATCTATAAGAAATGACAAGAACTATGTTGAATGAACATAGTCTACACAAGTATTTTTGGGCCGAAGTCGTGAATACGGCTTGCTACATCATGAATAGGGTTCTAATAAGACCATCTCTATCAAAAACTCCCTATAAATTATGGAATAACAAAATACCAAATGTTTCTTATTTTAAAGTTTTCGGTTGTAAATGCATTATTTTAAATGAAAAGGATGCCTTAGGAAAATTTGATGCCAAATCCGATGAAGGCATCTTTCTTGGTTACTCTTCTGTTTCTAAGGCTTTTCGTGTTTTTAACAAAAGAACCTTGGTTATAGAAGAGTCTATTCATGTAATTTTTAATGAAATTTCTAAGTTAAAGAAAAATGATTTTGATGATGATATTGGTTTTGAAAATTTGGATTTAAAGGAACCCCCTCCTCAAAATAGCAACTTGGATGCATCTTCTTCCAAAATCTCCTTACCCAAGGAATGGAAGTATGTAGATGCTCATCCAAAAGAGCAAATTATAGGAGATACATCACAAGGGGTTCAAACTCGTTCTTCTTTCAAGAATTTTTGTGCTAATGCTGCCTTTCTCTCTCAAATCGAACCTAAATGCATTGATGAGGCCTTGAAAGATGATTCTTGGGTCATTGCAATGCAAGAGGAATTGAATCAATTTGAGAGGAATGAGGTATGGAAGCTTATTCCTAGACCTAGTGACCATTTAGTCATTGGTACTAAATGGGTCATTAGAAACAAGCAAGACGAATGTGGTATCGTGGTTAGAAATAAGGCTAGATTAGTGGCCAAATGTTTCAACCAAGAAGAAGGTATCGACTACGAAGAAACCTTCGCTCCCGTGGCAAGATTAGAAGCCATAAGGATGCTCCTTGCCTATGCTAGTAATAATAATTTTAAGTTATTTCAAATGGATGTTAAAAGCGCTTTTCTTAATGGCTTTATTTCCGAAGAAGTTTATGTTGAACAACCTCCTGGATTTAAAAATAATAGCTTCACTAATCATGTGTTTAAATTAACTAAAGCTCTCTATGGTTTAAAACAAGCCCCAAGGGCTTGGTATGAGAGACTTAGTTCTTTTCTTATTAAAATAATTTCACAAAAGGCAAGGTTGATACTATATTATTTATCAAGAATTTGAAATAATTTTCTCATTGTTCAGATTTATGTTGATGATATATCTTTGGTTCTACAAACGATCTCTTTGTGAATCTTTGCTAAAACCCTGAGTCTTGAATTTGAAATGAGTTTGATGGGAGAATTAACCTTTTTCCGTAGGTTTACAAATTAAGCAACTAAGAAATGGCCTATCTTATTCCCGTGGCAATATTAAGCCATAAGGGTTGCTCCTTGCCTATGCTAGTAATAATACTTTTAAGTTATTTCCAATGGATGTTTAAGGCTTTTCTTAAATGGCTTTATTTTCCGAGAGTTTATGTTGAACAACCTCCTGATTTAAAAAAAATAATAGCTTCACTATCATGTGTTTAAATTAACTTAAGCTCTCTATGTTTAAACAAGCCCCAGGGCTTGTATTAAGACTTAGTTCTTTTCTTGAATTAAAATAATTTCACAAAAGGCAAGGTTGATATCTATATTATTTATCAAGAATTTTGAAAATAATTTTCTCATTGTTCAGATTTATGTTGATGATATTATCTTTGGTTCTACAAACGAATCTCTTTGTGAATCTTTTGCTAAAACCATGAGTCTTGAATTTGAAATGAGTTTGATGGGAGAATTAACCTTTTTCTTAGGTTTACAAATTAAGCAACTAAGAAATGGCATCTTTATTAGTCAAACTAAATATGCTTTAGATTTGCTAAAAAGATTTAATATGGAAAGCTCAAAAGCTATTAACACTCCTATGAGCACCTCCACTAAGTTAGAAGTTGATGAAAATAGAGAAAGCTTCGATCAAAAAACTTATATGGGTATGATAGAAAGTTTACTTTACCTCACTGTAACTAGACCAGATATTATGTTCAGTGTAGGACTTTGTGCTAGGTTTCAATCGAACCCTAAGATATCTCATCTCAAAGCGGTTAAAAGAATACTTAGATATCTTAAAGGTACCACAAATCTAGGATTATGGTATCCAAAAACTAAGAAGTTTGAGTTAATTGCTTATGCTGATGCAGATTTTGCTGGGTATAGATTAGATAGAAAAGGTACATCAGGAACATGTCAATTTTTGGGACATGCTCTTGTTTCCTGGTCATCTAAGAAACAAAACTCAGTTGCACTATCAATAACCGAATCTGAGTATATTGCAGCTAGTGCGTGTTGTGCATAAGTTGTGTGGATAAAAAACACCTTAGAAGATTATAAAGTTCATCTTAAAAATATTCCCATTAAATGTGATAACACAAGTGCTATATGTTTAACAAAGAATCTCATTCAACACTCAAGAACAAAACATATTGATATTAGACATCACTTTATACGAGATCATGTCACTACTCATAATGTAGTTATAGAGTTCATTGATACTAAACATCAACTAGCTGATATTTTTATAAAGCCTTTAAGTGAAGAACAATTTGATTTCATTAGAAGAGAATTAGGAATATTAATGTATCCGAATGCTTGAACTCATTAAATTTATTTTTCAGACTTTCTTGATTCAATGATCAAATCACTTAATTGCTATGATGATTTTACATGATTACATGCCTTAATAACATGTTGGAAATTATGTGTTTTGGATATAAAAATTTTCATTATAATAAGCATGTTTTATCTTCATGATTGTATTGGAAAATCTATAGCAAAACCTTGTCCGAATGCATGAAAGTGTTAAATTATATTTTCAGATTTTCTTGACCTTTTTCTCTTCCGAACTTAATGTAGCTTTCATAAGCATATGTCATATCGAGTTTGATTCATATCATTGATTTTTGACATATGGAATCAATTAGCAAATGCATCTCTCATAGGCTTATAATGTGAAAAATATTTTCGAGAAATAGATTTGATAAAATGATTCCTTCTTATAATTTCCTTCTTGAAAAAGGGAGATTTTTTACTTGCAAGGATATTGATTCACATACATATCTTGATCCTTATAAAAGTGAAGCGTGATTTAATCTCTTATCGATTTTAACTTCATTCGAGTAAACTCACAAATGGTTTTTCTCCTTCATACAAAAAGATAATAACAAATAAAGAGAAAGAAGTATTCAAAGCTATCTCCATGTCATGCTTTCCTTGAAATGTTTGTATAATTGGTATCCTATCACTCATTGTTGAAAAATAACATGAACCTAGTTATGACATGAATCATTACCGCACTTATGTTTAAAATTTACTTATATCGTTCTCCTTTTTGTTGATGACAAAGGGGGAGAAATATATGAATTGATGCTATGAGTGCCATATTTGAATTTGAATTATGTTAAAGAAGCTTGCATCGAAATATATGGTAAATTGATGATAGAAATGCTATGATTGCTAAACACTTGAAATATTTGCATTATGTTAAGATATCAAGAACTTGCATCGCAATTTTACATGTTGATATCTTACCATATGATGAATTGCTACCATTACTATCATTCACATTTGAAATGTAAAACTTGAAAATGGATGTCAAGCCTTGACATCATTTTCAGAGAGATACATCATGATAGGAATCATGATGGGAGTATTGATAACATTAAACGATCTTAACTTATCAATATGTCTCTTGAATTCAAAGGCTTTGAATTCAAGAATGACTTATCTCGAGTATAGCATATAGATAGGGGGAGTTAAGGTTAACTCCGTTATCAATTGATTGTCATCATAAAAAATGGGGAGATTGTTGAATCTTGGATTTTGATGATGAAGTCAATTGTCATGTTTTATCTAATCCATATGTTGAGATAAGTATGCAGGATTAACTATGAAAGCTTGAAGACATAGAGTGAGTCTACTGGAATCAAGTTCGATGGGTGTTTGAGAGTCCGAAGATTCATCGGAGATGCTGTCGGAACCAATCGAGAAGAAATCAGGGACTTGTCGGAGTTTTCGGAAGTCCGCCGAAGAGATCATCGGAGGTTCGCAGAGATCACCGAGAAGGCTCGGCTACTCGCTGATTTTGCCACAAGATCAGGAGCCAACTAGGAGTCCGTCGGAAGAAATCCAAGGGTGTATCGGAAGTCCGCTGGAAGATCGCCGGAAAGCTCGCTGGAACAAGACTTGAAGTTCGCCGGTTAAAAACTTGCTTAGGATTATGTTTTTAGTTACGTAGTTTGCATGTAATTAAGGTTAGGATTAAGAAATAATCCTATATCTTGATTAGGGGCCAATTGGGCCCAAAATGAAACCTGGTTTGGGCCGGACTTAAAGCCCAACCAGTGACCAGTAAGGTCGGGCGGTGGAATCACCGATCTGGGCGGTGGCACCGCCCAACACCCGAAGATCCAGGCAGTGGCACCGCCCAGCACCCGAAGAGCCAGGCGGTGGCACCATTGGACTGGCGTGGCACCAACGAGTACACTATTAGTGTCAGAACTGACAGGCGGTGGCACCGCCACTGACAAGCGGTGGCACCGTTAGCTTCGGGAACCGAAGAGAATTCAAATTTTGGAGCTCAAATTTGAATCCTCTTGAGGCCTATAAATACCCCTCAATTCTCCGCAGAGATTACAACTTTTGAGAAGCAATAGAGAAAAAAAAAGTCTTAGCAAAGCCTTAGCAAGTCTTACTTTCAAATTGCTTGAGTGTTCACCTCCCTTTCTTTCTTGCTGAAATTTTGTAAAAGTGTGAACCACTTGTAAAGGTTGTAAGAGGGGTGTTTGTCCTTCCCCTTCAAAGTGATTTGCTAGTGGAAGTTGGGGGCCTCATCGAAGAAGGCTTCGCAAGTGGATGTAGGGCTGGGGCGGTGGCACCAACGAGTACACTATTAGTGTCAGAACTGACAGGCGGTGGCACCGCCACTGACAAGCGGTGGCACCGTTAGCTTCGGGAACCGAAGAGAATTCAAATTTTGGAGCTCAAATTTGAATCCTCTTGAGGCCTATAAATACCCCTCAATTCTCCGCAGAGATTACAACTTTTGAGAAGCAATAGAGAAAAAAAAAGTCTTAGCAAAGCCTTAGCAAGTCTTACTTTCAAATTGCTTGAGTGTTCACCTCCCTTTCTTTCTTGCTGAAATTTTGTAAAAGTGTGAACCACTTGTAAAGGTTGTAAGAGGGGTGTTTGTCCTTCCCCTTCAAAGTGATTTGCTAGTGGAAGTTGGGGGCCTCATCGAAGAAGGCTTCGCATCGCAAGTGGATGTAGGTCATTTTGACCGAACCACTTTAAATCTGCGTGTTCCTTGAATGTGTGAGTTGTTATTTTTCTGCAATCATTATCTACATAGAAGCAAGTTTTTATTCTTCACTTTACTCTAGTTACTATCGAATGAAATATCCTCGCATTTTACGAAATCAGTTTTAAACCTACTAGTTTTAATCCGCTACACTAATTCACCCCCCCCTCGTAGTGCCGCTCCGATCCTAACAGGTGGCACCGCTTGGAAGATTTAATCTCCTAAGTGGTCTGGGCGATGGTACCACTGGCAGTTACTGCTGCCAGTGGTAGTAACGCCTAGTGTTAGGTGTCAGGCGGTAGTACCGCTAATACCCTGAAATCCTGGGATATGATACTTTTTGGCTCCATTTTTGAAGCCAATGGGGCCTATAAATACCCTACCCTTTCCTACATGAGAGGGTAACAATGTACTATTACATGTGTGAAAATTTCTAAGTGTTTGGGGTGTGAAAAGTGTTGTCAAAGTGAGAAGAGTCCTTCTCCCTCTCTTAGCCTTATAACCATCCAAGAAAGAGGAGTGAATCTTGTAAGGGTTGTCTCCTAAACCCAGCAAAAGGAAAAAGAGCTGTAAAAGATGGTTGGTCTTCGAGTATTGAAGGAAGGCCCTTAGTGGACGTTGGTGACCTCGACGGAGGAGGAATCCAAAAGTGGATGTAGGTCTCATTGACCAAACCACTCTAAATTTTGGTTTGCTTTTCCTTTTGTGCAATTTACTTTACTGCAAACCTCCTTGAGCTTCTCCTTACATTCTTATGAAAAGTTTTAAGTTCAACATCTTTCCGAAATGATTTGAATCGAGATGAACTTAACACAAAATCAAAGAATTTTCCACTACACTAATTCAACTCCCCCCCCCCCCCCCCCCCTCTTAGTGCCGCTCTTAATCCTAACAATTGGTATCAAAACAAGGTTTACTCTCATTTGGTTTAAAACCCAAGAGAGATGACATTTACCGGCAACCAAGAGAGTCATTCAATTACATGTCCGCTCATATTCAATGGGACGGATTATACATATTGGAAGACTAGAATGAGGATCTTTCTAATTTCACTGGATTTAGAATTATGGAATATTATAGAAAATGGGGTTCAAAAGTCTTCTCGTCCAATGAACGATTGGAATGAGTTGGAGAAGAAGACTTTCACTTTAAATACCAAGGCTATGAATGTCTTATTTTGTGCTTTAGATAAAAACGAGTTTAATCATGTGTCTATTTGTGAAACAGCTTTTGATATTTGGCACACACTCGAAGTGACTCATGAAGGCACTAGTAGAGTGAAGTAGTCAAAAATTAATCTTTTAGTACACACTTATGAGTTGTTTCGGATGAAACCGAGTGAGACCATTAGAGACATGTACACCCAATTTACAGATGTCATCAATGGTCTAAAAGGACTTGGTAAAAGTTTCTTGGATTTTGAACTTGTTAATAAAATTTTAAGATCCTTTCCAAAGAGTTGGGACCCTAAAGTAACAACCATTCAAGAGGCCAAAGATTTAAATAATTTTCCTTTCGAAGAACTAATTAGGTCACTAATAACCTATGAGATGACTTGTAAAGCTCATGAAGAGCTTGAGGACACTCTTCCAAAGAACAAGAAGGATATGACACTAAGAATACAAGAAGACCACTTGAAAGAAAATTCAAGTGATGAAGATTGTGATGATGACTTAGCACTCTTGACAAGGAAGTTCAAAAAATTCATAAAAAGGAATAAATTTAGAAATGACACTAAAAATAAATTTGAACCCAAGAAAGAACAAGTCATATGCTACGAATGTAAGAAGCCAGGACATTTCAAAAGCGAATGTCCCCAAGCAAAGAAGAAACAACTAAAGAAGAAGAAGACGCTTAAAGCAACGTGGGATGACTCAAGTGCATCCGAGGAAGAGGAGCAAACCAACATCGAGCAAGTTAATCACTATACGCTAATGGCTATGGGAGATGAGGTAAGCAGTTCATTAGATGCAAATTTAACTTTCGATGAGCTTTTAAGTGCTTTTTATGACTTGTTTAATGAATGTAGAACCTTGAGTAAAAAGTATAACTCTTTGAAAAAGGAACATGCTTCTCTTGTTTGTGAATTTGATAGACTAAAAAATGAGCATGATGATAGTTTAACTCCTTGCACAAATTGCCATGAAATAGAAACACTTAGAAAGGAAAACTTGCTACTCAAAGAAACCTTAGAAAAGTTTGAGGTTGGTAATAAGTCCTTGAACATGATCCTTGCCAATAAGGGTCACGTTCATAGAAAAGACGGAAATGGATTTATGAGTAGCTCTCACCAAAATCCAACCACCTTTGTTAAAGGCCCTACTATGCATGTTTCACCCTGAAACAAATGCAACTTTTGTTGCAAATTTGGGCATGTAGTTTATCATTGTCCATTTAAGAAATATAGTCCACACAAATTGATTTGGGTTTGTAAAAGAACCATAAAAAACTCCATGCAAAATGATAAGTTAAGCCAATCGATTTTTTATCAAGGTCAAATGGGTACCTAAAAATCATCTTTTTTTATAGAAACATTTACCATCACAAGCTAGGAGCAAGAGATGGTACCTTGATAGTGGATGCTCAAGGTATATGACTAGAGATCCATCTCAATTCTCTAAGCTCACTAGCCTAGACGAAGGATATGTCACCTTCGGAGACAACAACAAGGGTAAAATCGTTAGCAAAAGGACCATTGGTAATAAATCCAACTTCTTTATTGAAGATGTGTTATTAGTTGATGGCTTAAAACATAATCTCTTAAGCATTAGTCAATTGTGTGATAAAGGATACATCACTAGATTTGAATCCAATGCTTACATCATTGAAAAACCACACAAAAACACATCTATGATTGCCCTAAAACAAAATAATGTATATACTATCGATATTGATGATCTTTGTAATGAAATGTGTTTTTCGGTTTTGAATGACTTGTTAGGATCAAGAGCGCACTAAGAGGGGGGGGTGAATTAGTGCAGCGAAAAACTTTCGCTATTTCAAAAGCCTTATTTAGATTAAAGCTGATTCAACAATAATGATTTCAACTCAATCCATTTCGGAAGGAATTTGAACTTGAAACCTTAAGAGAAAATACAAAAGAAGACTAAGGTGATTTGCAGCAATGTAAGAGCACAAATGAAAAGAGTTGGTTTCATAAAGTCTTCGTTCGATTTGATTCGGAAAGATAATAACTTTAAAATGTAAGAGAGCATAAGTGTAGTGAAAGCAAGATGAGGAGAAGAAGCACTATGCTTATGAAATGATTTGCAATTAAAGAAGATTGCTCAAAATGAAATGCAAACCAGATTTAGAGTGGTTCAGTCAAACGTGACCTACATCCACTTTCGGCTTCCTCCTCCGACAAGGTCACCGACGTCCACAAGAGGCCTTCCTTCAATAGACAAAGGTCAACCACCCTTTTACAGCTTTTCTCCTTTTGCCGGGCTTAGGAGACAACCCTTACAAGTTTCACTCCTCTCTTGAATGATCTCAACACTTAGAAAGAAGTAGGAGAACTCTAGCTTCTACAACACTTCAAGGCTTCAAAGACTCAAGAATATTTCATGATTTCAGTTCCCTTTCATGCAGGAAAGGGTGGGGTTTTTTATAGGCCCCAATGAGTTTGAAAATGGAGCCTAAAAGTGTCCATTCTCGGATTTCCTGGGTCCTAGTGGTACCACCGCTTAGCACCTGACACTAGGCGGTACTACCGCTCAGTTTAGGCGGTACCACTACCTGGCAGAGCTCGGAGACCGAGCATAGGCGATACCATCACCTGATAGGGTCGGTACCACCATTGGCAGCAATAACTACTAACGGTACCAACGCCCAGTTTGGGCGGTGCCACCGCCCAGAATTCCTAGGAGACCGAGTCTCTTGGGCAGTGCCACCGTCGGCCAAGAATTCTGGGTCCGAATGGGTTGTTCCATTCGGCCCAATTTGGTTCTGTTAAGAGCCTAGTTGGCCTCTAATTAAGTTAGTGGGATTACCTCCCAATCCTAACTTAATATAAACTCTAACTATGACATTTAAGACATGATTACTGTAATTCGTGTTCCGATGCATTAATCGCTCTTTCGGCGAACATCCGATGAACCCTCGGCGATGCTCCGACGGACTCCCAACAAGCTACTGGACTTTGCGACGATCTTCTTAGCGAGTTTCAATGATCTTTTTTGGCAAGCTCCAAGACTTCTCGGTTGGTTCCCGCAGAACATCTGACGAACATCCAGACTTCCGTCGAACTCTCGAACTTCCAATGAGATCTCGATCCTGACTCCGGCACAACACCTGTTGCATGTCTTACTGCCATTGTAGTTAATCCTGTACACTTTTCTCAACATATAGATTAGATCAACAAATGACAATTGACTTCATCATCAAAATCTGATATTCAACAATCTCTCTCTTTTTGATGATGACGGAGTTAACCTTAACTCCCCCTATCTATATGCCATACCTGAGAAAAAGTCATTCTTGAATTCAAGAAACATATTGATAAGTTAAGTTCATTTAAACTTATCAATACTCCCATCATGATTCCTATCATGATATAGCAATTCTAAAAATGATGTCAAGACATGACATCCATTTTCAAGTCTTATATTTCAAATGTGAAGGATAACAATCATAGTAATTTCATCATATGGCAAGATATCAACTTTGTAAAATTGCAAGTTAAGCTCTAGATATCTTATCATAATGCAAACATGTATAACAATTCATTCTATCATCAATTTACCACATATTTCTCCCCCTTTGTCATCAACAAAATGGAGAATGATTCAACAATGTATGCAAGTGTGGTAAAAAAAGATTCATGTCATATTTCAACTTTGTAAAAAAAATTTATATCAATCATATTTCAATCATTTATGACATGGTATCATTCACAAGTTCTCACATAAAAGAGATAGCTTTCATTACTTCTTCCTTTTTATTTATCATCAACGCTTTGCATAAAGGAGGAAAGTAAGGAGGAAAATCCATTGAGAACCAACTTTGAATGAAGTTAAAAATGATGAGAGAGTTTCATTAAATCATGCTTCATTTTTCATAAGGATCAAAATATACATATGAAATTAAATCCTTGCAAGTGTTCATCTAAAAAAAAAAAATCTTCCTTCATCAAGAAGGAATTCATGTGAAAGAATCATTATATCAAATCCATTTTTCAATTAAAATTCACAAAAGATAAATCCATGAGAGATGCATTTATCAATTAATTCTATGTTTCAAAAATTATTTAGTGATGGAGCATGGATATGCAATAAATTTGATATGGCATAGACTCATGAAAACTCCATTCAAAAAATACATTAAGTCCGAAAGAGAAACAAAATCATGCATTTGGACAATGTTTTGTCATAGCTTTTCAATCACAATTATGAAGATATAACATGCTCATCATCATGGAAACTTTTAGCACCAAGGCATCAAAATTTTTAACATTAAAGTAAACATGTTATTGAAGCATACAATCATGTCAAATTCGTATCATAACATTTTCAGCACCGAATTTAAGTGATTGATCAAAGAATCAAAAAAGTTCGAAAGCAAAATTTAATGAATTCATGCATTCAGACAAATCAACATTTCTAATTCTCTTCTAATAAAATCAAATTGTTCTTCACTTAAAGGTTTTGTAAAAATATCAGCTAATTGATATTTAGTATTAATAAACTCTATGATTATATCATGATTTATGACATGATCTCGTATAAAATGATACCTAATATCAATATGTTTTGTTCTAGAGTGTTGAATGTGATTCTTTGTTAAACATATTGCACTTGTGTTATCACATTTTATGGGGATATTTTTAAGTGAATCTTATAGTCCTCTAAAGTGTTTTTCATCCACACAACTTGTGCACAGCATACACTAGCTGTAATGTACTCAACTTCGGTTATAGATAGTGCAACTAATTTTTGTTTCTTAGATGACCAAGAAACAAGTACATGTCCCAAAAATTGACATGTTCTTGATGTGCTTTTTCTATCTAGTCTACATCCAACAAAATCCGCATCAGCATAAGCAATTAGCTCAAAGTTCTCGGATTTTGGATATCATAATCCTAGAGTTATAGTTCCTTTAACATATCTAAGTATTCTTTTAACTGCTTTGAGATGAGATATATTAGGGTTAGATTGAAACCTAGCACAAAGTCCTACACTAAACATGATATCCGGTTTAGTTGCAGTTAGGTAAAGTAAACTTCCTATCATACACCTATAAGTTTTTTTATTAAAGCTTTCTCCATTTTCATCAATTTCTAACTTAGTGGATGTGCTCATAGGAGTGTTGATAGCTTTTGAACTATCCATATTAAACCTCTTTAGTAAATCTAAAGCATATTTTGTTTGACTAAGAAAGATGTCATTTCGTAGTTGTTTGATTTGTAAACCCAAAAAGAAGGTTAATTCTCCCATCAAACTCATTTCAAATTCAAGACTCATACTCTTAGCAAATGATTCACAAAGAGATTTATTCGTGAAATCGAAGATTATCAACATAAATTTGAACAATAAGAAAATTATTTTCAAAATTTTTTATAAACAATGTAGTATCAACCTTGCCTTTAAAGAAATTATTTTTAATAAGAAATGAACTAAGTCTCTCATACCAAGCCCTTGGGGCTTGTTTTAAATTATAGAGAGCTTTAGTCAATTTAAACACATGATTAGGGAGACTATTGCTCTTAAATCCGGGAGGTTGTTCAACATAAACTTCTTCAGAAATAAAGCCATTAAGAAAAGCACTTTTAACATCCATTTGAAACGACTTAAAATTGTTACTACTAGCATAGGCAAGGAGCGTCCTTATGGCTTCTAATCGAGCCACAGGAGCGAAGGTTTCTTAGTAATCGATACCTTCTTCTTGGTTGAAACCTTTGGTTACTAATCTAGCCTTGTTTGTAACCACGATACCATATTCATCTTGCTTGTTTCTAAAGACCCATTTAGTATCAATAACTAAATGGTCATTTGACCTAGGAACAATCTTCCACATCTCATTTCTCTTAAATTAATTTAACTCATCTTGTATTGCAATAATCCATGAATCATCTTTCATGGTTTCATCAATACATTTTAGTTCAATTTGGGAGAGAAAAGCGACGTTGGGACAAAAATTTTTAAGAGAAGAACGTGTTTGAACCCCTTTAGATGTGTCTTCTATGATTAGCTCCTTAGGATGAGCATCTACATACTTCCAATCCTTGGGTAAGGATGTTTCGGTAGTCGATGCATCCAAGTTGCTAGTTGGAGAAGGGGTTTCATTTAAATTCAAAGTATCAAAATTAACATCAACATTAAAATCATGTTTCTTAATTTTGGAAATCTTATTAAAAACAACATGAATGGATTCTTTGATAATTAAAGTTATTTTATTGAAGATACAAAATGCTTTAGAAATCGAAGAATAGCCAAGAAAAATTCCTTTATCGGATTTAGCATCAAATTTTCCTAAGGCATCATTTTCATTCAAGATAAAACACTTACACCCAAAAACTTTAAAATATGAAACATTGGGTTTTTTGTTGTTCCATAACTCATAAGGAGTTTTGGTGAGTAAGGGTCTTATTAGAACTCTATTCATGACATAGCATGCCGTGTTTATGGATTCGACCCAAAAATATTTGGGTAGGCTATGTTCATTCAATATGGTTCTTACCATTTCTTGCAAATTTCTATTCTTTCTTTCTACTAATCTATTTTGTTGAGGATTTTTTGGAGTAGAGAAGTTGTGGTTGTATCCATTGGATTCACAAAATTCTTGAAAATCATGGTTTTGAAATTCACCACCGTGATCACTTCGAATTGACGAAATCATAGAATCTTTTCATTTTAAATAAGTTTACAAAACTTCATGAAATATCTAAAGCATTCGCTTTTGTGTGTGAAGAAATAAGTCCATGTGTATCTACTATAATCATCTACAATAACATAAGTGTATTTGCTACCTCCTAGGCTTGATGTAGAAATTGGTCCGAACAAGTTCATATGGATCAATTGCAAAGGTCTAGAGGTGCTTATTTGATTCTTAGATTTGAAGCTACCTTTTATTTGTTTTCCTAATTGACAAGCATCACACACATTATTTTTAACAAACTTGATATGAGGAATTCCTCTTACAAGTTCTTTAGATGAGATTTGTGTGATTAGCTTCATACTGGCATGACCTAATCTCCTATGCCAAAGCCAAGCATCATCATTTAAAACCGAAAAACACATTTCATTGCAAAGATCATTAATATCAATGATGTATATGTAATTTTGTTTTAATGTAATCATAGATGTGTTTTTGTGTGGTTTTTTAATAATGCAAGCACTAAATTCAAATTTAACAATATATCCTTTACCACACAATTGACTAATGCTCAAGAGGTTATGTTTTAAACCATCAACTAATAAAATGTCTTTAATAAAGAAGTTGGATTTATTACATATGGTTCCTTTGCCAATGATTTTACCCTTGTTATTGTCTCCGAAGGTGACATATCCTTCATCTATGCTAGTGAGCTTAGAGAATTGAGATGGATCTCCGGTCATATGCCTTGAGCATCCACTATCAAGGTACCATCTCTTGCTCCTAGCTTGTGATGGTATACATTTCTACAAAAAAGGATGATTTTTAGGTACCCAATTGACCTTGGGTGCCTCAAAAACCGATCTAAATTGCTTATCATATTGCATGGAATTCTTTAAGATTCCTTTAGGAACCCAAGTCAATTTATGTGGACTAACCTTCTTGAATGCACAATGATAAGCTCCATGTCCATGTTTGCACCAAAAGTTGTATTTGTTTTGGTGTAAAATATGCAAGATAGGGCCTTTAACGAAGGTGGTTGGATTTTGGTGAGAGTTTCTAACAAATCCGATTCCACATTTTTAAATTTCTTTGTTAAAAGTGCCAAGACATCATCAAAGTTCTCATCACTTGAGTTTTCTCTCAAGTGGTCTTCTTGTGTTCTAAGTGTCATATCCTTTCTGTTCTTTAAAAGGATGTCCTCAAGCTTTTCATGAGCTTTACAAGTCAATTTCATAGGTCATTAATGACCCAATTAATTCTTCAAGAGGAAAGTTATTTAAATCTTTAGCCTCTTGAATGGCCGTGACTTTATGGTCCCAACTCTTTGGAAGGGATCTTAAAACTTTATTAACGAGCTCGAAATTTGAAAAACCTTTACTAAGTCCTTTTAGACCATTGACGACATCTGTAAAACGGGTGTACATGTCTCCAATGGTCTCACTCGATTTTATTCAAAATAATTCATAAGAATGTACTATAAGGTTGATTTTTGACTCTTTCACTCTACTTATGCCTTTGTGAGTCACTTCGAGTGTGTGCCAAATACCAAAAGTCGTTTCACAAATCAAAACACGATTGAACTCGTTTTTATTTAGTGCACAAAATAAGGCATTCATAGCCTTTGCATTTAAAGTGAAAGTTTTCTTCTCTAATTCATTCCAATCGATCATTGGAAGAGGAGACTTTTGAGATCCATTTTCTACAATATTCCTAAGCTCAAAATCCATAGAAATTAGGAAGATCCTCATTCGAGTCTTCCAATAGGTGTAATCCGTACCATTGAACATGGGCGGATGTGTAATTGAGTGACCCTCTTGGTTTCTGACAAATGCCATCTCTCTTAGGTTTTAATCCAACTGAGAGTAAACCTTGCTTTGATACCAATTGCTAGGATTAAGAGCACACTTAAGAGGGGGGGGGGGGGTGAATTAGTGCAGCGGTAAACTTTTGCTATTTCAAAAACCTTATTTCGATTAAAGCCGATTTAACAATAATGATTTCAACTCAATCTGTTTCAAAAGGAATTTGAACTTGAAACCTTAAGAGAAAATGCAAAAGAAGACTAAGGTGATTTGCGGCAATGTAAGTTGCACAAATGAAAAGCGTTGGTTTCATAAAGTCTTCGTTCGATTTGATTCAAAAAGATAATAACTTTAAAATGTAAGAGAGCATAAGTGTAGTGAAAACAAGATGAGGAGAAGAAGCACTATGCTTATGAAATGATTTGCAATTAAAGAAGATTGCTCAAAACGAAATGCAAACCAGATTTAGAGTGGTTCGGTCAAACGTGACCTACATCCACTTTCAGCTTCCTCCTCCAATGAGGTCACTAGCGTTCACTGGAGGCCTTCCTTCAATAAGCGAAGGCCAACCACCATTTTATAGCTTTTCTCCTTTTGCCGGGCTTAGGAGACAACCCTTACAAGTTTCACTCCTCTCTTGAATGATCTTAATACTTAGAAAGTAGGAGGAGAACTTTAGCTTTTACAATACTTAAGGCTTCAAAGACTCAAGAATATTTCAAGATTTCAGTTACCTTTCATGCAGGAAAGTATGGTCTTTTTATAGGCCCCAATGAGTTTGAAAATGGAGCTTAAAAGTGTCAATTCCCGGATTTTCGGGGTCCTGGCGATACCACCACCATTACTAGGCAGTACCAACGCCTGGCACCTGACACTAGGTGGTACTACCGCTCAGTCTGGGCGATACCACTGCTTTATAGGGGAAGTATCACCGTTGGTAGCAATAACTGCCAATGGTACCACCACCCGGAATTCTTCAGAGACCGAGTCTCCTGGGCAGTACCACCGTCGGCCAGGAATTCTAGGTCCGAATGGGCTGTTCCATTCGGCCCAATTTGGGTCTGTTAAGGGCCGAGTTGGCCTCTAATTAAGTTAATGGGATAATCTCCCAATCCTAACTTAATCAAAACTCTAATTATAACATTTAAGACATAATTACTGCAATTCGTTTTCCGGTGCGTCAATCACTCTTCCGGCAAGCTTCCGGCGAACTTCCGACGAACATCCGATGAACGCTCGGTAATGCTCCGGCGGACTCCCGGCAAGCTACTAGACTTCGTGACGATCTTCTTGGCGGGTTCCGACAAGCTTCTATGGCAAGCTCCAGGACTTATCGGTTAGTTCCTATAGAACTTTCGACGAACATCCGGACTTCCGTCGAACTCTCGAACTCCCAATGAGATCTCGATCGTGACTCCGGTACAACACCTGCTGCATTTCTTACTGCCATTGTAGTTAATCCTGCACACTTTTCTCAACATATAGATTAGATTAACAAATGACAATTAACTTCATCATCAAAATCCAAGATTCAATATGACGATGCTTGGCTTTATCATAAGAGATTAGGTCATGCTAGCATGAAACTAATCTCTCAAATCTCATCTAAAAAACTTATGAGAGGAATTCCTCATATTAAGTTCATTAAAGACACTATGTGTGATGCATGTCAAATAGGAAAATAAATAAAAAGTAGTTTCAAACCAAAGAACCAAATAAGCACCTCTAAACCATTGCAATTGACTCATATGGACATATGTGGACCAATTGCTACATCAAGTCTAGAAGGTAGCAAATATGTCTTTATTATCATGGATGACTATAGTAGATACACATGGACTTAATTTTTGGCACAAAAGTGATTGTTTTAGGTATTTCTCTAAGTTTTGTAAACTTGTTCAAAACGAAAGGGTTTTATGATGTCATCAATTCGAAGTGATCACGGTGGTGAATTTTAAAACCGTGATTTCCAAGACTTTTGTGAATCTAATGGATACAACCACAACTTCTCTACTCTGAGAAATCCTCAACAAAATGGAGTAGTAGAAAGAAAAAATAGAAACTTATAAGAAATGACAAGAACCATACTAAGTGAACATAGCCTACCCAAATATTTTTGGGCCGAAGCCATAAATATGGCATGCTATGTTATGAATAGGGTTATAATAAGACCATTACTTTCCAAAACTCCTTATGAGTTGTAGAACAACAAAAAACCCAATGTTTCATACTTTAAAGTTTTCGGTGTAAATGTTTTATTTTGAATGAAAAAGATACCTTAGGAAAATTTAATACAAAATCCGATGAAGGAATTTTTCTTAGTTATTCTTCTATTTCAAAGGCTTTTCGCATCTTTAATAAAAGAACTTTAGTTATAGAAGAATCTATTCATGCTATTTTTAATGAAGTTTTTGAAGTTAAGAAAAATAATTTTGATGATGATTTTAATTTTGATACTTTGAATTTAAATAAAACCCTTTCTCCATCTAGCAACTTGGATGCATTTTCTTCCAAACCTTCTTTACCGAAAGAATGGAAGTATGTTCATACTCATCCTAAGGAGCTAATTATAGGAGACACATCAAAAAGGGTTCAATCTCATTCTTCTCTTAAAAATTTTTTGTGCCAACGTCACTTTTCTCTCCCAAATTAAACCTAAATGCATTGACGAGGCCTTGAAAGATGATTCATGGGTTATTGCAATGTAAGAAGAGTTAAATCAATTTGAGAGAAATGAGATGTGGAAGCTTGTTCCAAGGCCAAATGACTATTTAGTTATTGGGACTAAATGTGTCTTTAGAAACAAGCAAAATCAATTTGGTATCGTGGTTAGAAACAAGGGTAGATTAGTGGCCAAAGGTTTCAACCAAGAAGAAGGTATCGATTATGAAGAAACCTTCGCTCTTGTGGCACAATTAGAAGTCATAAGGATGCTTCTTGCCTATGCTAGTCGTAATAATTTTAAGTTGTTTCAAATGGATGTTAAAAGTACTTTTCTTAATGGCTTTATTTCTGAAGAAGTTTATGTTAAACAACCTCCCAGATTTGATAATGATAAGTTCCCCAATCATGTGTGTAAATTGACTAAAGCTCTCTATGGTTTAAAACAAGCCCCAAGGGCTTAGTATGAGAGACTTAGCTCTTTTCTTATTCTAAATAATTTCTTTAAAGGCAAGATTGATACTACATTGTTTATCAAAAATTTTAAAAATGATTTTCTTATTGTTCAAATTTATGTTGATGACATTATTTTTGGCTCAACAAATGAATTCTTATATGAATCGTTTACCAAAAACATGAGTCTAGAGTTTGAAATTAGCCTAATTGGGGAACTAACCTTCTTTTTAGACTTACAAATCAAACAGCTTAAGGATGGTATTTTTATTAATAAAATATGTATTAGACTTGCTAAAATGGTTTAATATGGATAGTTCAAAGGTTATTAATACTCCTATGAGTACCTCCACTAAGATAGACATTAACAAAGGTGGAGAAAGCTTTGATAAAAAAACCTATAGGGGTATGAAAGGTAGTTTACTATACCTCAAAATGAAAAGGGTTTTATGATTTCATCAATTCAATGTGATCATGGTGGTAAATTTCAAAACCATGATCTTCAAGATTTTTGTGTATCTAATGGATACAACCATAATTTCTCTACTCTAAGAAATCCTCAACAAAATGGAGTAGTAGAAAGAAAAAATAAAAACTTACAAGAAATGGCAAGAACCATGTTAAACGAACATAGCCTACTCAAATATTTTTGGGCTAAAGCCATAAATACGGCATGCTATGTCATGAATATAGTTCTAGTAAGACCATTACTTTCCAAAACTCCTTATGAGTTGTGGAACAACAAAAAAACCCAATGTTTCATATTTTAAAGTTTTCATATGTAAATGTTTTATCTTGAATGAAAAAGATGTCTCAGGAAAGTTTTATACAAAATTCGATAATGGGATTTTTCTTAGCTATTCTTCTATTTCAAAGGCCTTTCGTATCTTTAACAAAAGAACTTTAGTTATAGAAGAGTCTATTCATGTTATTTTTAATGAAGTTACTGGAGTTAAGAAAAATAATTTTGATGATGATCTTAATTTTGATGCTTTGAATTTAAATGAAACCCTTTCTCCGTCTAGCAACTTGGATGTATCTTCTTCCAAAACATCCTTACCCAAGGAATAGAAGTACGTAGATACTCATCCTAAGGAGCTAATCATAGGAGACACATCAAAAGGGGTTCAAACTCATTTTTCTCTTAAGAATTTTTGTGCCAATGCCATATTTTTTTCTCAAATTGAGTCTAAAAGCATTGATGAGACCTTGAAAGATGATTCATGGGTTATCACAATGCAAGAAGAGTTGAACCAATTTGAGAGAAATGAGGTATGGAAGCTTGTTCCGAGGCCAAATGACCATTTTGTTATTGGTACTAAATGGGTCTTTAGAAACAAGCATGATGAATTTGGTATCGTGGTTAGAAATAAGGCTAGATTAGTGGCCAAGGGTTTCAACTAAGAAGAAGGTATCGATTATGAATAAACCTTCGCTTTTGTGGCACGATTAGAAGCCATAAGGATGCTCCTTGCCTATGCTAGTAGTAATAATTTTAAGTTATTTCAAATGGATGTTAAAAGTACTTTTCTTAATGGCTTTATTTTCGAAGAAGTTTATGTTAAACAACCTCCTAGACTTGAGAATGATAATTTTCCTAATCATGTGTTTAAATTGACTAAAGCTCTTTATGGATTGAAACAAGCCCCAAAGGCTTTGTATGAGAGACTCAGCTCATTTCTTATCTAAAATAATTTCTCTAAAGATAAGGTCGATACCACATTATTTATTAAAAATTTTAAAAATAAATTTTTTATTATTCAAATTTATGTTGATGATATTATTTTTGGTTCTACAAATGAATCTTTATGCGAATCATTTCCCAAAACTATGAGCCAAGAGTTTGAAATGAGTTTATGGGAGAATTAACTTTGTTTTTAGGCTTACAAATCAAACAACTTAGTAATGATATTTTTCTTAGTCAAACAAAATATGCATTAGACTTGCTAAAACAGTTTAGTATGGATAGTTCAAAGGCTATCAATACCCCTATGAATACCTCCACTAAGTTAGACATTAACGAAAGTAGAGAAAGCTTTGATCAAAAAGCTTATAGGGGTATGATAGGTAGTTTACTATACCTCACCGCAACTAGACCGGACATCATGTTTAGCGTAGGACTTTGTGTTAGGTTTCAATCTAATCCTAAGCTATCTCATCTTAAAGTAATTAAAATAATTTTTAGATATCTTAAAGGAATCACTAATCTAAGATTATGGTATCCAAAATCCAAAACCTTGAATTAATTGCTTATGCTGATGCGGATTTTACTAGATGTAGATTAGATAGAAAAAACACATCCGGAACATGTCAATTCTTAGGTCATGCACTTATCTCTTAGTCTTTCAAGAAACAAAACTCGGTTGCACTATCCACGACCGAAGCCGAATACATAGCGGCTAGTGCATATTGTGCACAAGTCGTGTGGATGAATACATTAGAGGATTATAGAATTTATCTTAAGAATATTTCCATAAAATGTGATAACACAAGTACAATATATTTAACGAAAAATCCTATTCAATACTCTAGAACTAAACATATTGACATTAGGCATCACTTAATACGAAATCATGTTAATAATCTTGATATAATCTTAGAATTCATTGATACAAAACATCAATTGACCGATATTTTTATAAAACTTTTAAATGAAGAACAATTTGATTTCATTAGAAGGGAGTTAGGGATGTTAAATTATCCGAATGCATAAGTTTGTTGTATTTCTTTTTCGGACTATGTTTCTCTTAATGTATTTCATGAATGGAGCTTTCATGAATTTATTTTGTTAGTATCAAGTTTACTCCATACCCTTGCTCCATCACATAATGATATATTTCAAATGCATCTTTCACGGATTTCACTCTTATGAATTTTTAATGACAAACAAATTTGATTTATGAAGTCTTATTCAAGGATTTTTTATCCTTCATTTAATGCTTCTTCCTTTATAAAAGAATGTTTATGAATTTTTAGTGTGTAATGATCACTTGCAAGAATGACAATTTGATTAAATGTGTAATGGATTTGATTTATGCTTGATACACTTGATCCTTTTCATTGTTAAAGTTGAAGCATGATTTAATGAAACTCATTTACTATTTTGAATTTGACTTGGTTCAAATCTTTTCATGAATTTGGGTCATCATGGATTCTTTCCTTACCCTTCTTCCTTTTCTTGTTCTATGACAAAGGAAGAAAGAGACTTTCATAACTAAAGAAGAACCAAAAAGAGTAAAAATGATTATCATGCAAAGTTTTACTTACTTTCATTGCTTGGATACATTATTGTAAAACTTACTTGAATTTTTACTACACTTACATTATTGAATTATTCTCCTTTTTGTTGATGATAAAGGGGAAGAAATGGGGCAAATTGATGACAAATTGGCATGTCTTAGATAAATGTATTGTATCGTAAATGCTTAAATGTCTTGCGAATACTTGAAATATGATTAAATATGATTGGTATCATCAAATACATACTTGAAAAATATGTATCAAAATGTTTGCTTGAAACATAGCGAAATGTAGCATGATGACTCGTAAATATATTATTCCTAGTATCATACTTAAATTTGTATCATTTTGATAAATGTCGTTCATTATGATAAGGTATCATAAGCTTAACTTACTATTTACAATTGATATCTTGCTATTGTATGATGAATTGTCATCTTACTAAATTTCATATTCGAAATTCTATCATATTTGAAATGATGTTTGTTTATTATCATTTGACTTGAAAATGAATGTCATGCTTTGACATCATTTTGATTGATAAATATGTGGTATCATATTAGTAAATCATGAGAAGTATCATAATGTGCATATTAATAAGTTTAAATGAATATGACTTATCGGTTTGATACTTGAATTCAAAGGCCTTGAATTCAAGAATGTGTTTTCTCAAGAATTGCATATAGATAGGGAGAGTTAAGGTTAACTCCATCACCAATTGGTTGTCATCATCAAAAAGAGGGAAGATTGTTGAATCTCATATTTTGATGATGAAATAAATTGGTAAATTATTTGATCTAATCTATATATTGAGAAAAGTGTGCAGGATTAACTACAATAACAGTAAGACATAAAGCAAATGTTGTGTTGGAGTCAAGGTCGAGATTTCCTTGGGAGTTCGAGAGTTCGTTGGAAGTCCGAACGTTCATCGGAAGTTCTGCCGAAACCAACTGAGAAGTCCAAGAGCTTGCCAAAGAAGCTCATCAGAACTCGCCAAGAAGATCGTCATGAAGTCTAAGAGCTTGCCTGAAGTCCGTTAGAACATTGCTGAGAGATCGTCGGAAGTTTGCCGAAAGATCGCCGGAAGAACAATTGACATTCCGAAACAAGAATATTTTGTTAAATGTCTTAATTATCATAATTAGACCATAAATTGAGTTAGGATTGGGAGGTGATCCCACTAACTCAGTTAAGGGCCAATTGGGCCCTAAATAGAGCTGAATTGGGCCGAATTGAACAGCCCATTCAGCACCTAAACTCATGGTCGGTGGTGGCACCACCTGGGACTCGGTCTCGTAGGTATTCTAGGCGGTGGTACCACCGACAGTTAATGCTGTCAGGCAGTGATACCGCCCCTATCAAGCAGTGGTGCTGCTAGAGCTCGGTCTCCGAGCTCTGTCAAGCGGTCGTACCGCCCAGACTAAGCAGTGTTACCGCCCAATGTCAATCTGTAGACAGTAGTACCACCCAATAATGGTGGTGGTACCACCAATACTATGATATCCAGGGAAGTGATACTTTTTGGCTCTAATTCTGAAGCTATTAGAGCCTATAAATACCCCACCCTTTTTTGGATGAAAGGGTAACAAAGTGCAATCGAAAGTGTTAAAATTTCTAAGTGTTTGGGGTGTTAAAAGTGTTGTCAAAGTGAGAAGAGTCCTCCTCCTCCCTCTCTTAGCTTTGTAATCATTTAAAAAAGAGGAGTGAGGCTTGTAAGGATTATCTCCTAAACCCGATAAAAGGAGAAAGAGTTGTAAAAGGTGGTTAGTCTTCGCCTATTGAAGGAAGGCCATTAGTAGACACTAGTAACCTCGATAGAGGAGGAATTGAAAGTGGATGTAGGTCACAATGACCAAACTACTCTAAATTCTTGTTTGCATTTCTATTTCAGCAATTTACATTATTGCAAACTTCCTTAACTTTCTCTTTACACTCATACGAGCGCTTTCAAGTTTAATATCTTTCCGAAATGGATTTAATCGAAACAAATATTTTTTGAAATTAATGATTTTTTCGCTTGACTAATTCACCCCCCCCTCTTAGTGCCGCTCTTGATCCTAACAAAACTAACTTTCATTTTAGGCTTGCAAATCAAACAATTTAGTAATAATATTTTTCATAGTCAAACAAAATATGCATTAGACTTACTAAAACGGTTTAATATGGATAGTTCAAAGGCTATCAATACTCCTATGAGTACCTCCACTAAGTTAGACATTGAAGAAGGTAGAGAAAGCTTCGATCAAAAAGCTTATAGGGGTATGATAGGTAGTTTCCTATACCTCACCACAACTAGACCAGATATAATGTTTAGCGTAGGACTTTGTGCTAGGTTTTAATCTAACCCAAAGCAATCTCATTTAAAAGCTATTAAAAGAATTTTTAGATACCTAATAGGAACTCTTAAACTAGGATTATGGTATCCAAAATCAAAAAACTGTGAATTGCTTAGTTATGCCGATGCTAATTTTGATGACTGCCAAATAGATAGAAAAAGTACATCCGAAACATATCAATTTTTATGACATGCACTTGTCTCTTGGTCTTCTAAGAAACAAAACTCAGTTGCATTATCTAAAATCGAAGCTGAGTATATAGCAGCAGGTGCATGCTGTGCTCAAGTTATATAGATGAAAAACACTTTAGAGGATTATGGAATTCACTTGAAAAACATACCTATAAAGTATGATAATACTAGTGCAATATGCTTAATAAAAAATTATATTCAGCACTCTAGAACTAAATATATTGATATTATGCATCACTTTATACGAGATCATGTTAATAACCATGACATATCTCTAGAATTTATTGATACAAAATATCAATTAGCTGATATTTTTTCCAAAACCCTTGATTGAGGAATAATTTTATTTTATAAGAAGAGAATTAGGTTTGTTAAATTTTTTTGATACATGAGTTCCTCTTTAAAATTTTCTTCGAATTTGGTTCTCTTTTTTGAGATCATTCACTATCATTTCGTCACTTGAGATAAGATTTGAATCATGGATTTATGGTATATTTAATAAGTCATATGAATTTTTCCATGTAAACTTTCTTCTCTTACGAAAGTAGAACTTCAAAAACTTTATATGATGTTTGTGTAAATAAGTGTGTGCACCACATAATGAAAAAGATCTTACGCGCTGAAACCACGCAATTGTTGGCACCGCACAAGTTTGCACCACATCATAATGAAGTCAGTGCTCACTGCCTATAGGCGATGGCACTGCCTAGTTGGCAATAGCACCGCCAGTGGTCACTGCTTGTAGGTAGGTGGTAGCACCACCCAACTAGCGGTGCCATCACCCACAACGTGTCCTATATAAAGACTGCTAGTCATATGTGTCCTGCAAGCCAATCACGTGAGTGATGGCACATGTGACTTGATGCATAGGCTTTTTGCTTATTATACTTTGGTATTTATCACTTTATATCACTTATTGCATATATGCATATATATATTGTGATGTTCTTAGATCTTTGCAATAGGAATCGGATCGTGATGAGATCATAATAATAAGACCGATTCGTCTTTAAACACAGATCTTAAATAATCTTGATCATAGGTTACTCGAGAGGGACATTGAGATAACCGGACAGACTAGTGTGTTGTATACCCGTCCATATGATAGATGCAGCTAGTCTTATAGTTGCTCATGTGGGGATACTAGGGATACAATACAAGTGCTCATTGGAGAATGAGTTTAATGGTTAATCCACTTACGGAATGCTGGATGATTGATGATGCCTTATTGTTAGACAATGATTCTGGAGTCCTAGTGGTGTATCTGGTCCTTAGACTTGAGATACCAAGGATGTCCTGTATGAGTGCTCCACGCTTTAATACCGGACTTATAGGTTTGGTTGTCTCAGATCTAGTACAGTTGGTCATTGGGAGTGGTAGTCAACCTTACAAGAACTATTGAGTGTCGATAGAGGATCATCCACTCTCGGTGTCATGAGAGAAATATCACATATGTTCTTGCTCAGACAAATCCTTGGCCAGGGTCATTCGGATTGAGAGAGAAAGAGTTCTCCGGAAGAATCTGATTAGAGCGAGACTCGAGTAGAAATCGTATGGGTCTAATAGCACCATGCCTAGTATACGGTCTTTGGGATATTAGATGGATAAGGGACTATAGGTACATGGTAACTAAGGATAGATAGGTCCAATAGATTGGATTCCCCTATATCGTATGGGGATTGCGACGTAGTGTCCTAGTACGTCTGTAGTCAATGAGTCGAGTGAATTATTATGGAGATAATAATTCACTAAGCTAGAAGGAGTTTTGACAAGTATGACTCATGAGCAGCTCGATATTGGGCTTAGAGGGTCACACACATATGGTAGACATTGCGATGAGTAGAGGTTCGAATATATGATATCCGCCAGAGCCTCTATCTTATTAGATATCCAATAAACCCCTCAATTATTAGATCCTATGAATGAGATGCAGATCCATTAATCTAAGAGGCTTAGATAATTGGATGCAGATCCAATACCCAATAGGGGAGGATCCATTAGAGTTTGATAGTGGACCTCTATAATTGGGAGGGATTCAGTGGTTCATAGGCTAGAGCCTTTTACTTGCCTCTCCTATTCTCCTCCCCGTCTCCACCTCAGAGCAGGCCTGGAGTTTTGAGAAGCATCATCATAGCCCTGCTATATGGATCACCACTAGAGAGGAGGGCGCTTGACCTCCTTCACCCTCTCATAGAGATCTGTAGTAATTTAGGGATATACGATCTCCCTAGGTAATATAATCTTTCCTATACGTAGTTTTCTGTTTTATGAATTTTTGCGCACCAATCTTCACATGATGACACATAATCTTTGGAAAATTGGGATTTTATTTTCTGTTCTTCCGCTGCACATATGATTTCACCCTCTAGATTTCCCAACAATGGTATCAGAGCCAAGTTGTTCGTGTAATAGATTGGTTTGAATTATGTGTGTTGTGTTTTGGAGAAGCTTTTAATGTCAAAATTGTTAACACAAAAACGAGAAAGGGTAGCAATTGTTGTTGCCCTTGATGTCGTCGGAGATTGCAACGTTGCCACTGCTGTTAGCCACCAGCAGCAGCGGTAGCGAGCCCTAGCGGGTGACGCTGGCCAACTAGTGCACAGCCATGCAATAGTGGTGCCTACAATTGTAGTGCCCACGGGCATAGGCACCGCGGGGCAGCGGCACATACGACCGCTGCACCCGCATGCAGTGGCACCTGTGGCCACTATGGCCGTGGGGCAGCGACTTCTGCGGGTGCTACGCCCACGGTGGCACCTGCAGGGGCAGCGTCGTGCCCCCCCCCACCCCCACCTCCTACAATGGCCGCCACCGGTAGGGTGGCGACAGGGACAACACAATAGGGGAGGATCCATTAGAGTTTGATAGTGGACCTCTATAATTGGGAGGGATTCAGTGGTTCATAGGCTAGAGCCTTTTACTTGCCTCTCCTATTCTCCTCCCCGTCTCCACCTCAGAGCAGGCCTGGAGTTTTGAGAAGCATCATCATAGCCCTGCTATATGGATCACCACTAGAGAGGAGGGCGCTTGACCTCCTTCACCCTAATGAATTTTTGCGCACCAATCTTCACATGATGACACATAAATCTTTGGAAAATTGGGATTTTATTTTCTGTTCTTCCGCTGCACATATGATTTCACCCTCTAGATTTCCCAACAATGGTATCAGAGCCAAGTTGTTCGTGTAATAGATTGGTTTTGAATTATGTGTGTTGTGTTTTGGAGAAGCTTTTAATGTCAAAATTGTTAACACAAAACGAGAAAGGGTAGCAATTGTTGTTGCCCTTGATGTCGTCGGAGATTGCAACGTTGCCATCTGTGTGCAAGCAGGCCACCTTCAGCGGCAATCGTAAGGTCGGCCACGTGCAAGCAGGCCCCTTGTAGCAGCACCCACAGGTAGGGCCGTAGGCACGGCGGCCACCTACGCGTGGGCATTGCGCCCGCGCATAAGGGCGGCGCCCGCCGACGCTGAGCCAGCGTACGAGCCACCAGCAGCAGCGGTAGCGAGCCCTAGCGGGTGACGCTGGCCAACTAGTGCACAGCCATGCAATAGTGGTGCCTACAATTGTAGTGCCCACGGGCATAGGCACCGCGGGGCAGCGGCACATACGACCGCTGCACCCGCATGCAGTGGCACCTGTGGCCACTATGGCCGTGGGGCAGCGACTTCTGCGGGTGCTACGCCCACGGTGGCACCTGCAGGGGCAGCGTCGTGCCCCCCCCCACCCCCACCTCCTACAATGGCCGCCACCGGTAGGGTGGCGACAGGGACAACACAATAGGGGAGAGGGTTAGGGTTTTCTGTGTATGAAAATACCCCTCAAAATTTAGAAAATTCCTAACATGTCCCTAATTTTAAAAAATATTAATTAATTAAAATATTTAATTGATTATTATTTTATTATTATTTAGTAGTCCTACATGATGATGATTTATACATGTGATATATGATGTGTAGTCGAATGATCATGGATCGTGTGATGTGTGTTCTTATGATTATTATTATTAGGGCTTACGAGCCTCCATTATATTTCTCGTTTATTGTCAAGCCTGCATGCCTATGATTAAGTTGTAATCACACAATGAGGCATAGCGGGAGCGTAGATGTGATAGCGGGACCCACGAGACAGACGATCGTGATGCATGGAGATGCGTCAAGATGTCAACGGAACCGATGAGGATGAGATGGACGATCACAATGCATGGAGATGCACCGTTGCACACGTAGATCTTGATGTGAGTGATTAAGCCCACTAGCTCGGGCCTGATCACATTAGGCTATAGTCTATGATCATACGGTATAATTGCTCATGTGATGTGTGATTGTTGATACACCTACTAGATATGTATATATATATATATTTACATGTGATGTAGATATATATTAAATATGTATATGTGTGACATGTCATATTAGGAGACTAAATCAAAGAAACCCCTCTCTTGACAATATTAAGTTGGTAAACATAAGGCAATTAGATTGACCCATGTGGCCTTCTATCGTTATAGGTAGGGACCGATTCCCAATATAGGTTGAGTTGGTCAAGTCCCTCGAGACTCACCTATATCTCGATTCGCTATTCTTGCCGACAACATAAAGATGTCACCGGTGACTTGAGAACATGGTATGCTTGGTCGAGTCCCTTGAGGGTATATCATTGAATTAGGCTCATCTTGTAACAATGGTGTTGACTTCACCGAACATCATGGTTGGTCGAGTCCCTTGAGACCATAGTGATTCGGAGGCTGAACAAGACGGGAAATACAAGGAGTTGTGATTGGCAAGAGTTGTCTACCTTTCGGGCTTAGTGTGATTGGTCGAGTCCCTCGAGGTTACACTAAGACGCTGATTGGATCTTGATCCCCACTAGAAGTTTGTCGGAGATTTCCATTCACCACTAGAAGTTTGTCGGAGATTTCCATTTCACATGCTAAGGGTGTCGCGTGACTCGCTAGTAAAATAGTGGGAGCAGATTAAGATAGAAGTCCATATCTTGATTATTTATTTTTTACAAAATCTATATATTATTTTTTTTTGCTGCATCTTTATTTTCAGAAAATGTCGCTTTCAAATCTCTTTTGTGGTATACTTGATGTCAACCTCCTCACTGGTCCAAATTATACAAATTAGCTCTGCAACTTGAGATTTGTTTTTACGATGGAGAAAATCGTGTATATCCTTAATATAGTGATGCTTACGCCCAAGAAAGGGGCAAGCGAGGATGAGATCGTTCGCTAGGTGAAGTATATTGATGACCCCACTCTTGCTCAGTGTTACATGTTGGGCTCCATGACTCCTGAGTTACAGAGATAATATGAAAAGATGGATGCCAGATCCATTCTCTTATATGTTTGTAAACTATTTGAGGAACAGGGAAGGACTCAGCGATATAAGATATCCAAGAGCCTCTTCCACGCTAGGATGATTGAGGGGACACCGGTTCAAAACCATGTCCTAAAGATGATTGAGTGGATAGAGAAACTCACAGGTCTAGGAATGGTCATAGAGGATAACTTGTGTGTGGACATTGTGCTTCAATCCCTACCAGATTCCTTTTTACAATTCATAATGAATTTTAATATGAATAAGCTTGAGGTGACTCTCCTGGAGCTCCTCAATATATTGAGGGAGGTAGAGAGCACAATCAAGAAAGAGAAGTTAGTTCTCTACACTGGTGAGACCAGAAAGAAAAGAAAAGTAGAAAAGTCCCTTAAGAAGGGCAAGAGCAAGGGCAGACCAAGTAAAGCAAAGGTTGCTAAGAATGTCCCAGCAAAAGACAAAGGCCAGCACTTCCACTATGGAAAAGATGTGCACTAAAAGAGGAACTACAAAGAGTACCTTGCAGAGAGGGCGAAACAGAAGCTTGGAGAAGCTTCAGGTATATTCATGATCAGTCTCCATTTGTCATACTCTTATGATAACACATGGGTATTGGATATCGATAGTACTTATCATATTTACAATTTGATGCAGGTTCTGGTAAGGCCTAGGATATTGGCGAGAGGCAAGATGGACCTTAAAATGGGCAATGGAGCAAAAATTACTACAGTAGTTGTTGGCGAGATCGCCTTAGATCATCATGAAAGGAACATTGCATAATGGTTTGTTTATGCTAGACACTACTCCACATATCATGAATGTAAGTGTATCTAAGAGGAAATGAGATGAAGTGAACAGTGTCTACCTGTGGCATTCATTTAGCTAGGTCACATGCATGATGAAAGGATTCAAAAGTTGCTAAAAGATGGATATCTAGATCTATTCGACTATGAGTCATATGCAACTTACGAGCCTTGCCTTCATGGAAAATTAACCAACTCTCTATTTAGTGGAACTGGAGAGAGAGCCACTAAGCTACTAGAACTTATACATAGTGATGTATGTGGACCCATATCAACTCATGCCATAGTATCAAGACTCTTCGATCAGATCAAGGAGGTGAGTACTTAAGTACAGAGTTTACTCAGTTCCTCAAGGACCATGGGGTATTATCCTAATAAACAACTCCATATACACCTCAGCTCAATGGTGTGTCTGAAAGGAGGAATCATATGCTATTAGACATTGTATGGTCCATGATGAGTTTCGTTGACTTACCCATCTCATTCTGGGGATATACCCTAGAGACCGCAGCTTACCTTCTAAATAGAATTCCAACTAAGTCGGTAGTGTCTACACCATATGAGATATGAAAAGGGAAGAAGCCGATCCTAAGGTTGTTAAGATTTGGGGCTGCCTTACCCACGTTAAAAGACACAACCCCGATAAGTTGGAATCAAGGATGGAGCGGTGCAAGTTCGTAGAATACCCCAAGGAAACTTGTGGGTATTATTTCTATCATCTCGAGGACCAAAAGGTCCTTATAGCTAATAGAGCAATGTTCCTTGAGAAGGAACACATTCTTGGTAGAGACAATGGAATCATGATAGAGTTGAGTGAGGTTGAAGAACCTAGCTCAAACACCACTCTACAGCCCGAGTCTATTCAAGTACCTAATACACAAGTTCCAACTTTATGTAGGTCCGGCAGAGTATCTCATCCTCCTAAGAGATATGTGGGACATATTAGAGGAGAGGATGTTAAGGATATTGATCCTCAGACCTACGAGGAGGCTATTATGAGTATAGACTCTAGGAAATAGCTAGAAGCCATAAATTCTGAGATGGATTCCATGTTCTCTAATAAGGTTTAGAACCTAGTTGATGCACCCGAGAGTATTGTACCCATCGGTTGTAAGTAGATCTTTAAGAAAAAGATCGGAGTAGATGGAAAGGTAGAGACCTATAAAACAATGCTAGTGACTAAGGGGTATCGTCAAAGGCAAAGGTGTTGACTATGACGAAACCTTCTCACCCATAGCAATGCTAAAATTCATCCAAATTCTATTGGCTATTGCAGAACACTATGATTATGAGATCTAACAAATGGATGTGAAAACCGCATTCCTTAATAGGAACCTCGAAGAGGAGGTGTATATAATACAACCTAAGGGATTCGTGTCTAAGGACTAAAGCAAGCTTCCCGAAGTTGGAACATAAGATTTGATGAGGCAATCGGATCTTATGACTTCGTTAAGAATGAAGATAAGCCTTATATGTACAGGAAGGTAAGTGGGAGCACTATCACCTTTTTGGTGTTATATGTGGATGACATCTTGATTATTGGGAATGTAGGAATGCTATCCATAATAAAGGCTTGGTTATCTAGACACTTCTCCATGAAGGACTTAGGGGAAGCATCCTATATCATGGGGATTCAAATCTATAGAGATAGATCCAAGAGGATGCTTGGTTTGTCCTGATCTAAGTACATAGACACCATTGTTTAAAGGTTTGGCATGAAAAATTTCAAGAGAGGTTTTATACCGATGAGACATGAGATATCACCTTCTAGGAGAATATCCTCAAAGACTCCTGAAAAAAGGGCGAACATGGATAAAATATCCTCAAAGACTCCTGAAAAAAGGGCGAACATGGATAGAATACCCTATGCCTCAGGTGATAGGGTATATCATATATGTCATGCCATGTACCAAGCATGATATAGTGTATGCTTTGAGTGTCATGAGTAGGTATTAGGCGGATCAAAGCTTGGAGCACTGGAAAGCCATAAAGTGTATCCTTAAGTACTTGAGAAGGACTTAGGATCTTTTACTAGTATATGAAAGTAGTAGCCTTAGGGTTAAAGGCTACACAAACTCGAGTTTTTAGTTCGATGTCAATGATAGCAAGTCGAATTCAGGGTATGTATATACCTTGAATGAAGGAGCAGTGAGCTGGAAGAGTTCCAAGCCAGATACTACTACTGACTCGACCACAGAGGCGGAGTATATTACTGTAGTAGAGGCAGCAAAAAAGGGATTCTAGATGAAGAAGTTCATCACAGATCTAGGAGTCGTGCCAAGCAACAAGGAGCCAATTCCCTTTTATTGCGACAACTACGGGGTGATTACTCAAATAAGAGAATCCGAATCTCATCAAAAGTGTTCTTAGGAGGTTCCAACTTATCAGAGATATCGTGACCCGATGAGATATAGTAGTGGAAAGAGTTCCATCCGAATATAACATTGCATATCCATTGACAAAGTCATTGTCTCAGGTTGTCTTTAAGCATCACAGGGGTCTGATGGGGATCAAACACATAGGTGATTGGCTTTAGGTCAAGTGGGAGATTGCTAGTCATATGTGCCCTGCAAGCTAATCACGTGAGTGATGACACGTGTGACTTGACACGCAGTCTTTTTGCTTATTATATTTAGATATTTATCACTTTATATCGCTTGTTGCATATATATACATATACATATATATATACATATACATATATATACAATATATATATACATATACATATACATATACATATATATATACATATATATATACATATATATATATATACATATATATACACATATATATATACGTACATATATATATACATACATAGATATATATATACATACATACATGTATGTATGTATGTATGTATGTATGTACATACATACATGTATGTATGTATGTATGTATATACATACATACATACATACATACATGTATGTATGTATGTATATACATATATACATACATATATATATATATATATATATATATATATATATATATATATATATATATATATATGCTGTTGAATCTCGGAATTTGATGATGAAATCAATTGATAAGTGTTTTGATTTGATATGTGTTTTGAGTAACGTAGGTAGCTTCAATCAAGGAGAGACAATAAAAGCAAGAAGAATTATGTTAGGTCGGAGTGAAAAATGTCAGAAGGTTGGACGTCGGGCTAGAAGAATGGTCGACGTATCAGTAGAAGGCTTCGGGCTGAGATCTCGAGCATCGGGCCAAGAAGAGTGGACATTGCGCCAAATAAATCGAAGTTGCAGAGGTCAACTGGCAATTGGGCAATAGGTTGTAAGAGAAGACGATACGTTGAAGATTCAAACGAAGCGCCGATTAACTAATGACATACCGAACAACACTAGATTCAAGCTTAGTAATAATTGTCTAGATCAAAGTGGCTTTTTACATGTACAGGATTAACTATGATACAAGGCATAAAGCAAAATGAAGTCCCGGAGTCAAGGACACGATTTTGTTGGGAGTTCGAGAGTTCGTCGGAAGTCCAAACGTTTGTCGGAAGTTCTGTAGGAACCAGCCGAGAAGTCCAGGAGCTTGCCAGAAGAAGCTTATCGAAACTCGCCAAGAAGATCGTCATGAAGTCCAGGAGCTTGTCGGGAGTCCACCAGAACATTATCGAGAGATCGTCGGAAGTTCGCCGAAAGATCACTGGAAGCTCACCAAAAGAAACTAGACTTACGGACTTGTTTAGCGTAGAATATGTCTTAGGAATCATAGTTAGCATGTAATTGGGTTTGGATTTGGGCCAACCCAATTAAGGGCCAGTTGGGCCCATGTAAGGACTATGTTGGGCCCAATGAGAGGTCCAAACAATGCCCCAAGAGGTGACATCGTCGTGGCATAGTCTCCGAGACTGTGTCCGGTAGTGATACCACCCAGACACAACCTCTGAGAGGTTGTAGGTGGTGGTATCGTCCAGTGTCAGAACTGCTAGGCGGTGGTACCACCTACACTCGAGAAACCCAAAATGAGATGTTTTTAGGCTCCAAGTTTGAATCCACTTAAAGCCTATAAATATCTCTCTCATCCTTGGGTAAAATACACAAGCATAAAGAGTTTAAAAGAGAAGAAATGATGTAGAAATCAATTGAGAAATCCCTCTTCTAGCTTAAACTTAGATTTCTATTTAGAGAGGAGTGTGTATGCTTGTAAGGGTTGACTCCTAAACATGTGAAAAGGAGAAGAGGGGTGTAAGAAGGAGGTTGATCTTCACCTATTAAAGGAAGATCAATAGTGGATGTCGGTGGCCTCGACGGAAGAGAAATTAGAGGAGTGGATGTAGGTCGACGACGACTGAACCACTATAAAATTGACGTGTTCGCTGGTTTGCATTTCTATTATTGCCATTTACATACTGTATACTAAATCTTTACTTGCCTACTGCATTCACTTCATATACGAATGGTTTTAAAGCTATTACCTTTACGAAACGATTTTTCGTCAGAATCGGTTTGCATTGTATGAAGGTTTTTTGAACCGACGTAAGTTTTACCGCTGCATTAATTCACGCCCCCTCTTAGTGCCAACCCCGTTCCTAACAATTAGTATCAGAGCCTCATTTTCTAATTTGGTTTAACACTCAAATAGAAATGACTTTTTTCGGCTTTCAAGAGGGTCACTCTCTCATTCGTCCTCCCTTTTTCAATGGGACGGACTACACTTATTGGAAAACTCGAATGAGAGTTTTCTTGCTTTCGTTGAATCTCGATTTATGGCACATAGTCGAATTTGGTTATCAAATATCTTCTCTTCCAATGAACCATTGGAATGATTTGGAGAAGAAGACGTTTTCTTTAAATGCTAGAGCTATGAGTGCTCTATTTTGCACCTTAGACAAAATTGAGTTTAATCAGATTTCTACTTGCGAAATGGCTTTCGATATCTGGCGCACTCTTGAAATCATGCATGAAGGGACTAGCAAAGTTAAAGATTTAAAAATTAAACTTTTAATGCATGATTTTAAACTTTTTCGAATGAAACCAAGTGAAACCATTTTTGACATGTACACCCGTTTTACGGATGTCGTCAATGGTTTAAAAGTTCTTGGTAAAACTTTTTCAGATTTTGAACTCGTTAACAAGATATTAAGATCACTTTCTAAAAATTGGGAATCGAAAGTAACAGCAATACAAGAATCAAAAGATTTGAACCATTTTCCAATTGAAGAACTTATAGGGTCTTTAATGACCTATGAAATGACATGTAATGCACGTAAAGAACTCAAGAACAACCTTCTAAAGAACATGAAGGATTTGGGACATAGAACAATTGAAGACCACTCGAGCATAAGCTCAAGTGATGGTGAACTTGAACTCATCATGAAATTTAAAAAGTTCATGAAACAACAATCAAAAAATAAAAATAAATTTAAAAGGAACACAACTACTTGCTATGAATGCAAGAAGAAGGAAGCACCTTGGGATGAATCGAGCTCATCCGAAGATGAGGAGAAAATCAACAAAGGCGAGGTGACAAACTACTCCTTAACGGCTTTCAACAATGAGGTAACCAAAATGCCCTTAGTTTATTTTGAAATTACATAATGCTTTTCATGAATTATTTTTTAGTTTAAGAAAATTATATATTTTTTTAAATTGCATATGAAGTAATGAAAATGCAAAAATAAAATTGGATTATGTTAGACTTAAATCTAATGCTTAAGATAAATCCTATGAATGTTTTTAAGAAGCATTAATGTGTATCAAATTATGCTTTCCAATTTTGATTGAAAATGCTTTATGAAATCATGCTAGATGTTTTAATGATATAACAATGTGTATCTTAATGATTTTCATATTGCCTTCCAATTATAAAAGAAAAATGCATGACTACAACAAATAAAATGATCTTGATGGAAAATGCTTTATGTTTGATTAAATCAATTTCGATGATGCATAATGATGTAATTATGTAATGAAAATATTAAATGCTTTGAAACCTTGTTTTGATGTCATGCCCAAAGTAGTGATACATAATAATCATGCTTAATAATTTTATATTTCAAAATTATGCATGATGATTTTTGTGATTATCAATCATTATCGTAATGAAAGTTCTTTTTCAGTTTTTAAACAATTGATGCATATTTTTATTTGACATAAATAAAAAAGGACATGCTTGAATGAAATAAATCATATGAATTGAAACAACTAAAAAGAGGAAAGGTTTCTCCTTGAAAAATTTATTTTTTCTACTTTATCGAGTTTTCCAAAAAGGAGATCAATGAATCTATTTGTATCACTGTTGTAAATCTCTTGAAAATAATTTTGATTTGATGATTTAAATTTGAATGAGCTTTATCTTGATTTTTCAAGATTTATAACATGAAATATTTTATGAATCAAGATCTCTTATTTGATCTCCTATGTTTCTCTTTGCCATTTACTAAAGAGGAAAATAATTCAATTCATGATCTTGATTTCTCGATATTTGATACCTGAAATCTTTCTAAATTAATATAATTATCTCTTTGTTTCTTTTTGCTATCTACTATCTAAATGAATCATGGTTTTTTGGAATTATAATTTTTATGATTCATAATGAATTGAGAGATTTTATGTGCATGAATTGAGATCTTGTTCTCCTACAAGATTAAATGAACTTTATCTATATCTTGATCTCCTAAGAATTCTTTTTGGTATTTTATTTAAGAGGAGATTTAATATATGAATCATGTCTTTTGGTATTTACATGATCTTCTCTCTCATGATATGATTTATTTTTTTATTCATCACCCAATTAATTTTTCTTGATGGAAAAAAAATGAATGTGATGAAATGAAATTATGCATGAAACACAAATGAGAAGTTATGATCATGCATGATAGGATGTAATATAATTTAGATATCATCATGATTTGAAATACTATAATTTGTTGCTAATAGTGATGTAATTATGAATGATGATTTGAAATCATGCATATAATGATGATTTTATATTATGAAAATATACATGATGATTTGGTATTATGCATGCAATACTTCAACTTATGATAATGATGTATGCAATGATGAAATATTCATGATGAAAAATTGTTTTGACATTCACGATGTGATTTTTTCATCTTTGTTATTTACCCTTGTCATGATTTGAAGATTATAGTAAAAGGAAATGAATTGCACTATTATATTATTCTTTCCTTCTTTTTAACAATGACAAAGGGGGAGATAAAAGATGCTAGCTTGCACAATACAAGAAGAAAGCAAATATGTTAAACTTATATATCTCTAATTTTGCTAGCTTGCACTATGCTAAGGAAACAAAAATGGCTCATCTTAAAAGAGAAGCAAAGAATGCTAACTTACATATTTCAAGAAGCAAGAGTTGCTTTCTTGAACATCTCAAATATTGCTAGCTTACATTCTTATAAAACGATGTAAAAATTTGCTAGCTTGCATGATGTAGAACTTACTATCTTGAACATCACCAAGACATGCTATCTTGCCTATCTCAAGAAGCAAAACATGCTAAACTTACACATATAGCTAAATTTACAAACTTGCAAAACTCAAATTTTTGCTAGCTTATATGATGATAAAACTTGAGATTTTTTTTTTTGCAATGATTTGAACTTATATGTCCAAACATACAATGATTTGAAACACTTGTATACAATGATTTGAACTTATATCTCGAACACTTGAAAGTTGCACTTCTCCTTTTTGTTGATGACAAAAGGGGAGAAGTATGATGTTATGTATAAGTTTGTGATAACATGTTGCTTGGATTTTTGAATCCAAGAGTTTCTATCAATATGCCATATTGATAGGGGGAGTTTGTTTAAACTCCGGGAGTTAAGGTTAACTCCATCATCAATTGGTTGTCATCATCAAAAATGGGGAGATTGTTGAATCTCGGATTTTAATGATGAAACCAATTGATAAGTGTTTTGATTTGATATGCATTTTGAGTGACACAGGTAGCTTCGATCAAGAAGAGACAATTAAAGTAGGAAGAATTATGTTGGGCCGAAGTGGAAAATGTTAAAAGATTGGACGTGGGGCTGGAAGAACGGTCGACGTATTGGCCGAAGGCTTCGGGCCAAGATCTCGGGCATTGGGACAAGAAGAGTGGACATTGTACCAAGTAAATCAAAGTTGCGGAGGTCAACTAGCGATTGGGCTATAGGCCGCAAGAGAGGATGATATGTCGAAGATTCGGACGAAGCGTCGATTAATTAATGACATACCAGACAACACTAAATTCAAGCTTAGTAATAATTGTCTAGATCGAATTGGCTTTTTACATATGCAGGATTAATTATGATGTAAGGCATAAAGCAAAATGAAGTCCCGGAGTCAAGGACACAATTTCGTTGGGAGTTCGACAATTCGTCGGAAGTCCAGACGTTCATCAGAAGTTCTGCAGGAACCAACCGAGAAGTCCAGGAGCTTGCCAAAAGAAGCTCATCGGAACTTGCCAAGAAGATCATCATGAAGTCCAAGAGCTTGCCGGGAGTCCGCCGGAATATTGCCGAGAAATCGTCGGAAGTTCGCTAGAAGATTGCCGAAAGAAATTAGACTTATGGACTTGTTTAGCTTAGAATATGTCTTAGGAATCGTAGTTAGCACATAATTGGGTGTGGATTTGGGCCAACACAATTAGGGGCCAATTAGGCCTATGTAAGAACTGTGTTGGGCCCAATGAGAGGCCCAAACAATATCCCAAGAGGTGACACCGTCATATCACAATCTTCGATACTATGTCAGGCAATGGTACCGTCGGTCTATGTGGTAGTACCGCCCAAACATAACCTCCAAGAGGCTGCAGGTGGTGGTACTACCAGTCTAGGCAGTGGTATCGCCTGCACCCGGGAAACCTGGGATGGGATTTTTTTTGGCTCCAAGTTTGAATCCACTTGAAGCCTATAAATACCTCTCTCATCCCTGGGTAAAATACACAAGCACAGAGAGTTTAAAAGAGAAGAAACGCTGTAGAAATCAATTGAGAAATCTCTCCTCTAGCTTAAACTTAAATTTATATTTAGAGAGGAGTGTGTGTGCTTGTAAGGGTTGACTCCTAAACCTGTGAAAAAGAGAAGAGGGGTGTAAGAAGGAGGTTAATCTTCGCTTATTAAAGGAAGATTGATAGTGGATGTCAGTGGCCTCGACGGAAGAGGAATCGGAGGAGTGGATATAGGTTGACAACAACCGAACCACCATAAAATTGGCGTGTTCTCTAGTTTGCATTTCTATTATTGCCATTTACATACTGTAAACTAAATCATTACTTGCCTACTGCATTCACTTCATATACAAATGGTTTCAAAGTTATTACCTTTACGAAACAGATTTTTGTTGGAATTGGTTTTCATCGTACGAAGGTTTTTTGAACCGACGTAAGTTTTACCGCTGCATTAATTCATCCCCCTCTTAGTGTCGACCCCGTTCCTAACACACACACACACACACACACACACACATATATTTACATATATGTATATATATATATATATATATATATATATATATATATATATATATATACATATATATATTGTGAAGTCCTTAGATCTTTGCAATGGGAATCGGATCGTGATGAGATCACGATAATGAGATTGATTCATCTTTAAACACAGATCCTAAATAATCCCAGTCATAGGTTACTGGAGAAGGATATCGAGATAACCAGATAGGCTGATATGTTGTATATCCGTCCATATTATGAATGCAGTTGGTCTCATAGCTGCTCGTGTGGGGACATTAGGGATATAGTACAGGTGCTCAATGGAAAATAAGTGCACTGATTGATCCGCTTACGAAATGCTGGACGGTTGATAATGCCTTATTGTTAGAGAGCGACTCCATAGTCTCAATAGTGTATTTGGTCTTTGGACATGAGACACTAAGGATGTCCTATATGAGTGCTCCACTCTTTGATACCAGACTTATAGGTTTGGATGTCCCAGATCTAGTACAATCGGTCATTGGGAGTGGTAGTCAACCTTATAAGGGCTATTGAGTATCGATAGAAGATCATCCACTCTCAGTGTCATGAGAGGAATATCCCACGTGTTCTTGCTCAGACAAATCCCTAGCTAGGGTCATTCGGATTGAGAGAGAAAGAGTTCTCCGAGAGAATCCGATTAAAGTGAGACTCAAGTAGAAACTATATGGGTCTGATAGCACCATACTCGGTGTACAGTTTCTAGGATATTAGATGGATAAGGGATTTTAGGTATATGATAACTGAGGACAAATAGGTCCAATGGATTAGATTCTCCTGTATCATTTAGGGACTGCGGCGTAGTGGCCTAGTACGTCTACAGTCGATAAGTTGAGTGAATTATTATAGAGATAATAATTCAATAAGCCGGAAGGAGTTCTGATAGGTATGACTCATGGCTAGCTTGATATTGGGCCTACAGGGTCACACACATATTGTAGGCATTGCGATGAGTAGAGGTTCGGATATAAGATATCCGCCAGAGCTCCTATCTTATTGGATATCCAATAAGCCCCTAAATTATTGGATCCTATGAATGAGATCCAATAAAAGCCCATGATAGATTAATGGATAGAGATCCACTAATCTAAGAGGCTTGGGTAATTGGATACAGATCCAATTCCCAATAGGGGAGGATCTATTAGGGTTTGATAGGGGACCTCTATAAATAAGAGGGATTCAATGGTACGTAAGCTAGAGCCTTTTGCTTACCTCTCCTATTATCCTCCCCCTCTCCACCTCAGAGTAGGCCTAAAGTTTTGAGGAGCATCATCATAGCATTACTTATTCTTGCCTCTCATTTGTTCTTAATAAATGTAGTCTTCATGACTTCTAGAAGATCCTCAAGGTATAAAGGGAAGAGGAGATTAGATGAAACTTATGACTCCCTACTTTTTGATTCTCCTCAACATGCCCTTAAATTTCCAACCATAGAGTCTAGAAATGTTTATAAGGGAAAATATATAGATTTACAGGAATTGAGCAATTTGGAACCAATTCAATGGTTTGCTAACCTAGATATCCTCCCAATCCTTCAAATAAGTGAACCTATCTATCCTAAACTTGTTAGGTTGTTTGACAATAATTTGTATGTGGATCAACACAATAGGGTCTCTATTTATCCCTTAGGATATCATATACCCATTATAGATAGTGTAATTTGCAACCTCATAGGAATTGCTGATAAAAGGAGAGGTTAGTTTAGAGGACAATGGGACAAAGAATCAGTTAGGACCACTTATTTTGATGCCCTAGGTACAATTTTTAGTAATCTAAACTTATCTATCCATCCAAAAAGCTATGAAAATTTACTACCCATTAACACCAAATTGCTTCATCATATCGTGAGAAGTATTATATGTTAGAAAAGGGTCGGCACTAAGGGGGGGGTTGAATTAGTGCAGTGGTAAAATTACGTTGGTTCAAAAAACCTTCGTACGATAAAAACCGAACTTAGAAGATAACTTGAAATCTCATATTCGTAAATATATTGAAGGCAATAAGTAAGTAAAGAGATTTGTAGTAAGGTAAATTGCATAAGAGAAATGCAAACCGATTTATAGTGGTTCAATCGTCGTCGACCTACATCCACTCCTCCGATTCCTCTTCCGTCGACGCCACTGGCATCCACTATTGATCTTCCTTTAATAGGCAAAGATCAACCTCCTTCTTACACCCCTCTTCTCTTTTTTTCGGGTTTAGGAGACAACCCTTACAAGCACTCACCCCTCTCTAAACAGAATTCTAAGTTTAAGCTAGAGGAGGGATTTCTCAAGTGGTCTCTACAATGTTTTCTCACTTTAAAACTTTCTGTGCTTCTCTTCTTTAACCAAGGATGAGATGGGTATTTATAGGCTTCAAGTTGATTTAAACTTGGAGCCTAAAAATGTCTCATTCCGGGTTTCTTGGGTGTAGGCGGTACCATTGCCTGTGTTTGGTGGTACCACCACCTGTCACTAGGCGATACCACCACCTGTAGCCTTCTCGGAGGCTATGTCTGGGTGGTACTACTGCCTAACACAGTCTCGAAGACTATGCCACGATGGTGCTATCTCTCGAGTCATTGTTTAGGCCTCTCATTAGGCCCAACACAGTTCTTACATGGGCCCAACTAGCACCTAATTGGGTTGGCCCAAATCCAAACCCAATTATTTGCTAACTACGATTCCTAAGATATATTCTAAGCCAAAAAAGTCTGTAAGTCTAGTTTCTTTCGGCGAGCTTCCGACGATCTTCCAACAAACTTCCGACGATCTCTCAACAATGTTCTAGTGGACTCCTAGCAAGCTCCTGGACTTCACGATGATCTTCTTGGCGAGTTCCAATGAGCTTCTTCCAGTAAGCTCCTAGACTTCTTGGTTGGTTCCTGTAGAAGTTTCGACGAACATCTAGACTTCCGATGAACTCTCGAACTCCCAACAAAATCGCGTCCTTGACTCCGGGATTTCATTTTGCTTTATGTCTTGCTATCATAGTTAATCCTACACATATAAAAACACACTTCAATCTAGACAATTAATACTAAGCATTAATCATATTATCCGGCATGTCATTGGTCCCTTGACGCTTTGTCCGATTCTTCGGCACATCATCCTCTCTTGCGGCCTATTGCCCAATCGGCTAGTTGACTCCGTAACTCTAATATCCTTGGTGCAATATCTGCTCTTCTTGGCCCGATGCTCGAATTCATGGCCCAAAGCTTTTTATCAATACGTCGACCGATTCTCCAGCTCGACGTCCAATCTTCTGACATGTTTTCCTCCGGTACAATATGATTCTTCCTACTTTAATTGTCTCATCCTGATCGAAGCATCCTATGTCACTTAAAACACAAATTAAAACATAAACACTTATCAATTGGTTTTTGTTGAATCTCAGATTTTGAGTGACATAAGTGTGCAGGATTAACTATAATGGCAGTAAGACATGCAGCAGGTGTTGAGCCAGAGTAAAGACCAAGATCACGTTAGGGGTTCGAGAGTTCGTCGAAAGTCCGGATGGTCGTCGGCAGTTCTACGGGAATAATTCGAGAAGTCTGGGAGCTTGCCAAAGAAGCTTGTCAGAACTCGCCAAGAGGATCGTCGAGAAGTCCAGGAGTTTGCCAGGAGTCCGCTGGAGCATCGCCGAGGGTTTGTCGGATGTTCGTTGAAAGTTCGCCGGAAGCTCGCCGGAAGAAGCGATTGATGCATCGGAACATGATTTGTAGTATTGATGTCTTAATTATCATAGTTAGCATGTTGATTAAGTTAGGATTGGGAGGTGATCCCATTAACTTAATCTGGGGCCAACTGGGCCCTTAACAGACCCAAATTAGGCCGAATGGAATAGCCCATTCGGACCCAGAATTCTTGGTCGGCGATGGCACCACCCAGGAGACTCAATCTCCCAGGAATTCTGGGCGGTGGTACCACTGGCAACAATAGCTACCAGCGGTGGTATCGCCAGGACCCCAGAAATCCAAGAATAGACACTTTTGAGCTCCATTTTTAAACTCATTAGGGCCTATATAAACCCCACCCTTTCCTACATGAAAGGGTACCGAAAACTTGCTTTAATCTTGAGTATTTGAAGGCTTAAAAGTGTTGTAAAAGCTATAGTTCTCCTCCTTCTTTCTTCTAAGTGTTGAGATCATTCAAGAGATGAGTAAAAACTTGTAAGGGTTGCCTCCTAAGCCCATCAAAAGGAGAAAAGCTATAAAAGGGTGGTTGGCCTTCGCCTATTAAAGGAAGGCCTCTAGTGGACACCGATGACCTCGTCGGAGGAGGAAGCCGAAAGTGGATGTAGGTCATGATTGACCGAACCACTCAAAAATCTCGGTTTGCATTTACTTTGAGCATCATTCTTTACTGCAAACCTCTATAATTGTTTATTGCCTTCAAGCTATTTTTACGCTCTTACTTCGCCTTCAAAGTTAAGCATTTTCGAGTTCGGTTTTCAATATACGAGAAGATTTTCCAAAACCAACATTTTTATCCGCTACACTAATTCACGCCCCCCCCCAAGTGCACTCTTGATCCTAATAATTGGTATCAGAGCGGGTTCACTCTCAGTTGGATTAAAACCCAAGAGAGATGGCATATGCCAGAAACCAAGAGGGTCACTCTATTATACATCCGCCCATGTTCAATGGGACGGATTACACCTATTGAAAGACTCGAATGAGGATCTTCCTTATTTCTATGGATTTTGAACTTTGGAATATTATTGAAAATGGATTTTCAAAGTCTTCTCTTCCAATGATCGATTGGAATGAATTGGAAAAGAAGACTTTCGCTCTAAATGCAAAGGCTATGAATGTCTTATTTTGTGCACTTGATAAAAATGAATTCAATCATGTTTCGATTTGTGAAACTGCATATGATATTTGGCATACACTCAAAGTGACTCATAAGGCACGAGTAGAGTGAAAGAGTCAAAAATCAATCTTTTAGTACATTCTTATGAACTTTTTCGAATGAAACCGAGTGAGACCATAGGTGACATGTACACCCGCTTTACGGATGTCGTCAATGGTCTAAAAAGACTCAGTTAAAGTTTTTCAGATTTCGAGCTCATTCATAAAATTCTAAGATCCCTTCCAAAGAGTTGGGACCCTAAAGTCACTGTCATTCATGAGGCTAAAGATTTAAACAACTTCCCTTTTGAAGAATTAATCGGGTCATTAATGACTTACGAAATGACTTGCAAAGCTCATGAAGAGCATGATGACACCCTTCCAAAGAACACGAAGGATATGACACTTAGAACTCAAGAAGACCACTTGAGAGAAAACTCAAGTGATGAGGACTTTGACGATGACTTGCACTTTTAACAAGGAAATTTAAAAAATTTATTAAAAGAAACAAATTTAAAAATGACACAAAAAATAAATTTGAACCCAAAAAAAATCAAGTTATTTGCTATGAATGCAAGAAGTCGGGACACTATAAAAATGAATATCCCTAAGCCAAGAAGAGAACACCAAAGAAGAAGGCGCTCAAAGCAACATGGGATGACTCAAGCGAATCCGAAGAAGAGAAGTCCAACACTGAGCAAGTTGCTCATTACGCACTTATGGCCATCAGAGAGGAGGTATCAAATTTAATTGATGCAAATTTATCATTTTATGAATTATTAAATGTTTTCCATGACTTATTTGATGAATGCAAAACAATTAGTAGAAAATATAAATTCTTAAAAAAGGAGCATAATACTCTTGTTAGTAAATTTGATAAATTAAAAATTGAGCATAATGATAGTTTAGTTCCATGTACGAAATGCCATGACTTAGAAATACTCCAAAAGAAGAACTTGCTACTTAAGGACACCTTGAAGAAATTTGAGGTTGGTAGCAAGTCCTTGAATATGATCCTTATCAATAAGGGTCACGTTCATAAAAAAAGTGGAATCGGATTTGTGAGAAACTCTCACCAAAATCCAACCACCTTCATTAAAGGTCCTATCTTGCATATTTCTCACCAAAACAAATTCAACTTTTGTTGCAACCATGGATATAGAACTTATCATTGTCCATTCAAGAAGATTAGTCCTAACAAATTAATTTGGGTTCCTAAAGGAACCGTAATAAATTCTATGCAACATGACAAACAATTTAAATCAGTTTTTGAGGCACCCAAGATTAAATGGGTACCTAAAAATCATCCTTTTTTGTAGAAATATATATCACCACAAGCTAGGAGCAAGAGATGATACCTTGATAGTGGATGCTCAAGGCATATGACCGAAGATCCATCTCAATTCTCTAAGCTCACTAGCATAGACGAAGGCTATGTCACTTTCGAAGACAACAACAAGGGTAAAATCATTAGCAAAGAAACCATAGGTAACAAATCTAACTTTTTTATTGAAGATGTTTTGTTAGTTGATGGTTTAAAACATAACCTCTTGAGCATTAGTCAATTGTGTGATAAAGGATATATTGTCAAATTCGAATCTAATGCTTGCATCATTGAAAATCATACAAAAACATATCTATGATTGCATTAAAATAAAATAATATATACACCATTGACATCAATGATCTTTGTAATGAAATGTATTTCTCAATTTTGAATGACGATGCTTGGCTTTGGCATAAGAGATTAAGTCATGCTAGTATGAAACTAATCACCCAAATTTCATCGAAAGAACTTGTAAGAGGAATTCCTCATATCAAGTTCATCAAAGATAATGTGTATGATGCTTGTCAATTAGGAAAACAAATAAAGGGTAGCTTCAAATCTAAGAATCAAATAAGCACTTCTAGACCTTTGCAATTAATCTATATGAACTTTTTCAGACCAATCTCTACATCAAGCCTAAGAGGTAGCAAATATGCTTTTGTTATTGTAGATTATTATAGTAGATACACATGGACTTATTTCTTGAAATACAAAAGTGAATGCTTTAGATATTTCACCAAGTTTTGTAACTTGTTCAAAATGAAAAAGGTTCCATGATTTCATCAATTCAAAGTGATCACGGTAGTGAATTTCAAAACCATGATTTTTAAGAATTTTGTGAATCAAATGGATACAACCACAACTTCTCTACTCCATGAAATCCTCAACAAAATAGAGTAGTAGAAAGAAAAAATAGAAATTTATAAGAAATGGCAAGAACCATGTTGAATGAACATAGGCTACCCAAATATTTTTGGTCCGAAGCTGTAAACACTACATGCTATATTATGAATAGAGTTCTAGTAAGACCCTTACTTACCAAAACTCCCTATGAGTTGTGGAACAATAAAAAACCCAATGTTTCATATTTTAAAGTTTTTGGGTGTAAGTGTTTTATCTTGAATGAAAAAGATGCCTTAGGAAAATTTGATGCTATATCTGATAAAGGAATTTTTCTTGGTTATTCTTCGATTTCTAAAGCATTTTGTATCTTCAATAAAAGAACTTTGATTATAGAAGAATCCATTCATGTTATTTTTAATGAGATTTCTGAAATCAAGAAAAATGATTTTGATAATGATGTCAATTTCGATTCTTTGAATTTAAATGAAACCCCTTCTCCAACTAGCAATTTGGATGCATCCACTTCCAAAACATCCTTATCCAAGGATTGGAAGTATGTAGATGCTCATCCTAAGGAGCTAATCATAGGAGACACATCTAAGGGGGTTAACATGTTCTTCTCCTAAAAATTTTTGTGCCAACGCCGCTTTTCTCTCCCAAATTGAACTTAAATGTATTGACGAAGCCATGAAAGATGATTCATAGATTATCACAATGCAAGATGAGTTAAATCAATTTGAGAGAAATAAGGTGTGGAAGTTTGTTCCTAGTCCAAATGACCATTTAGTTATTAGTACTAAATGAGTCTTTAAAAATAAGCAAAATGAATATGGTATCGTGGTTAGAAACAAGGCTAAATTAGTGGCCAAAGGTTTCAACCAAAAAGAAGGTATCGATTACGAAGAAACCTTCGCTCCTATGGCTCGATTAGAAGCCATAAGGATGCTCCTTACCTATGCTAGTAGTAATAATTTTAAGTTGTTTCAAATGAATGTTAAAAGCGCTTTTCTTAATGGCTTTATTTCTAAATAAATTTATATTGAACAACCTCCCGGATTTGAGAATAATAGTTTCCCTAATCATGTGTTTAAATTAACTAAAGCTCTCTATGGTTTAAAACAAGCCCCAAGAGCTTAGTATGAGAGACTTAGTTCTTTTCTTATTGAAAATAATTTCTCTAAAGGCAAGGTCGATACTACATTGTTTATCAAAAATTTAAAAATAATTTTCTCATTGTTCATATTTATGTTGATGATATTATCTTCGGTTCTACGAATGAATCTCTTTGTGAATCTTTTACTAAAACTATGAGCCTTGAGTTTGATGGGAGAATTAACCTTCTTTTTCGGCTTACAAATTAAGCAACTAAGTAATGGCATCTTTATTAGTCAAACTAAATACGCTTTAGATTTGCTAAAAAGATTTAATATGGATAACTCAAAAGCTATCAACGCTCCTATGTGTACCTCAACTAAGTTAGAAATTGATGAAAGTGGAGAAAGCTTTGATCAAAAAACTTATAGGGGTATGATAGGAAGTTTACTTTACCTCACTACAACTAGACCGGATATCATGTTCAGTGTAGGACTTTGTGCTAGGTTTCAATCAAATCCTAAGATATCTCATCTCAAAAAAGTTAAAAGAATACTTAGATATCTTAAAGATACCACGAATTTAGGATTATGGTATCCAAAATCTTAGAATTTGGAACTAATTGCTTATGCTGATGCGGATTTTGCTGGGTATAAACTAGATAAAAAAGCACATCAAGAACATGTCAATTCTTGGGACATGAACTTGTTTCTTGGTCATTCAAGAAACAAAACTCAATTGCACTATCTACAACCGAAGTTGAGTACATTGCAGCTAGTGCATGCTGTGCACAAGTTGTGTAGATGAAAAATACCTTAGAAGATTATAAAGTTCATCTTAAAAATATTCCCATTAAATGTTATAATATAAATGCAATATATCTAACAAAGAATATCATTCAATACTCAAGAACAAAACATATTGATATTAGACACCACTTTATACGAGATCATGTCACTAATCATGATGTAATCATAGAGTTCATTGATACTACACATCAATTAGCTGATATTTTTACAAAGCCTTTAAGTGAAGAACAATTTGATTTCATTAGAAGAGAATTAGGAATGTTGATTTGTCTGAATGCATGAATTTATTAAATTTTGTTTTCGGACTTTCTTGATTCTATGATCAATCACTTAAAAACTCAATGCTGAAAATCTTATGAATTTTACATGATTATATGCTTCAATAACATATTGGAAATTTTATGTCTTGATGCCAAAAATTTACATGATGATAAGCATGTTTTACCTTCATAATTGTGATAAAAAAGCTATAACAAAATATTATCCGAATGCATGATTTTGTACTTCTCTTCCAGACTTAATGTATTTCTTGAATGGAACTTTCATGAGCCTATGTCATATCAAGTTTATTTTATATCAATGCTCCATGATTTTTGACATATGGAATTAATTAACAAATGCATCTCTCATGGATTTATCTTTTAAATTTTTAATCAAGAAATGGATTTAATGTAATGATTCTTTCACATGAATTTCTTCTTGATAAAGGAAGATTGTTTTTTGAGATGAACACTTGCAAGGATTTGATTTCACATGTATATCTTGATCCTTGGAAAAATGAAGCATGATTTAATCTCTTATTATTTTTAACTTCATTCAAAGTTAGTTTTCAATGGCTTTCCTCCTTCATGCAAAACATTAATGACAAAGGAAGGACTCTAGTGGACGCCGGTGACCTCGTCAAAGGAGGAAGCCGAAAGTGGATATAGGTCACGATTGACCAAACCACTCTAAAATCTCGGTTTACATTTACTTTGAGCATCATTCTTTACTGTAAACCTCTTTAATTGTTTACTGCCTTCAAGCTATCTTTACGCTCTTACTTTGCCTTCAAAGTTAAGCATTTTCGAGTTCGGTTTTCAACGTACGAAAAGATTTTCCAAAATCCGCTACATTAATTCACCCCCCCCCCTCCCCTTTTCTTTGTGCGCTCTTGATCCTAACAGTTTCATCATCAAAATATGTGATTCAATATTCTTCCCTTTTTTAATGATGACAACCAATTGATGACGGAGTTAAAACAAACTCTCAAAGTTTAAACAAACTGCCCCTATCAATATACCATATTGATAAAACCTTGAATTCAAGCCGAATTCAAGTCATTGCAAATTTCATCATGAATATTTGCAACACATCATTATGCATAACATGATCATACTTCTCCCCCTTTGTCATCAACAAAAAAGAGAAGTTCAATTCTCAAGTGCTTAGAAAAACAAGTTTAAATCATTGCATAATAAATATAATTTCCAGTTTTATCAATATGGAAGTTAGCAAAAATTTTACAACATGCAAACTAGTAATTTTGAGATGTTCAAAAAAGCAACTCTTGCTTCTTGAAATATGCAAGTTTGTAAATTTTGCTAGGTGTGCAAGTTTAGCATGTTTTGCTTCTTGAGATAGGCAAGATAGCAATTTTTGCTTCTTTTGAGATAGCAACTCTTTGCTTCTTTTTAGATTGCAAGCTAGCAATTCTAACAAATTTTACATCATGCAAGGTAGCAAATTTTTGGTGATGTTCAAGATATCAAGTTCTTCTCCTTGCAATATGTAAGCTAGCAAATATTTGCTTCCTTTGCAATGTTTGAGCTAGCAGTATTTCTCCCCCTTTGTCTTTGTCAAAGTGAAGGGAAGAATATAATTTTGTATCTCTTTTTCCCTTTATAACAATTTTCAAAGCATGACAAAGATAAGTAATCATTCTTATTTCAAAATGCCATAATTGAAATAAACCTTGAATTCAAATCAAAGCAATCATGATTCACATCATATGCAATACATCACATACATCATCATAATAAAAAGCATGAGTATTGCATGAATCATTTTATATCATAAATATTCCATATCATGATGGTGCAAATTTTGTCAAACTACATCCTACCATACATGATCAAAACTTCTCATTTGCATACATCAAAATAAATTCATGAGTATTTCATGCATACATATCATCACATAAAGAATATCAAAAAAAATTAATTCAGTGATAAGATAAATATTTCATGAATACAAGGAATTGTACATAAAAATCATATCATGATTTATTAGAATAAGTCTTCTTTTTAGTGAATAGCAAATAGATATCAATTCATGCATATCAATAGATATGATTTACTTTGACAAATCTCATTTTTAGTAAATAACAAAAAAGGAATATGGGAGTTTAAAAACAAGATCTTGATTCATAAAAAAATTTCAAGATGAAGACATTCCTATAGCAAAAAGATGTCATGAGAGAATATGTAAACGACCTCGATTCATATATAATATCTCTCAATTCATTATGTATCATAAAAATTATAATTCCGAAAAATTATGATTTATTTGGATAATTTTCAATAAGAAGATACAAGAACACATAATAGGAGATCTTGATTCATAAATGATTTCAAGTTATAAATCATGAGAAATCAAGATCATGATTTCGATAAAATCTATTAAATTTAAATCATTTTCATAATCCATGAGATTTACAAAAGCATAATATACATGGATTCATTAATGAAAAATTAATAAGATAGAGATGGAAAATGTATTCATCTTTTATGTGTTTCCTTTGAAGTTGTTTGTTTCATACAAGCATGCCTTTGTGTTTTTATGCCAAATAAAAATATATATCATCGTTTAAAACAAAAATGCAAGATTTATTATAAAAATCATCAAGATCAATAAATCACAAAAATCATCATGTATAACTTTAAAATCTCATGCATAAACTCGTCAATCATCGTATCAAAATATTTAATATTTTCATTATATCATTATGCATCATTAAATATACAATTGTCAAGCATAACACTTACACTATTTCATATATGCATGCCTTTTTCATTTATTCCAAATCAAAATGGGCATCATTTTTAAAACCGAAAAAGCCACTTTCATTACCAGAAAAATCGGTAATACATAAATCGCAAGAATCATCATGCATAATTTTGAAAAATAAATTTATTAGGCATGATATCATCAAACATGATTTTATAGGGCATTTTTAATCAAAATCATTTTGTTTATCATAAACATGCAATTTTCATGATTATTTTTAAAATTACTAGAATGATAAGCATGATTCCTAATTTTTTCATTTTCATTTATTAAACATGTAATTTTCAAGAAAAATTTATATAATTTTCTTAAACTAAATTAAAACCAACTTATGAAAAATATCAAGTAATTTCAAAGTAAACTAAAGGAGTTCTGTTTGAGTTGTTTGCCTCATTGACGAAAATCGTTAACGCGTAGTTTATCACCTTGCCTTTGTTGGATTGTCCTTCATCTTCGCATGAGCTTGTTTTGTCCCAATTTGTGTTCTTTTTATTCTTTAATTTTTGTTTCATGAACTTTTTAAATTTCTTGAGGAGTTCAAGTTCACAATCACTTGAGCTTATGCTTGAGTGGTTTTCAAATGTTCTATGTCCCAAATCCTTCCTGTTCTTTGGAAGGTGGTTCTCAAGTTTGTTTCGTTCCATGCAATTCATTTCATAAGTCCTTAAAGACCCAATTAGTTCTTCAATAGGAAAATAGTTCAAGTTCTTATATTCTTGTATTGTTGTTACTTTAGAATCCCAATTTTTAGAAAGTGAACGTAAAATTTTATTAACAAGTTCAAAATTCGAAAAACTTTTACCAAGTGCTTTTAAACCTTTGATAACATCCATGAAACGGGTGTACATGTCTCCGATGGTTTCACTTGGTTTCATTCAAAATAGTTCAAAATCATGCATTAAAAGATTGACTTTAGAATCTTTTACTCTACTTGTGCCTTTGTGTGTGATTTCGAGAGTGTGTCATATATCGAAAGTCGTTTCGCAAGTAGAAACCCAATTAAACTCGTTTTTGTCTAAAGCGCAAAATAGAGCGTTCATAGCTCTAGCATTTAAAGAAAAAGTTTTCTTCTCCAAATCATTCCAATGGTTCATTGGAAGAGAAGACATTTGAAAACTAAATTCGACTATGTGCCATAAATCAAGATTCAACAAAAGCAAGAAAACTCTCATTCGAGTTTTCCAAAAAGTGTAGTCCGTCCCATTGAAAAAGGGAGGACGAATGAGAGAGTGACCCTCTTGAAAGCCGAAAAGAGTCATTTCTCTTAGGTGTTAAACCAAATGAGAAATCATGAGCCTCTAATACCAATTGTTAGGAAAGCAATCGGCACTAAGAGGGGGGGTTGAATTAGTACAACGGTAAAATTACATCGGTTCAAAAAACCTTCGTACGATAAAAACTGAACTTAGAAGATAACTTGAAATCTCATGTTCATAAATATATTGATGGCAATAAGCAAGTAAAGATATTTGCAGTAAGGAAAATTGCACAAGAGAAATGCAAACCGATTTATAGTGGTTTGATCACCGTCGACCTACATCCACTCCTTCGATTCCTCTTCCGTCGAGGCCACCGGCATCCACTATCGATCTTCCTTCAATAGGCAAAGATCAACCTCCTTCTTACACCCCTCTTCTCCTTTTCCCGGGTTTAGGAGACAACCCTTACAAGCACTCACTCCTCTCTAAACAGAATTCTAAGTTTAAGCTAGAGGAGGGATTTCTCAAGTGATTTCTACAGCGTTTTCTCACTTTAAAACTTTTTGTGCTTGTTTTCTTTAACCAGGGATGAGAGGGGTATTTATAGGCTTCAAGTTGATTCAAACTTGGAGCCTAAAAATATCTCATCCTGGGTTTCCCGGGTGCAGGCGATACCACCGCCTGTGCTGGGCGGTACCATCGCTAGTGTCAGTCTGACACTGACACTGTACTAGGCAGTACCACCGCCCAGTTTGGTGGTACCACCGCTTGACACTGGGTAGTACCACCGCCCAGGCTGGCGGTACCAGCACCTGCAGCCTTCTCAAAGGCTATGTTTAGGTCGTACCATCGCCCAGACCGGCGGTATCACCACCTGACATAGTCTCGAAGACTGTGCCATGATGATATTGCCTCTTGGGTCACTATTTGGGCCTCTCATTGGGCCCAACACAGTCCTTACATGGGCCCAACTAGCCCCTAATTGGGTTGGCTCAAATCCAAACCCAATTATGTGCTAACTATGATTCCTAAGACATATTCTAGGCTAAATAAGTCCGTAAGTCTAGTTTCTTCCGACGATCTTCCGGTGAACTTCCAACGATCTCTCGGCAATATTCCGACGGACTCCCGGCAAGCTTCTGGACTTCACGATGATCTTCTTGGCGAGTTTCAATGAGGTTCTTTCGGCAAGCTCCTGGACTTCTCGGTTGGTTCCTAAAGAACTTCTGGTGAATGTCTAGACTTCCAAGGAACTCTCGAACTCCCAACGAAATCATGTCTTTGAATCCGAGACTTCATTTTACTTTATGTCTTGCTATTATAGTTAATCCTACACATGTAAAAACATACTTTAATCTAAACAATTAATAATAAGCATTAATCATGTTGTCCGACATATCATTGGTCTCTCAACAATTCGTTTGATTCTTCGGCACATCATCCTCTCTTGTAGCCTATTGCCCAATCGATCAGTTGACTCTGCAACTCTGATATCCTTAGCGCAATATCCACTTTTCTTGGCCTGATACCCGAATTCATGGCCCAAAGCTTTCTGTCGATACGTTGACCGATCCTCCGGCTCGACATCCAATCTTCTGACATGTTTTCCTTCGTCACAACATGATCTTTCCTGCTTTAATTGTCTCATCCTGATTGAAGCATCCTGCATCACTCAAAACGTAGATTAAAACATAAACACTTATCAATTAGTTTCATCATCAAAATACGAGATTCAACATTATACTCCCAAAACATTATCATCATGATGAAGCTAGCCAAATGGAATTAGGTACGATGTATTGGATTATGAGGGATATGACAATTATTTTGGTTGTCTAATACAATAAAACATGATCGAACTATCAAAAAAGGACATGATGCTTCTATATAGTGGCTTAATTACTAGACTAATCCATATATATGACATAATCATTCCACATAACAAAGAATCTTGAAACTATATAGGTGCAACACACATAACAAAGAAATCTTGAAACTAGTATAGGTTCAACATCATAAATAGAAACCCTGCAAAGAAGATTAAGATGTATAGTCAAAATGGGATATGGACTAGATTACCTAGAAAGATTGACCCCCCCACCTGATCCAGAACTTGAAACACTAATATTTAGGGAAATCATCTCCTCCTACTAGTCCCTTTAAGGCAACACCTCCAATAAAGCAAGCACCCTCCTCATCTACCAACGATACAGGGACTTAAATGGATTAATTTGAATAATGTCCAGATCAAATTTTAACTAAGTTGCAATAAATTCATCGACAACTTAATACTATGTTTAGACATTTTGACTTACCACCTCCTGAATAGCTAATGGATGTCTTTTTGCTGATGACAAGGGGGAGAAGTTGACAGATGATAATCAATCATCATTTTTACATATGAAATTTAGCAAGATTCAAGTTTCAATAAAATGATGTCAAGACATGACATCCATTTTCAAGTCCAATATTGAAAGATGATAATCAATCATCATTTTTACATATGAAATTTAGCAAGATTCAAGTTTCAATAAAATGATGTCAAGACATGACATCCATTTTCAAGTCCAATATTGAAAGATGATAATCAATCATCATTTTTACATATGAAATTTAGCAAGATTCAAGTTTCAATAAAATGATGTCAAGACATGACATCCATTTTCAAGTCCAATATTGAAAGATGATAATCAATCATCATTTTTACATATGAAATTTAGCAAGATTCAAGTTTCAATAAAATGATGTCAAGACATGACATCCATTTTCAAGTCCAATATTGAAAGATGATAATCAATCATCATTTTTACATATGAAATTTAGCAAGATTCAAGTTTCAATAAAATGATGTCAAGACATGACATCCATTTTCATTTAGATCACTATCATAGTTAATCCTGCACACTTTCTCAACATATAGATTAGATCAAATAATTTATCATTAATTCATCATCAAAGCCAAGATTTAATCATCTCTCCCTTTTTTATGACGAAAATCAATTGATGACGGTGTTAACCTTAACTCCCCCTATCTATATGCCATACTTGAGAAAATAGATTCTTGAATTCAAGGCCTTTGAATTCAAGTACTAAACCGATAAGTTATAAACATGCACATTATGATACTTATCATGATTTACCAATTCAAAATACAATACCATGTATTTATCAATAAAAATGATGTCAAGACATGACATCCATTTTCAAGTCCAATATTGAAAGATGATAATCAATCATCATTTTTACATATGAAATTTAGCAAGATTCAAGTTTCAATAAAAATGATGATTCATCAATCCGAGGCATGATTCCAATTGTAAATAAAGCATGATAATTTTGATAATTCATCATAATGATAGATAATTATCATTTTGATACGAAATCAAGCATGATACTAAAAATAAAACATTTACAAGTTATCATGCCACATTTCGATATGTTTCAAGCAAACATCTTGATATTTTTTTCAAGCATGTATTTGACGATACCAATCATACTTCAAGCATTTGCTATACAATACATTTTATACATTATTTCAAATATTCAAAATGTCAAGTTGTCATCAATTTGCCACATTTCTCCCCCTTTATCATCAACAAAAAAGAGAATAATTCAACAATGCAAGTGTGGTAAAAATTCAAGTAAATTTCACACTAATGTATCCAAGCAATAAATGAAGGTAAGTAAAAACTTTGCATGATAACTTCTTTTTGGATAAGCTAACATTTTTACTCAAGGGTTTTTTGGTTCTTCTTTAGACATGCAAGTTTCTTCCTTCTTTGTCATAAGAATAAGAAGAGGAAGAAGGGTAAGGAAAGAATCCATGAAGACCCAAATAAATGAGTTTTATTAAATCATACTTCAATTTTAACAAAGAGAAGGGATTCATGAAGAGGATCAAATCAATACAAAATCAAATATCCATTCTTGTAAGTGATTATTACACACTAAAAAATCATAAAGTTCTTCTTTCATGAGAAGAGTAAGGACGAATTCATGGAAAAGGATAAAAAGAAATCCATGAATAAAACTTCATAAATCGAATCTGTTTCTCATTAAAAATTCATATGAGAGATGCATTTGTCAATGAATTCCATGAGTGAAGGGACTAAGTGTATCAAACATCAAGTGATAGAGCAAGGGTATGAAGTAAACTTGATATCGAGGAAGATAAAAATGAAATAAATTCATGAAAGCTCCATTCATGAAATACATTAAGAGGAAGATAGTTCAGAAAAGAAATACAATAATTCATGCATTCATACAGTTTAACATGCCTACCTGTCTTTTAATGAAATCAAATTGTTCTTCATTCAAAGGTTTTGTAAAGATATCAACCAATTGATGTTTTGTATCAATGCATTCTAAGATTACATCATGATTATTAACATGATCTCATATAAAGTGATGCCTAATGTCAATATGTTTAGTTCTAGAGAGTTGAATAGGATTTTTTGTTAAACATATTGGACTTGTGTTATCACATTTTATGAGAATATTCTTAAGACAAATTTTATAATCTTCTAATATATTTTTCATCCATACGACTTGTGCATAACATACACTAGCCGATATATATTCAGATTCGATCATAGATAGTGCAACCGAGTTTTGTTTCTTGGAAGACCAAGAGACAAGTGCATGACCTAAGAATTAACATGTTCCGAATATGCTTTTTTTATCTAATTTACATCTAGCAAAATCCGCATCAGCATAAGCAATTAATTCAAAGTTTTCAGATTTTGGATACTATAATCCTATATTAGTGGTTCCTTTAAGATATCTAAAAATTCTTTTAACTGCTTTAAGATGAGATAGCTTAGAATTATATTGAAACCTAGTACAAAGTCCTACGCTAAACATGATATCCAGTCTTATTGCAGTGAGGTATAGTAAACTACCTATCATACATTTATAAGCTTTTTGATCAAAGGTTTCTGTTGAATCTCGGATTTTGATGATGAAACTAATTGATTGTGTTTAGATGTTTAACTGCATTTTGAGTGATGCAGGTCTACTCGATCAGGATTAGATAGTTGATGCAGGAGGAATTGACGTTGCGCCAAAGGAGATCACGTCAGGATATTGGATGGCAGAACGCTTCGAACGTCGAGCATCGGGCCAAGGAGAGCGGAATTGCACCAAGGATATCGGGGTTGTGGAGGTCAACCGCCGATTGGGCAACAAGCCACAAGAAAGGACGATACGTTGAAGAATCGGACGAAGCGCCAACCAATGACGTGCCGGGCAACAGAATGTCAATTCGCATTGTAATAATTGTCTAGATCGGAGTAGAATTTTGGCTTGTGTGTGCAGGATTAACTACGATAACGATGAAGACATAAAGCGAAACAAAGTGCCGGAGTCAAGCGCGAAGGATTCGTTGGGAGTTCAAGAGTCCGATGGAAGTCCGAAGGTTCATCGGGAATGCTACCAGAACTAGCCGAGAATGAGTAGGGAGCTTGCCGAAGGGTTTTCGGAAGCTCACCGGAAGGTACGTCGGAAGTTCGTGGAGCTTGCCGAGAAAGATCGTAGCTTGCCGAAGAAGCTCATCGGAACTCGACAAGATCAAATCGTGAAGTCTAGGAGCTTGCCGGGAGTCCGTAGAATGGTTTCCGAGAGTTTATCGGAAGACCGCCGGAAGTTCGCCAGAAAAAGTCTTGACTTGCGAACTTTGTAATAGCTTAGGAAATGTCTTTAAATTCGTAATTAGCATGTTAATTAGGGTTAGGATTATGTGTTAATCTTATAACCCAAGTAGGGGCCAATTGGGCCCAAGTTCGGACTAGTTTGGGCCTAAGTTTGGAGCCCAACTAGTGAGCTAAAATAGTGTAGGCGGTGGCACTGCCCAGAGCCTGAAGTATTAGGCGGTGGTACCGTCGAACTGGGCGATGGCACCGCCCAGCACCCGAGAGTTCGGGTGGTGGCACCGCCCAGAACCTGAGAGTTCCGGCGGTGGCACCGCTAGAACACTGTCAATGTGAAAAGTGACAAGCGGTAGCACCGCCACCGACAGGCGATGGCACCGCCAGTCACTGGTCAGTCGCCAACCTCGGAAACCCAAGAGAATTTAAAATTTGGAGCCCAAATTTGAATCCTCTTAGGGTCTATAAATACCCCTCAATTCTTAGCAGAGAATATAACTTTTGAGAAGTAATAGATTGAGATAAAAGCCTTAGCAAAGTCTTTAGCAAGTCTTGTTTTCAATTGCTTGAGTGTTCACCTCCTTCTTTCTCGTTGAAAATTTACAAGAGTGTGAACCACTTGTAAAAGGTTGTAAGAGGGGTATTTGTCCTTCCCCTTCAAAGTGATTTGCTAGTGGAAGTTGGGAGCCTCATTGAAGAAGGCTTCGCAAGTGGATGTAGGTCATTTGACCGAACTACTATAAAATTGGCATGTTCTCTGGTTTGCATTTACTTATTGCTATTTACCTTACTTCAAACCTTCATACATGCTTTACTTCCTTATTACTTTTGCTGCACACCTTTACGAACACACATTCAAGTTAAGTACTTCCGAGTTTGGTTTTTATCGTACGAAAGAATTTTCGAAACCGACGTTTTAATCCGCTGCACTAATTCACCCCCCCCTCTTAGTGCCGCTCTGATCCTAACAGTTTCTCCACTTTCGTCAATATCTAACTTAATGGAGGTATTCATAAGAGTATTGATAGCCTTTGAACTATCCATATTAAATCATTTTAGTAGGTCTATTGAATATTTTGTTTGACTAAGAAAAGTATCATTACTAAGTTATTTGATTTGTAAGCCTAAAAAGAAAGTAAGTTCCCCCATTAAACTCATTTCAAACTCTAGGCTCATACCATTGGCAAATGATTCGTATAAAGATTCATTTATAGAACCAAAAATAATATCATCAACATAAATTTGAACAACAAGAAAATTATTCTAAAATTTTTAATAAACAATATAGTATGGACCTTGTCTTTAGAGAAATTATTTTGGATAAGAAAGGAGCAAAGTCTCTCATATTAATCCCTTGGGGCTTGTTTCAATCCATAGAGTGCTTTAGTCAATTTAAACACATGATTAAGAAAATTATCATTCTTAAATCCAAGAGGTTGTTTAACATAAACTTCTTCGGAAATAAAGCCACTAAGAAAAGCACTTTCAACATCTATTTGAAGTAACTTAAAATTATTACAACTAGCATAGGCAATGGGCATCCTTGTGTCTTCTAATCGTGCCACAGGAGCAAAGATTTCCTCATAATCGATACATTCTTCTTGGTTGAAACCCTTAGCCACTAATCTAGCCTTGTTTCTAACTACAATACTAAATTCATCTTGCTTGTTTCTAAAGGCACATTTAATACTAACAACTAAATGATTATTTGGCCTCGGAATAAGCTTCTACACATTTCTCTCAAATTTGTTCAACTCTTCTTACATTGTGATAACTCATGAATCATCTTTTAAGGCCTCGTTAATGTATTTAGGTTCAATTTTGAGAAAGAAAAGTGACGTTGACATATAAATTCTTAAGAGAAGAATGAGTTTGAACCCCTTTTGATGTGTCTCCTATAATTAGCTCCTTAGCATGAGCATCTACGTACTTTCATCCCTTAGGTAAGGATGTTTCAGAAGAAGATGCATCCAAGTTGCTAGTTGGAGGAGAAGGTTCATTTAAATTCAAAGCATCAAAATTAAGATCATCATGAAACTCATTTTTCTTAAATTCGAAAACTTCATTAAGAACAACATGAATAGATTCTTTTATAACCAAAGTTCTTTTGTTGAAGATATAAAAAACTTTAGAAATAGAAGAATAGCCAAGAAAAATCTCTTTATCGGATTTTGCATCAAATTTTCCTAAGGCATCTTTTTCATTCAAGATAAAACATTTAATATCAAAAATTTTAAAATATAAAACATTAGGTTTTTTGTTGTTCCATAATTCATAAGGAGTTTTGGAGAGTAATAGTCTTACTAGAACCCTATTCATGACATAGCATGTCGTATTAGCGAGTTCGGCCCAAAAATATTTGGGTAGGCTATGTTCATTCAACATGGTTCTTACCATTTCTTGTAAATTTCTAATTTTTCTTTCTACTACTCCATTTTGTTGAGGATTTCTTGGAGTAGAGAAATTGTGGTTGTAACCATTAGATTCACAAAAATTTTGAAAATCACGGTTTTGAAATTTGCCATTGTGATCACTCCGAATTGATGAAATCATAAAACCTTTTTTATTTTGAACAAGTTTACAAAACTTAGAAAAATACCTAAAGCAATCACTTTTGTGTACCAAGAAGTATGTCTAAGTATATCTATTATAATTGTCCACAATTACAAAGGCGTATTTGCTACCTCCTAGGCTTGATGTATCAATTGATCCAAACAAATCCAAATGGATCAATTGCAATGGTCTAGAGGTGCTTATTTGATTCTTTGGTTTCAAACTACCTTTTATTTGTTTTCTTAGTTGTCATGCATCACACACATTGTTTTTAACGAACTTAATGTGGGGAATTCCTCTTATAAGTTCTTTAGATGAGATTTGGGAGATTAGTTTCATGCTAGCATGACCTAATCTCCTATGCCAAAGCTAAACATTCTCATTCAAAATTGAAAAATATATTTCATTACAAAGATCATCAATATCGATAGTATATACATTATTTTGTTTTAAAGTAATCATAGATATATTTTTGTGTGATTTTTCAATAATGCAAGCATTGGATTCAAATCTAATGATGTATCCTTTTATCACACAATTGACTAATACTCAAAAGATTATGCTTTAAGCCATCAACGAATAACACATCTTCAATAAAAAAGTTGGATTTGTTACCTATGGTTCCTTTGCCAATGATTTTACCCTTGTTGTTGTTTTCAAAGGTGACATATCCTTCGTCTAGGCTAGTGAGCTTAGAAAATTAAGATGGATCTATGGTCATATGCCTTGAGCATCCACTATCAAGGTACCATCTCTTGCTCCTAGCTTATGATGGTAAATATTTCTACAAAAAAGGATAATTTTTAGGTACCCATTTGACCTTGGGTACCTTAAAAATCGATCTACACAACTTATCATGTTGCATTGAGTCATTTGAGGTTCCTTTAGGAACCTAAATCAATTTATGGGGACTATGTCTCTTAAATGGACATTTGTACGCAACATGTCCAAATTTGCAACAAAAGTTGCATTTATTTTAGGGTGAAACATGTAAGGTAGGGCCTTTAACAACGGGGGTTGGATTTTGGTAAGAGCTACTCACAAATCTGATTCCCCTTTTTCTATGAATGTGACCCTTATTGGTAAGGATCATGTTCACGGACTTGCTACCAACCTTAAACTTTTCTAAGGTTTCTTTGAGTAGCAAGTTTTCCTTTTTAAGCGATTCTAATTCATCACATTTTGTGCAAGGAGCTAAACTATCATCATGCTCAATTTTTAGTCTATCAAAATCACTAACAAGAGAAGCATGCTCCTTTTCTAATAATTTATATTTTTAATAACTAATTTACATTCATCAAATAAATCATGAAAAGCACTTAAAAGCTCATCGAAGGATAAATTTGTATTTAATGAACTGCTTACCTCATCTCTGATAGCCATTAGTGTATAGTGAGCAACTTGCTTTGTGTTGGTTGTCTCCTATTCTTGGGATGCACTTGAATTGTCCCAAGTTGCTTTAAGAGCATTCTTCTTCTTTGGTTGCTTCTTCTTTGCTTGGGGGCATTCACTTTCGAAATGTCCCGTCTTCTTGTATTCGTAGCATATAAGTTGTTCTTTCTTGGGTTCAAATTTATTTTTAGAGTCATTTTTAAATTTATTCCTTTTTATAAATTTTTTGAACTTTCTTGTCAAGAGTGCCAAGTCATCATCAAAGTCCTCATCACTTGAATTTTCTTTCTAGTGGTCTTCTTGAGTTCTTAGTGTCATATTCTTCCTATTCTTTGGAAGGTTGTTCTCAAGCTCTTCATGAGCATTACAAGTCATCTCATAGGTCATTTGTGACCCGATAAGTTCTTTGAGAGGGAAGTTGTTTAAATCCTTGGCCTCTTGAATGGCCGTTACTTTAGGGTCCCAACTCTTTAGAAGAGATCTCAAGATTTTATTAACAAGTTCAAAGTTTGAAAAATATTTACCAAGAGCTTTTAAACTATTAACAATATCTGTAAAACAGGTGTACATATCGATTATAGTCTCACTTAGCTTCATCCGAAACAATTCATAAGTATGAACTAAAAGATTTATCTTTGACTCCTTTACTCTACTAGTGCCTTTGTGAGTAATTTCGAGTGTGTGTCAAATATCAAAAGTCGTTTCACAAATACACACTCGATTGAACTCGTTTTTATCTAAAGCATAAAACAAGGTATTCATAGCCTTGGCATTCAAAGCGAAAGTCTTCTTCTCCAACTCATTCTAATCGCTCATTAGAAGAGAAGACTTTTGAAAGTCATTTTTCACAAGATTCCATAACTCAAATCCATTGAAATTAGAAAAATTCTCATTCTAGTCTTCCAATATGTATAATCTGTCCCATTGAACATAAGAGGATATGTAATTAAATGACCCTCTTGATTGCCAGCAAATGTCATCTCTCTTGAGTTTCAAACTAAACGAGAGTAACCTTGCTCTAATACTAATTGTTAAGATCAAGATCAGCACTAAGAGGGGGGGGGGTTGAATTAGTGCAGCAAAAAAATCATTGATTTCAAAAAATATTCATTTCGATTAAATTCATTTTTGAAATATATTAAACTTAAAAGCATTCGTAAGAGTGTAAAGAGAAAGTTAAGGAAGTTTGCAGTAATGTAAATTGCTCAAATAGAAATGCAAACCAGAATTTAGAGTGTTTTGGTTGTTGTGACCTATATCCACTTTTGATTCCTCCTCCGTTAAGGTCACCGGCATCCACTAATGGCCTTCCTTCAATAGGCAAAGATCAACCACCTTTACAGCTCTTTCTCCTTTTATCAGGTTTAGGAGATAACCCTTATAAGCCTCACTCCTCTTTTTTGAATAGTTACAAAGCTAAGAGAGGGAGGAGGACTCTTCTCACTTTTACACACTTTTAACACCCCAAACACTTAGAATTTTTCACACTTTCGATTGCACTTTATTACCCTTTCATGCAGAAAAGGATGGGGTATTTATAAGCCCCAATGACTTCAGAATTAGAGCTAAAAAGTATCACTTCCCTAAATTTCGGAGTACTAGCAGTACCACCACCATTATTGTGCGGTACTCTCACCTACAGACTAACACTAAGCGGTACCATCACTTAGTCTGGGCAATACGACTACCTGACAAAGCTCGGAGATCGAGTTCTAGCAGTACCACCGCTTGATAGGTGAGGTACCAAGCTTGATAGGAGTGGTACCACCGCTTGATAGGAGTGGTACCACCGCTTGATAGGAGTGGTACCACCGCTTGATAGGAGTGGTACCACCGCTTGATAGGAGTGGTACCACCGCTTGATAGGAGTGGTACCACCGCTTGATAGGAGTGGTACCACCGCTTGATAGGAGTGGTACCACCGCTTGATAGGAGTGGTACCACCGCTTGATAGGAGTGGTACCACCGCTTGATAGGAGTGGTACCACCGCTTGATAGGAGTGGTACCACCGCTTGATAGGAGTGGTACCACCGCTTGATAGGAGTGGTACCACCGCTTGATAGGAGTGGTACCACCGCTTGATAGGAGTGGTACCACCGCTTGATAGGAGTGGTACCACCGCTTGATAGGAGTGGTACCACCGCTTGATAGGAGTGGTACCACCGCTTGATAGGAGTGGTACCACCGCTTGATAGGAGTGGTACCACCGCTTGATAGGAGTGGTACCACCGCTTGATAGGAGTGGTACCACTACTGGGCAGTACCACTACTCAGAACACCTGGGAGACCGAGTCCCAGCCGATGCCACCGTTGACCGTGATTTTGGGTGTTGAATGGGCTATTCAATCCGGTCCAATTCAGCCTTGTTAAGGGCCTAATTGGCCCCTAACTGAGTTAGTGGGATCACCTCCCAATCCTAACTCAATTTATGGTCTAGCTACGATAATTAAGACATTTAACAAAGCATTCTTGTTCCGGTATGTTAATTGTTTCTCCGTCGATCTTTCAGCGAAATTTCGACGATCTCTTGGCAATGTTCCGATGGACTTCCGGCAAGCTCTTAGACTTCACGACGATCTTCTTGGCAAGTTCCAATAAGCTTCTTTGGTAAGCTCCTAGATTTCTTAGTTAGTTCTGGCAGAACTTCCGACGAACATCTGGACTTCCGATGAACTCTCGAACTCCCAACGAAATCTCGATCTTGCCTCCGGTACAACATTTGCTTTATGTCTTACATGTTAGGAAAGAGTTTGGCACTAAGAGGGGGGGTGAATTAGTGTAGTGGTAAAAGTTACGTCGGTTCAAAAAACCTTCGTACGATAAAAACCGTTTCCGATGAAAAACTGATTTCGGAAACTTAACTTAAAAGCGTACGTAATGAATTGAAGGCAATAAGCACTTAAGGAGGTTTGCAATATGGTAATAGTAAGAATAAAATGCAAACCAGAGAACATGGTAGTTTATAGTGGTTCGGTCATCGTGACTTACATCCACTCCTCTGATTCCTCTTCCGTCGAGGCCACCGACATCCACTAACGGTCTTCCTTCAATAGGCGAAGACCAACCACCTTTTACACCCCTCTTCTCCTTTTACCAGGTTTAGGACCTTTCAAGCACTCACTCTCCTCTCTAAACAAAATTCTAACACTTAGACTTAGAGGAGGGAATTCACTTATGATCGCAACAACATTTTCTCTCTTTTAATCTCTTTGTGCTTGTGTGCTTTAACTAGGGATAAGAGGGATATTATAGGCTTTAAGTTGATTCAAACTTGGAGCCTAAAATTTTTCCATCTCGGGATCCCCGACAACGGGCAATACTATCACCTGCGTTGGGCAGTACCACTGCCCAGTGTTAGTCTGACACTAACACTGCCCTAGGAGGTACTACCGCCCAATCTGGTGGTACCACCGCTTGGGGTCCTAGTGCTAGGCGGTATCATCACCTGGCACCCTACCAAGGGCGGTACAACTGCCCAAACTAGCGGTACCACCGCTTGACACAGCCTCGAAGACTGTGCCATGATGGTGAGACTTCTTTGGGCACTGTTTAGGCCTCTTATTATACCCAACACAGTTCTTACATGGGCCTAGCTGGCCCCTAATTGGGTTGGCCCAAATCCAAGCCTAATTACGTGCTAACTACGAAATCCTAAGACATTTGCTAAGCTAAACAAGTCCCTATGTCTATTCTTCCGGCGAGCTTCCGGGGAACTTCCGACGATCTCTCGGCAATGTTCCGGCGGACTCCCAACAAGCTCCTAGACTTCACAATGATCTTCTTGGCGAGTTCTGACAAGCTTCTCTAGCAAGCTCCGAGACTTCTCAACTGGTTCCTCCAGAACTTCCGACGAACGTCCAGACTTCCGACGAACTCTTGAACTCCCAATGTGATCTCGATCTTGACTCTAGGACTTCATTTTGCTTCATGCCTTGCCATTATAGTTAATCCTACACATGTAAAACATACTTTGATCTAGACAATTAATACTAAGCATTAATCATGTTGTCCGGTCATGTCATTGGTCCCTTGACGCTTCATCCGATTCTTCGACGCATCGTCCTCTCTTGCAGCATATTGCCTAATCGACCAATTGACTCCGCAACTCCGATATCCTTGGCACAATATCCGCTCTTCTTGGCCCAATGCCCAAATCCATGACCCGAAGCCTGCCTTTTGTCGATACGTTGATCGTTCCTCAGGCCCGATGTCCAATCTTTGACATGTTTTCCCCCAGCACAACATGATTTTTTCTGCTTTAATTATCTCATCCTAATCGAAGTATCCTGCATCACTCAAAACGTAGATTAAAACATAAACACTTATAGATTTGTTTCATCATCAAAATCCGAGATTCAACAAGCTCCCCCTTTTTGATGATGACAACCAATCCACGACGGAGTTAACCTTAACTCCTGGCGTTTAAACAAACTCCCCCTATCAATATGTCATATTGATAGAAACTCTTGGATTCAAAAATCTAAGCAACATGTCATGATCAAATCATTCATGACATCAACATACTTCTTCCTCTTTATCATCAATAAAAAGGAGAAGTTCCAACTCTCATGTGTTTAGGCATAATAGTTTCAAATCGTTGCATATTACACATAATTTCCAAATTGATCATCATGCAATTTTACTATCATCATAGATATGCAAGGTAGTAAGATAGCATGTTCTACTTCATACAAGCTAGTAAATTTTACAACATTTTAGAACATGCAAACTAGCAGTTTTGATATGTTAAAAAAAAGCAACACTTGCTTTTTAAAATATGCAAGTTGCAAGCTAGCAAACTTTTGCTTCCTTTGCAATGTTTGAGCTAGCAATTTTGCTTCTGTTGCAAAGTGCAAGTTAGTATGTTTTGCATCTTGAGATAGGCAAAATAGCACTTTTGGTATGCAAATTTATAGTATGCAAGCCATCAAATTTTACATATAACAAAGTTAGTAAAATTTTACATCTTTTGAGATGTGCAAGATGGACTATTTTGCCTCTTTTTGAAATGTGTAACTTGGTAAACATTGCTTTTCTTGAGATTTGCAAGATAGCACTTCTTGCTTTCTTTTTGAGATTAGCAAGTTAGCAAGTTTACCTCTTTTCGTGATATGCACGTTAGGAATTCTTTCTCCCCCTTTGTCATTGGCAAAAAGAGGGGAATAACAAAAACAATGGTGCAATCCATAAATTTTCAAATTATGACAAAAATAAAGTATCATTCTTATTGCAATATGTCATAATTAAGATAAACCTTGAATTTAGATTGAGTTCAAGTCAATGCAATTCTAATCATGATTCACATCATATGCAATACATCATGTACATCATTATCATAAGTATTGCATGCATCATTTCAAATTCATGAATATTTCATGCATTATATCATCACATAAAGAATATCAGAAGAATTAGTTAGGTGACGAGATAAATATTTTATGAGTATAAGGATTTGTACATAAAAATCATATCTTGAGAGATAAAATATCAAAGATCGTGTAAATACCAAAAGACATGATTCATTTTGATAAATATTTTTTTTAATAAAATGAAAGAAGTCATGGTGAACGATCTTGATTTACATAAAGTTTCAAAACATAATTATCAAGATCATGGTTAGTTTCATAGATCACCTTTTTAGTAAATGATCCAAGGAAACGTAGGAGATATAAGATTTTGATTCATAAAAAAGATCTCAAGTAATTCCAATAAACCAAGATCATGATTTTAATAAAACTCATTCAAATTCAAATCATCAAAATCATCAAAATCTCAACATTACTTTCAAAAGATTAAAAATGGCATACATAGATTTATCATAATAATCATTAAGATCAATAAGATAAAGAAAAATAATTTTCCAGAAAAAATGTTTTCTTCTTTTTGGTTGTTTCAATTCATATGATTTTATTTCTTTTATGCCAAATAAAAACATGTAACATGTTTAAAATCGAAAGTACAAGATTTATTACGACAAAGATCAATAGGAACTTTCATTATGGTAAAAATCGATAATCCATAAATCATAAGATTCATTATGCATAATTTCGAAAATCTCATGCATAAAATAAAATCATCAATCAGGATATCAAAACATCATTATGCATCATTAAATCATCAAGCATGATTTCATATTTTCAATCAAAATCGAGAAATAAAATGAAAATCAACATGATACACATTATTACTTCTTAACCACATATAGCATGATTTCATAAGGTATTTTTAATCAAAATTAATTTTTTTATTAAACATGTAATTTTTATTATCATTTTCAAAATTACTATCATGATCATAATTTTTGCATTTTCATTACATTATGCAAATTTTAAAAAATTAATTTTTCTAAACTAAATAAGAAAAAATGCATCATAGAGAGCATCATGCAATTTCGAAAGAAACTAAAGGTGTTTTGATTACCTCAACATCGAAAGCCGTTAAGGTGTAGTTTGCCACCTTGCCTTTCTTGATTTTCTCCTCGTCTTCGGAGGAGCCCGATTCATCCCAATTTTTGTTTTTCTTCTTGTGTTCAAAGCAAGTAGTTGCGTTCTTTTTGTTCTTAAATTTTTGTTTCCTTAAATTTTTAAATTTCGTAGTGAGTTCAAGTTCACCATCACTTGAGCTTATGCTCGAGTGATCTTCAATTGTTCTATGTCCCAAATCCTTCCTGTTCTTTGAAAGATGGTTCTTATGTTCTTTACGTGCATTACACGTCATTTCATAGGTTATCAATGACCCGATAAGTTCTTCGAGAGGGAAAATGTTCAAATCTTTTGATTCTTGTAAAGCCGTTACTTTTGAATCCCAAGTTTTAGAAAGTGATCTTAAGATCTTGTTAACGAGTTCAAAATCTGAAAAGCTTTTACTAAGAGCTTTTAAACCATTGACGACATCCGTAAAATGGGTGTAAATGTCAACAATGGTTTCACTTGGTTTTATATGAAAAAGTTCAAAATTATGCATTAAAAAGTTGATTTTCGAATCCTTTAATCTACTTGTGCCTTCGTGAGTGGTTTCAAGAAAATGCCAAATGTCGAAAGCCGTTTCGCAAGTAGAAACCTAATTAAACTTGTTTTTGTCTAAGGCGCAAAATAAGGCATTCATAGCCTCTGCATTTAAAGAAAACGTCTTCTTCTCCAAATCATTCCAATCTTGAGAAGACATTTTAAAACCAGATTTGATAATATTCCATAAGTTCAAATCCAAAGAAAGCAAGAAAACTCTCATTCGAGTTTTCCAATAAGTGTAGTTCGACCCATTAAAAAAGGAGGACAAATAAGAGAGTGACCCTCTTGAAAGCCGAAAAGAGTCATTTCTCTTGGGTGTTAAACCAACTGAGAAATCACGAGGCTCTGACACCAATTGTTAGGAAAGGGTTCGACACTAAGAAGGGGGGTGAATTAGTGTAGTGGTAAAAGTTACGTCGGTTCAAAAAACCTTTGTACGATAAAAACTGTTTTCGACGAAAAATTGATTTCAAAAACTTAACTTGAAAGCATACGTAATGAATTGAAGGTAGTAAGCACTTAAGAAGGTTTGCAGTAAGGTAATAGCAAGAATAAAATGTAAACTAGAGAACATGGCAGTTTATAGTAGTTTGGTCGTCGTGACCTACATCCACACCTCCGATTCCTCTTCCGTCGAGGCCACCGGCATCCACTAACGGTCTTCCTTCAATAGGCAAAGACTAGCCACCTTTTACACCCCTCTTCTCCTTTTCTCGGGTTTAGGAGATAACCCTTACAAGTACTCAGTCCTCTCTTACAGAATTCTAAACTTAGAATTTACAGAGGGGATTCACTTATGATTGCAACAATATTTTCTCACTTTTAATTTCTCTATGCTTGTGTATTTTACTCAGGGATGATAGGGGTATTTATAGGCTTCAAGTGGATTCAAACTTGGAGCCTAAAAGCATCTCATCTCGGGTTTCCCAAGTGCAGGCGATACCACTGCCTGTGTTGGGGGGTACCACCGCCCAGCAGTTCTGAAACTTGGCGGTACCACCGCCGAGATTGGTGATACCACCGCTTGCAGCCTTCTCGGAGACTTTATCTGGGCAGTACTACCGCCTAGATAGAGCAAGAGTATGAAGTAAACTTGATACCAAGGAAGATAAAAATGAAATAAATTCATGAAATCATGAAATACATTAAGAAGAAGATAGTTCGGAAAAGAAATACAACAATTCATGCATTCAAACAATTTAACATGCCTACCTCTCTTCTAATGATATTAAATTATTCTTCATTTAAAGATTTTGTAAAGATATCAGCCAATTGATGTTTCATATCAATGAATTTTAAGATTACATCATGATTATTAACATGATCTCGTATAAAGTGATGCTTAATATCAATATGTTTAGTTCTAGAGAGTTAATAGGACTTTCTATTAAACATATTACACTTGTGTGATCATATTTTATAGGAATATTCTTAAGATAAATTTTATAATCTTCTAATATATTTTTCATCCATACGACTTTTGCACAACATGCACTAGCCGCTATGTATTCAGATTCGATCATAGATAGTGCAACCGAATTTTGTTTCTTGGAAGACCAAGAGACAAGTGCATGACCTAAGAATTGACATGTTCCGAATATGCTTTTTTTATCTAATCTACATCTAGCAAAATCCGCATCAACATAAGCAATTAATTCAAAGTTTTCGGATTTTGGATATCATAATCCTAGATTAGTAGTTCCTTTAAGATATCTAAAAATTCTTTTAACTGTTTTAAGATGAGATAGCTTAAAATTAGATTGAAACATAGTACAAAGTCCTATCCTAAACATGATGTCTGGTCTTGTTACGGTGAGATATAGTAAACTACCTATCATACCTCTATAAGCTTTTTGATGAAAGGTTTCTCCACTTTCGTCAATGTCAAACTTAATGGAGATACTCATAGGAGTATTGATAGCCTTTGAACTATCCATATTAAACTATTTTAGTAAGTCTATTGTATATTTTGTTTGACTAAGAAAAGTACCATTACTAAGTTATTTGATTTGTAAGCCTAAAAAGAAAGTAAGTTTCCCCATTAAACTCATTTCAAACTTGAGGCTCATACCCTTAGCAAATGATTCGTATAAAGATTCATTTGTAGAACCAAAAATAATATCATCAACATAAATTTAAACAACAAGAAAATTATTCTCAAAATTTTTAATAAATAATATAGTTTGGACCTTGCCTTTATAGAAATTATTTTGGATAAGAAAGGAGCAAAGTCTCTCATACTAAGCCCGTAGGGCTTGTTTCAATCCATAGAGAGCTTTAGTCAATTTAAACACATGATTAAGAAAATTATCATTTTCAAATCCGAGAGGTTGTTCAACATAAACTTCTTCGGAAATAAAGCCACTAAAAAAAGCACTTTCAATATCTATTTAAAATAACTTAAAATTATTACAACTAACATAAGCAATGAGCATCCTTATGGCTTCTAATCGTGCCACAGGAGTGAAAATTTCCTCATAATCGATACATTCTTCTTGGTTGAAACCCTTAGCCACTAATCTAGCCTTGTTTCTAACTACGATACCAAATTCATCTTGCTTGTTTCTAAAGACCCATTTAGTACTAATAACTAAATGGTTATTTAGCCTCGGAATAAGTTTCCACACCTCATTTCTCTCAAATTAGTTCAACTCTTCTTGCATTGTGTTAACTCATGAATCATCTTTCAAAGCCTCGTTAATGCATTTAGGTTCAATTTGAGAAAGGAAAGTGACATTGGCACAAAAATTCTTAAGAGAAAAATGAGTTTGAACCCTTTTTGATATGTCTCTTATGATTAGCTCCTTAGGATGAGCATCTACATACTTCCATTCCATAGATAAGGATGTTTCGGAAGAAGGTGCATCTAAGTTGCTAGTTGGAGGAGAAGGTTCATTTAAATTCAAAACATCAAAATTAAGATCATCATCAAACTCATTTTTCTTAAATTTAAAAAATTCATTAAAAACAACATGAATAAACTCTTCTATAACCAAAGTTCTTTTATTAAAAATATGAAAAGCTTTAGAAATAGAAGAATAGCCAAAAAAATCCCTTAATCAGATTTTGTATCAAACTTTGCTAAGATATCTTTTTCATTTAAGATAAAACATTTACAATCAAAAATTTTAAAATATGAAACATTGAGTTTTTTGTTGTTTCACAATTCATAAGGAGTTTTGGAAAGTAATGGTTTTACTAGAACCCTATCCTTGACATAGCATGTCGTATTAACGGCTTCGGCCCAAAAATATTTGGGTAGACTATGTTCATTTAATATGGTTCTTATCATTTCCTATAAATTTCTATTTTATCTTTTTACTACTCCATTTTGTTGAAGATTTCTTAGAGTAGAGAAATTATCGTTGTATCCATTAGATTCACAAAAATTTTAGAAATCATGGTTTTGAAATTCGCCACTATAATCACTCCAAATTTATGAAATCATAAAACTTTTTTCATTTTGAACAAGTTTACAAAACTTAAGAAAATACCTAAAGCAATCACTTTTGTGTGCCAAGAAGTATATCCAAGTGTATCTACTATAATCGTCCATAATTACAAAGTTGTATTTGCTACCTCCTAGGCTTGATGTATCAATTAGTCCAAATAAATCCATATGGATCCATTGCAATGGTCTAGAAGTGCTTATTTGATTCTTTGATTTAAAACTACCTTTTATTTGTTTTTCTAGTTGACATGCATCACACACATTATCTTTAATGAACTTAATGTGAGGAATACCTCTTACAAGTTCTTTAGATGAGATTTGAGTGATTAGTTTTATGCTAGCATGACTTAATCTCCTATGCGAAAGCCAAGCATCATCATTCAAAACTAAAAAACATATTTCATTACAAAGATCATTAATGTCGATAGTGTATACATTATTTTGTTTTAGCACAATCATAGATGTATTTTTGTGTAGTTTTTCAACAATGCAAGCATTGGATTCATATCTAATAATGTATCATTTATCACATAATTGACTAATGCTCAAAAGATTATGCTTTAAGCCGTCAAACAACAACACATCTTCAATCAAAAAGTTAGATTTATTACCTATGGTTCCTTTGCCAATGATTTTACTCTTGTTGTCTCTAAAGGTAACATACCCTTCGTCTAGGCTAGTGAGCTTAAAAAATTGAGATGGATCTCCGGTCATATGCCTTGAGTATCCACTATCAAGATACCATCTTTTGCTCCTAGCTTGTGATGATAAATATTTGTACAAAAAAGGATGATTTTTATGTACCAATTTGACCTTGGGTGCCTCAAAAATAAATCGACTTAACTTATCATTTTGTATGGAGTTTTTTACGATTCCTTTAGGAACTCAAATCAATTTTATGTGGACTACATCTCATTAACAGGCATTGATAAGCAATATATCCAAATTTACAACAAAAGTTACATTTATTTCGAGGTAAAACATGCAAGGTAGGGCCTTTAACAAAGGTCGTTGGATTTTAGTGAGAGCTACTCACAAATTTGATTCTGCCTCTTCTATGAACGTGACCCTTATTGGTAAGGATCATGTTCAAGGACTTGCTACCAACCTCAAATTTTTCTAAGGTTCCTTTGAATAGTAAGTTTTCCTTTTTAAATATTTCTAATTCATCATATTTTGTGCAAGGAGCTAAACTATCATTGTGCTTAACTTTTAATTTTATCAAAATCACTAACAAGAGAAGCATGCTCCTTTTTTAACCGTTTATATTTTTTACTAACTAATTTATATTCATCAAATAAATCATGAAAAGCACTTAGCAATTCATCAAAAGATAAATTTGCATCTAATGAACTACTTACCTCATCTCCTATAGCCATTAGTGCATAGTGAGCAACTTTCTCTTTGTTGGTTGGTTCCTCTTCTTCGGATGCACTTGAATCATCCCAAGTTGCTTTAAGAGCCTTCTTCTTCTTTGGTTGCTTCTTCTTTGCTTGGGGACATTTGCTTTTGAAATGTCTCGGCTTCTTACATTCGTAGCATATAACTTGTTCTTTCTTGGGTTAAATTTTATTTTTAGTGTCATTTTTAAATTTATTCTTTTTTATGAATTTTTTAAACTTTCTTGTCAAAAGTGCCAAGTCATCATCATAGTCCTCATCACTTGAATTTTCTTTCAAGTGGTCTTCATAAGTTCTTAGTGTCATATCTTTCTTGTTCTTTGGAAGGTTATTCTCAAGCTCTTCATTAGCATTATAAGTCATCTCATAGGTCATTAGTGACCCGATAAGTTTTTCTAGAGGAAAGTTATTTAAATCTTTGGTTTCTTGAATGGCCATTACTTTAGAGTCTCAACTCTTTGAAATTGATCTCAAGATTTTATTAACAAGTTCAAAGTTCAAAAAAATATTTCCCAAGAGCTTTTAAACTATTGACAACATCCATAAAATGGGTGTACATATCGATAATAGTTTCGCTTGGCTTCATCCGAAACAATTCATAAGTATAAACTAAAAGATTTATGTTTGACTCCTTTACTCTACTAATACTTTCGTGAGTGATTTCGAGTATGTGCCAAGTGTCAAAAATCATTTCACAAATAGACACTCGATTGAACTCGTTTTTATCTAAAGCACAAAACAAGGCATTCATAGCCTTGGCATTTAAAACGAAAGTCTTCTTCTCCAACTCATTCCAATCATTTATTGGAAGAGAAGACTTTTGAAAATCATTTTCCATAGGGTTTTATAACTAAAAATCCATTGAAATTAAAAAGATCCTCATTCTAGTCTTCCAATATGTGTAATTCGTCCCATTGAACATGGGAGGACATGTAATTGAATGACCCTCTTGGTTATCGGCAAATGTCATCTCTCTTGAGTTTCAAACCAAACGAGAATGACATTGCTCTGATACCAATTATTAGGATCAAGAGTGGCACTAAGAGGGGGGGGGGGTGAATTAGTGCAGTGAAAAAATTACGTCAATTCAAAAATCTTCGTACTATAAAAACTGATTTCGACTTAAATCATTTGTTTCACTTTGAATAAGTAGAGAAGAAAAGGTTGGGCAGTTTGCAATATAGTAAAGTTGAATACAGTAAAGAGAATTTGTAGTAAGGAAAGAACACACCGGAATTTATAGTGGTTCGATCGTTATGACCTATATCCACTTTTGATTCCTCCTCCATCAAGGTCACCGGCATCCACTAATGGTCCTCCTTCAATAGGTGAAGACCAACCACCTCTTTACAATGTTTTCTCCTTTTCACGGGTTTAGGAGATAACCCTTACAAGCCTCACTCCTCTTTCTTAGATGATTACAAAGCTAAGAGAGGGAGGAGAAGAACTCTTCTCACTTTTACAACACTTTTAACACCCCAACACTTAAGATTTTTTATGCTTTAGCTTGCACTTTTGTGACCCTTTCATGTAGAAAAGGGTACGATATTTATAGGCCCTAATGGCTTTAGAATTGGAGCCAAAAAGTATCACATCCATTGATTTCGGGGTACTAACAGTACCACCGCCATTATTGGGCAATACTACCACCTGCAAACTGACACTAGGTGATGCCACCGCTCAGTTTGAGTGGTACCACCACTTGACAAAATCTCGGAGATCGAGCTTTAGCAGTATCACCGCCTAATAAGGTGATAGGCAGCATTAACTACCGACGGTACCACCGCCTAGACCACCTGGGAGATTGCGTCCCAAGCGGTGCCACCATCAGTCGTGACTTCAAGTGTTGAATGAGCTATTTAATCGACCCAATTCAGCCCTGTTAAGGACCCAGTTGGCCCCTAACTGAGTTAGTGGGATTACCCCCTAATCATAAGTCAACTTAAGGTCTAACTACGATAATTAAGATATTTAATAAAGCATTCTTGGTTCGGAATGTCAATTGTTCTTCCAACGATCTTCCGATGAACTTCCGACGATCTTTCAACAATATTCCAACAAACTCCTAGCAAGCTCTTGGACTTTACGACGATCTTCTTGGCGAGTTTTGATGAGCTTCTTTGGTAAGCTCTTGGACTTCTCGGTCAATTCCAGCAGAACTTCTGATGAACGTCCGAACTTCCAACGAACTCTCAAACTCCTAACAAAGTCTCGATCTTGACTCTGGCACAATATTTGTTTTATGTCTTATCGCTATCGTAGTTAATCTTGTACACTTTTCTCAACATATAAATTAGATCAAACAATTTACCAATTGATTTCATCATCAAAATCTGAGATTTAACATAATTCACCCCCTCCTCTCTTAATGCCACTCTTGATCCTAACAAGCTGTTGGGAATTAATGCACCTTATGCCAAGCATTCGGAGAGAAGGAAAAGTGGAGCTAGGCCACACTACTTAGGATTAATGTCCTTTGTCGTGGAGCATAGGGGCTTTCCCAAAGTCATGGTTAACGGGGAGTGACATATTGCTTGTGATATATGACCCAAAAAGGGGAGAAGGGGTGGATGGGCTTGGCTCTTGGAAATTAATGCTCCATATGATTGGCTTGTGTGATCATCCTAGAGATCGAGGTCAACAAGGGTCCTAGGCGATGACAACCATGTCATCGCTTAAGTGATAGTCCCCGATTGAGTGAGTTAGTAGTGCAATGCTTACATTATTACTTTCCATATCATTCGAATATCCACCCTCTCTCCTCCTCGCCTGTTCGATGAGGAGTAGAAAGAGTACTGATAAAAATATTTAATTCTATATTGGTTGAAAAGTAGGAGAACTAAAGACTTATAAGTTCGTCGGATCACTTTTACTCTTAAATCCTCATGTGCGTATATGATCGCATCAAATAAATGTTATATTTCATTTCTTACCAAAAGTTATATAGTAGAGTATTTTCTCTATCAAACATTCTTACTATGAATAATTTTTAATTTCTCTCTCTCTCTCTCTCTCTCTCTCTCTCTCTCTCTCTATATATATATATATATATATATATATATATATATATATATATATATATATATATATATATATATATATATATATATATATAACAAATACAAAAAAATAAACATGAATGCATATGTATGTACGTCTACATGTGTATTCATATGAATCCAAAATAGTTGTTTCCATCACATTTCCACATTTTCCTTGTCTTCTGCGTTTACAAAGCTGAAATTGTTCGCACTCTCACGTAAAAGAGAAAAGGCAGCTGAAATCGAACGTTTCAATTGCACGCCATAAATCGATACGTTCCTCTGTTTCCCATCTCATTCTTCTCGTCTCCTACGCTTTTCCTCGCTTCTCGAGATCGGGGACTTCCTAGAGGATGGCCGGGCGGCGGGATGGCCTCCTGACACGATCCAACGGTTCGCCCTCGCGCGGAACTCAAATCGCCATGGCCGTCGGCATCGGGATCCTCCTGGGCTGCCTCTGCGTGTTCCTCTACCCGGACGGTCTTTTCCGCTCTTTCTGTACCTCGCCTTCCGACGACCAGGATTCGGCCGCTTGGTGGAGTCAGGTACGGCGCTTCTACCCTCTTTTGGTTGCTCTTTGGTTTGAAGATAAGATCTTTGACAAGAAACTGAGTGAGAGAACAGATCTTGGGAACAATGGCTTATTATTGAGAAAGATAGCCGTATATTCCAAAAATTAGGTCCAAAATTAGGCAAAAGAAGGGCAAAGTTATTTTCCCTTTTCTTTCTCTTCGAAGGTATATTTATACATATGTAAACAGATATAGTATACATATGTATATATACATATGAATATATAGATATGTATATATACATATATATATATATGTATATATACATATATTATATTTATATGCTACATTAAGACCATGCAGCTAACAACGGTATTGAAGGTATATATATTTAATCGATTATCCTTTTAGCAATTCAACCATTAAACCGGAGTTATTTATTTTTTTGGTTTCTTATCCTGTAGTTATTTATTTTATCAAATTTATCCTCCACCATCAACATTTGATTTCAAATTCTAATGTTAATTACATTTTAGTTGGTAGTTGTAGTTTACGACAACATGATGTGAGAAGTTGTCGTTTCAAAACATAATAAAGCTATCAGCAAGGAATTTGGATGTGATTCTCTTTCATTTTGTACCAACTTATGTTAATGTTTTCTTTCACTTTTAGATTCTTTATTAGATGTGAAAAAGTAATGATATTGAGAGATAAAGTACTCCAAAAACCAGTTTGGATCCAACAATGGTATGACATGAACAATTCTGGGCTGGTGGTTTACTCCAAACACCTGTATGGATCAAACCTTGGCACATTTGATGTGCAAACATGGAGGACATGGTTTGAGCAGCATAAGAACTGGCATTTGGTGATCCTGAAGAGAAACTTTAACCTTAAGATCATGTTTGTATGCTGTAGAAATAAGAATGGTGGCAACTATCAACTGCTTTATTCTAAGAGTTTAATCTATTTTTTTCCTTTTTTTGACAGGTGAACCATGTCCATTTATCTCATGCTATATCAACGTTTTGTTTATACAGCATGGCACTTATGAGCATGCTGTTGCGCAATTTAGATAATACAAAGCTCGATTGCATATCACTATCTGCTTTTAGCAAAGTAGGCTTGTAGTTCTAGTTCAAATAATGTCTTGTTTTGTATATAAAAGCTATATTTCTTTTATATGTCCAGGCTAACTCTGCAAAATGTGAAACATCTGAGAGGACAAATGGGTTGAAATCTGAGTTGGCATCACTCTCAGAGAAGAACAAAGAGTTGAAGGAGCAGGTCATGGAGTTGACTACAAAGTTAAAAGTGGCTGAGCAGGGTAAAGATCAGGCTCAAAAGAGTTCCCTAACTTTAAGAGAGCAGCAAAAAGCTGGGCCTTTTGGTACTGTGAAGTCCTTGGGAACAAATCCAACTGTCATTCCTGATGAATCAGGTTGGCAAAGATACTGGAAAAGGTATCTGTTAGGAAGGAGCAAATAGTTGCACCAGCAAATTCCAATGTGAAGGATGCGCTGGAGTTGTGATCCCCAACTATTTAGTTGTAGCATTGGATGGTGAGATAGAAAAATTTTGCAACTCAAATGAAGTTCCTATTTACCGCTGAATTCCTGATGAAGATAACGATAGCATCGGAAGGACTGGTGGAAATCATGCTGTCTCTGGATTGAAATTCCGGATCCTGAGAGAATTTTTACAGCTTGGATACAGCATTCTTCTTTTGGATGTCGATATAATCTACTTGCAGAACCCGTTTGATCATCTCTATAGGGATTCTGAAATTGGATCCATGAGTGATGGTCACAGCAATATGACAGCTTATGGCTGTGATGATGTCTTTGATGAACCTTCGATGGGTTGGCCAAGATATGCCCATACGATGTGGATATGGGTATATAACTCCGGATTTTTCTACATAAGACCCACTGTCGCTTCTATAGACCTTTTGGATCGTGTGGCAGACCGGATGGCACGGGAACCAAATTCATGGGACCAAGCAGGCTTCAACGAAGAGCTCTTCTACCCTTCACGTCCGGGATACAGTGGCCTTCATGATTCCAGGAGGACCATGGACTTTTATCTCTTCATGAACAGCAAAGTTCTTTTCAAGACTGTGAGAAAAGATGCTCAATTGCGCCGGTTAAAGCCTGTGATTGTTCATGTAAATTACCATCCAGAGAAGTTCTCTAGGATGAAAGCTGTTGTTGACTTGTATGCGAATGGGAAGCAAGATGCACTTGACCCTTTTCCTGATGGTTCATGGTCATAGGTAATCTAGGGTTCGTGTGTTCTTTCTTTTGGGTAACTCCTTTGTCTGGTACAAGCAAACGATTCTCCTACCATACTCTCTTGTATAGAAGTCCTATGATATCATGGAACAATTTTTAGCTGGCTGCTGTCACCAAAATTCCTGCTTTTGTATCATACACACAAAAATTATTTCCCAGAGGGTTTTCAGTTTTTTTTTTTTTTTTGTTCTTTTTGGTTGATCCGATGTTGTAGATTTGTACATTTATCTAAGAAATTTATCCTACAGTTCTCATTTCTGATTCCAGTGAGTTGCACACCTACTTAATCCTCTTAGTGATGCCAATATTGACTAAAGTGGTTGTGTGGTGATTGCAATTGAAGAAATCGATCGAGGATGGGGTAATTTATATAAGCGACATCAACAACATGGTGTTATTTCTTCATATATTACTATTATCTGCAACTCATGCTGTGTTTCTTTCTTCTGTTCTTTTATTTTTAGCGCACAACTATGTATTAACATTTCTTTCAACTTTTTCCTGTGCATGGCGTGTTATATTTAAGTGAGGTGTGTTGTCATTTAAGTCAAGAATTGAAGCAGAGTGACGACAATCATATCATGATATTAGCTCCTTATAGACATATCAAAATGAATTGATCTGTTTCACATATCTATCCCTTCCAAATTTAATTATATATTACATTAATTGCATAACCAAATGCATCGCAGAAATAAAGGGATGAGGAACAACATTAATAGGGAAACACCACCACTGGATTTGACATAATTGCCAATGCAAACGCATTTGAGCGAGGGAGGCACGCATGCATCTAAAACGTGATCTACTTCTGGCGGTAGGCGATGTAATCTGCCAGATGTAGGAAAGGCGCCGTCTTCGTCGGATGAAATCCCGCAAGCTGCTCCTTGGAATCCTCTAGCAGTCTCTCAGCAAACTCCTTTGACCTTTCCAACCCCAACAGCTTTGGATATGTCGTCTTCCCGCTGGCCACATCCTTCCCTGCCGTCTTCCCCAGCTCCGACGACAATTTGGTCACGTCGAGGATGTCGTCAATCACCTGGAACAACAGCCCGACGCACCTCGCGTATTGTCTCAGCCGCTCGATCTGGTCATCGGAGGCGCCTCCCACAATGGCGCCGATGACCACCGACGCCTCCATCAGAGCAGCGGTCTTGCGCAGGTGGATAAACTTGAGCTGGTCGAGGCTGGCCGGGGCTCCCGGCCCGGTGGCCTCGATGTCGGCCACTTGGCCCGCGACCAGGCCCTTGGCGCCTCCGCAGCTAGCGAGTTCGCCGACTGCACGGACGATCCGGTCAGTGGTCACGGATGCATCGGGGGGGTAGGAGGACGGGTCCGCCAGGAGGGCGAAGGCGAAGGAAACGAGGGCGTCGCCGGCAAGGACGGCGATGGGCTCGTCGAAGGCGCGGTGGCAGGAGGGGCGGCCGCGCCGGAGGTCGTCGTTGTCCATGCAGGGGAGGTCGTCGTGGATGAGGGACATGGTGTGGATCATCTCGACGGCGACGGCGGCGGGCATCGCCCAGGCGTCCCGGCCGCCGACTAGCTCGCAGGCCGCGAGGCAGAGAACGGGGCGGATGCGTTTGCCGCCAGCGAGGAGGGAGTAGCGCATTGCCTCGTGGACGCGCTCCGGGTGCGCGAGCGGCACGGCCTCGTCGAGGGCGCGCTCGACGGCCGCCGCCTTCTGGAGCATGTAGCCCTTGAAGTCGAAGGCCGCCGCAGTGGCCGGTTCCGCCGCGAAAAGCGGTGAGGCGTCGGCCACCACCACCCGGGGCGGATCAGGGCGGCGGCGGTGGGCAGCGGCTGGCTTCCCGAGGGCCGGCGTCAGCAGAAGGGGCCCAAGGCGGAAGGCGGAGGGGGAGAGGGAGAGGGAGAGGGAGAGGAGGTGGGCCCTGGGTCCCACTCCGGTGCAGTATAAGCAACGTGTGAGCGAAGCCATTTCCTTAGGTTCCCCTTTGGGTGCTATAAACTCTGCAACAGATGTCTCTCCCTCACTCTCTTCGCCTGTATGAGAGTCGAGATGAAGTGGATCAAAACAAGGGAAGGTTCAGACAATGGCAAATGGCATACCTGCTCATGCTATATATATATATACAGGGGACGCAGATGAAGGTTGGAATGGGAGTCAAAGGGGAAGAAAGCTGGGAGCGACGATGGAATCTTGGTGTTGGTATGGGGTCGGATTGGTGTGGGCCGGATTCGGATTGGGGTCGGAATCCGGGCCGTTTGTGAGAATGCTTGCGGCTTCTTGCAACGCTTTTCATTCGGAAAGGCAGGCGTGACATTAAGGTTGGATTGACGATGCGAGAAAATAATAATAGCAGACACAAAAGCGATGCCTAAATGCGTCTTAGTGGCGGCAGCGAGCTGCACACGTGTAAACAGTGGTAAAGTCGTCTGTCACCTGAAATCGAGTAATATTTTGCCCTTCATTTTTGATGAAGAAGGTTTTCCATTTTCCAGTAAACAGGAAAGACTGTGCAACAATTGACGGCAACTAAGACGTGAAAAGTCGTGGAAACCTCTAATATCTCAGGCATATGTTCGTAAGGCCATGTCAGATGGAGCTTCACGCGAATGTCCCGAACACCATAGGGTGAACACCAAGCATTTTCGAGGATCCTTCAAGGCCTACAAGGACAACCCAGTGATGATCAACATGCAAATTTGAAATGGAGAAGCACTAAAATCCAGATGCCAGCATGTGGTGTCACATCAAAGCGCGCATCACATAGTTTTCTTTTTGCTCAGTTTCAGGTACGAACCGGAAAGAAACAGTGACCCTGCATTATTATTGCCCTCACAGTATTACAGTTCACAATCTCTACCAAGATATTGATGCAGACTACATTCTATCACTCTGCTCTACTAAATATGAAGAATATCAGGCTGTTAAAAGAAAAGAGGGCAAAGACTTGTTTTCTCTGTGATAAATTGAATCATCTGATTGATAAATTATTTTTTTGGTGTTATGTTGATTGTTACTAAGATGCTATTTCTCTAAATTCATCTGAGTGTTTAGGCTTCTAAGGTTTTCTTTTCTAAAGTGTACTGAGTAGTACCCAAGGGACAAATTTTGGATGCTAATTTCTATCTTACAGTAGTACTTGGCAACAAATGCTCTGCCATGATTAATTTGCAAAAGGAATCTAACATATTCCATGCTCAATAATTTATGCCTCTTCAGCAATCATGCATCACTCCTTTTCCAATTTTTTTAAAATATTGTTTGCATGAGTAAACAAGATTCTTCAACATAAAAGTTGAACTTGATGAGATGGGATTTTTTTTCTTGTACGTATCATCCAATCCACATTAAGTTAGGTTCGGATGCCTATCGATCAAGTTCGAGATGGGGAAAGAATGTATCTCGACGGACATTTGGATTAGTCAGCAGATTGATGTAAAATCGAATTCACAGGTATTCTACATGTTAGTATTTCTTTGCAAGTAACATATAAGCCTTGGTGCAAGTCAATTAGAAAAAAACATTGCTCAAATATTAATTAGAAGACAGCCCAATCTATAGTAAGCTTCCAATGTTTAATTAATATTTATGAATTTTATTTCAATTTGACTTGTCTCATACACTTTTGATGTGGACCATGAGTGAAGCATGAGAAGAAGAAAAGTGATGGTCATTTATCCTTGTTCACTTGGTCACAGGGAGTCAGAAGAAGAATGAGATAAAACATTCGATTAGGTGGGGGGAAATGGTGGTCAAATAAGAAGGAAAAGAATGTGGTTAGCATGCATTTGACTCGAGCATGAGGACTGGAAATGTGGGAAAAAGAAGTCAATTCTGCTAAGCCTCAGTCAACGGTCAGAAGAAGGAAAAGAAGCTGCTCAACATGCAGCTGAAGTAAGGTTAGTCTAAAACAATGGTCAACAAAGAGGGAGAAAAATGCTTAACATGAGGATGAAATGCTGCGTAATGTCTTCAATTTAGGTAAGTCTGAAAACAAAGTCATCAAGAAGACAAAAGAAAAGCATTCATACACTTTGAGCCAAGCATGAGGAAATAGTAGCTGCAGGATATCAATCATCATTAGGGCCTTCATTAATGGACTCCAAAGCTCTCAACATAGAAGAAGAAGATGGTGTTAGGCATCAACCATCTCTTCTTCAGATAGAACTGTAAAATAAAAGAATCCCAAAGACATGCACTTATCAGTTTGCTTTCTTTGTGGTAAACGGAAATCATCTGACTTTTCTTTGGGTGTTGTTCATTGTGTAGATAAATTTGATTTACAACACCAACACTTTTTCTCTCTATCTCTTACTTTTTTCCTGCTCGTGATCTTGACCAAGTATTTTGCATTGTTAGCCATGTCTCTTTAACTATATTTCCATTCTTCCTCTTCTATAAACCCTCTTGTCTTTGACCTCACTTTAGTCATTCGGTCTTCATCCTCATCCTTAATATTTGCAAGTATATCTTGCCTTTGCACTTTAATTTTGTTCTTGCCTTCACCCTCAGGTAGCAGCTTCTTCTTTGTTTTGCCTATGATAGATCAAGTCAAATCTGCACAATGAAAGAGTGTGTCTGATACCATAAAATTTTGCGACAATTGCTACTTTTAGCTGCAAATGCATGCATTATGATGAACCCCATTTTCTCATTTCAAAAATACCAATTTGATGCACACGGCCTAAGTACTTTTGTAAATCATCAAAGCTGAAAAATCTCCAACAATAAGAAACATGCACTAACATCAAAGACAACATATGGCAAAAAATCAATAAAATAACTAAATTCAAAATTATGATATATATATATATATATCTCTAAATTTAGTGATTTTCATATTTGTCCCTCTAAATCTGAGTTTAATATATATTGGCATAACACTCAAAAGATAAGACATATATAAATATATATGTCACTCTAGTTAATCTTTATTAGTTGATGAAAACTAACTTGTTTGAATGACAGAGCTGAAATCTCCAAATGATAAACAAATACTACTATCATAGACAATTTAGGCAACAAAAAATAATGAGAAACTAAAGGCAAAGTTGTATATATATACACACGCACACACACCAAATTTAGTGATTTTCATATTTATCCTCTAAGTTTAATACATATCCTTGCAACACTTCAAAATATGGTATGTATGACTCTAGTTAATCTCCATTTAAGGCCTTTTCTTTGAACATGAGATGCTAAATATGTTGAAATGGTTCCATATATGTGGATAGGTATTTCTATGAAAAATTTTGATCTTATGAGTATCATTAATAAACTTTACAATTCCCATTACTATGATAAGAAATATGGTATATAAACTTTGCAAAGCAGATACCTGAGTTCTAATCAATGGCATGGATCAGTTCTACACAGGTTCCAAACCAATGCAAATCTTGTACATCCTTTGAGTACACTGTATGCTTGAACAAGATGGATCATATACCAAGTTTGAAATAGAATGCATTTTAAGGTTTTAGATCTCACAGTTGCTGCAGTGAAGGAATTGATCAGAGTGAGTAAATAACTTAGGTGGTGTAGTTTGCTTGGAAGCTCAAAAGAACCAATATGGTACTTCCTCTTAAGTGACCAGATTGTCTGAAACAAGGCATATATCATCTATCAACACCATAGTGAGTCAATATACAGAACATAATAGTACAACGTTATCTGCAGGAACACAAGCCAGAAATAAATGACAGGCTATATTTTAGCAGCAACTAGGACGTCAAGGCTCACAAACATCTGAGTATGAGTCAGCATAGATTCTTATCAGGATGATTTCATAAGTCCAATGTGCATTTTGGTTGATGTTTACCTCATGTTTGAAGCAAACTCAGCCATCCCAAATTTTTGAACGCAGGAGATGAACAAAAGCACAAGCAGAGAACTCAAGACAGGACATCAGATAAATCCTTCATGATTGTTCTTGCAGGTACATGAAGAAACAAATTAGGAGGATAAATACATAAAATACTCCGCAATTTAAAATACGATTTGTTTTAAAGACATGATGCCTGAAACAACTAAGTAGTCTGATATTTCTTGAAATTTTTCTAATTTAAGATTTTGATATTCTTTATGACAGTGAAAATCTTTACTGACTTGATCATACAGGTCTTTATTTAGAGCAATATTATAGTTTTACAAGAGAAGTCAAATGTATCATTATTATCAATAAAATCTATATAATTCAAAATTTTGTTAAAAGATGCAAAACTGAAGCAAGATGTATCAATCAAAATTTTTTAAATATTTTTTCTTAACTTTGAAGTTCTCCAAAACTCTCATCAGTCATAATGTAAAAGCAAATACGTATCAATTATCTAAGATATTAGATGAAAATAAATCGATAAGATTAAACAATATAGGTGAGAAGATCAAGTTACTGATATATTTATGGAGTCATTGGAGAGCAAAATATTTAACTTAAACATTTAAATTAAGGATGATGCTAGAAAAATCAATAAAAGATTAATATGCCTTAGGAATCAAAGTCGCTTTTAGAGTTTTTACCTTATGGGATGGTTGGGATAATGATAGTGCCACCAACAAATCATAGAGATTCTTTAATAGTTGGCTGTTTGGATGTGTTGTTCAGTAATTGCTTTTGAGCATGGGGTTATGTGGTCGACATCAGTCGGCATCTTGAGCAGGATGAGGCAAGTTCTTGAGTAATAATCCGTCCAACATTCCCAATTTTTTGCTACTTAGAAACAATATTTACTTGATCCTGGCACCACTAATTTTTCTTCTAGATTTATAAGGGAGCAGTCATAGGCCAGCAAGATGCATGGATTAATTCTTTGAACTAGGATTGACCTCCTGCTCTTATTAATGTTCCTAAGTTGTGCTTCAATTTACCTTTCACCATGTTTAATGCTTAAGAGTCAAATTTATACATAACTGAATTTCTAATTTTTATTAGAAGTCATGTTTCCTAATTAATATATTAATCAAACAGTTTTATGCATTGTTACAATTATGCTTCTTATCTTTATCAAATTTTATGTTATGTTATAATTTGATATCACATTTGATTCGAAGAGAATAAATCTCCAACATGTAGTTAGATTGGGTTAGAACAGTCCTAGGTCAGATTGATGTGAGAAATTGTCATGTATGATTCACATCCAAAACTTATAAATCATATCAATTTCCCTTCTTTTTTTTTTCCTATTACATATCATTCCGTGGATTTTTGATGGGGGATTTGACACACATATTTAAATGCTGTATTATCATCAACCTGACATGTTAGTCAAACACCTCATCCAATCAATGCCATGTACAATGACAACAACTGTAATGGTTGATGGTTTCGTCAAAGTTTATATTTGAATAACACAATAATTTTGTAGATTTTGCATACCTGCTCCGTGAATTGACTTCCGCTTACTCCACTCAGTTATATAGCTATTAGTTTTTCAATCTCTTTGAATCCACCTACTCTTCTCGAGACTGACTTAAACATTAGTGAAGCTTTATCAAATTTATCCTTGATATAGCTTTTCCAAGATTCCGAACCAAATCTAGCTATTTCTTGACTATTAAGTTTGCTATAAGTTTTGACTAACATCAATGTTGACTCTGAGTTCTAGTGCACGATCCCCAACCAAATCCACTGCATGGCATACATTAAATCTTTCATGATTGGTAGTCCACTTATTAGCTCCGCTTCGTCATCATGAAGCCCTTGTACCTATGAAGCTTAATCACTCAAAGTTGTCTTATCTTATCAAATAAATCTATTAGCTCGACTAACATAAGGGGTTTGATGGAGGAGAGGGGCAGACTACCTCGATGATTTGGTAGGTCGCATTCGTTTCAACCTAGGATAGCTTGGTGATTATGAGCTTCTAGTGTCAACTCCTAACATGTTTATTTTACATTGATGTCGATTGTGGAGCTTAAGGAGGGTTTCGATTGCTCCCACAATTATTAAAAGATTTTCTCTTTGGCACCTCGTCCCTCTTGTCAGCTACTTGAAAGTAAGACATTAAAAGGTCTATGTCTATAAATTTTTTTAAAAAATTGAATACATTCGACATGTGAAAAAATAACATGAAATCAAATAATCAAAGTCCCAATATCAACAGCAACGCATGAAGCTTAGCTTGGCTTCCACAAGCCATGGCTTGCTTTTCTCAATGATCATGTTCGAGCTGGACAAAGTTTATGCAATTAGAGTGCATTGCCCCTTCTTGATCCAATCAGCTTTAGAGGCTATTAGCAAATTTAAGGACAACCCAATTAAGGCTAAAAGACCACCTGCTTCTCAAAAACCTAAGGAAAATAAATTCCTTCTACTTATAGGAGCTTTGGCCCTTGTGCCGCATATAAAAGGGGCAAAAAGGGTTACAACCTAAAGTAAACATTATATGAATGCAAAAAGGTCAGGGATAATGTCAAGATGAAAACACAACTCTAGGAGCTCGATGTTACGTGGATGCATAAGATTTTCCACGATTTAGATATAGAAAGAATAGAGGGTAGCTAAAGCTCCGCCACTTGTGCATCTCTAAATATATATAAAAGTGATTTAATATATAGGGTTAATCATTGGGGTTAAACAACTATTAGCTTGAACGTAGAAGAAAATATTTTCGAGACCTACTCTAGAGTTGGAGTCGAAGGAGCATCATAGATTATGAAAATCCTTGAAAAAAAAATACCCCTAATGAGCAATATTTCTTGACACAACTTTTATGAGGAGGAAATAAAGCTAATAAAGATTAGGGGCAAAGGAACCGATTCCCTCCCAAAAGTATAAGAAGAAGAAAATAAGGAAGTAGAAGACATCTTGGACCTTCAACCAAAATGTTTAGAAGAAGTTCTAAAGGTCCAAGGTCTATAGGACTAATAGTTCTAAGTCCTTTAGTAAGACTAAGAAGAAACAAATACTTAGGGACCCCACTTTTATAGGGGTCAAGCTTTATTTCGCCTTCACCTCATACCTTTGATTATTCATGATTGATGAGTAACATGAAATTTTCTTAATTGACCAGAAAAGATCAAACATTAAGGTCATAATCTCCTCATATTCCTAATAGTTTGACTGATTAGCAACATGAAATCTTTTACTTGGCTAAAGAATATCAGACACTAAGGTTACAATCTTATTGGATTGTAGTTACAAAACATCTCTATATCCTAACATAGTCGAACCTAGATATGAAATATTCTTTATCTCCCAAGGCAATTGAATTTGATCATAAAGAGTCCCTTATTTCTTGACATAGCTAGAAGGTTACAAAAGCATTTCTTATCTTTTGACACAATCAAATTTGGTCATGAAACGTCAAGTATTTCTTAATATAATAAAAAAGCCATCAACCTTCCTTTGTCTGCCAAGGTAATAGAAAGGCTATAAGGAGTCCTTTATATCTTGATGTAATTGAATTTGACCATAAAATATCCCTTATTTCTCAAAAGCCGAAGGCATAATTTACAAAGAGAATATTCATATAGCTCTTATTTTTCGAAAGCTTTTGGATCCACATATTTTTTTAATATTGACTTAAATATCAAAGTGGTCTTTTGTTGGGTCCATCGATATAGTTTTATAAATTTTTTAACTAAATTTAACTATTTTTATGACAGACTTTTTAATATTGACTTAAATATCAAAGTGGCCTTTCATTGGGTCTATTTGTTGGGCTGATAGCCCATAAGTTCAGTCCATAGTGGGCTTTAACTACCCATAGCCCACCTCTCTTTAACTTAAAAATCTAATCCTTTTAACAAAAGAGGGTGGTGGCTAGGGAAGAAACAAGAGGGTTGTGATGGCTGTGAATACGACTAGAATACTTTAGGTACGTGATTCTAAAAGTGAGGAGGAAAGAACAAAAAAATAAGAGAAGGAAAGGAAAGAAGACAAGGACAACACAAAGAGATTATTCTCTATCATCCAAGCAGTGTTCTCATCTCAAATTAGATCAAATCTATAGTATATTCTTGCTATGATTACTTGGGGAGATTTTAAAAATTATATATAGTGGCGTAATTCTTGCATCCTAGTTATTCTCTTATGATTGTTGCTTGGGTTTTGAGCAATAGACTTTGAGATTTGTACATTTATTATTTTTATAATATATTTTCTTTAGCTTGCCCCGTGATTCTTACCCTTCATGTTAGAGGGGTTTTTCATATAAATATTGGTGTTCTATTTAATTGTGATTTTTATTTAATTCTGTTGTGTGTTACGATCTGCTAGTATTTGTTCGTATATAAAAGTTTCTCTTTTTTTATCTCATCAACTAGTATCAGAGCAAGGTTTTGATGATTTAATTTTTTGTGTTTGAACATGGAGGTCGATAGTGTTTTCGCATGATTAGCTTGAATGGAAATAATTAGATGATATGTTAACCTATTGAATCTCAGATTTTGATTATGAAATCAATTGGTAAACTATTTGATCTTATCTATATGTTGAGATAAGTGTGTAGGATTAACTACGATAACGGTAAGGCATAAAGCAAGATGTTGGGCTGGAGTCAAGATCGAGATTTCGTTGAGAGTTCGAGAGTTCGTCGGAAGCCCGAACATTTATCGGAAGTTATGTCGAAATTGACCGAGAAGTCCAAGAGCTTGCCAAAGAAGCTCATCGGAACTCGCCAAAAAGATCGTCATAAAGTCCAGGAGCTCGTCGGGAGTCTATTGGAACATTGCTGAGAGATCGTCAGAAGTTGAGTTAGGATTGAGAGGTAATCTTATTAACTTAGTTAGGGGTCAACTGGGCTCTTAACATGGCTGAATTGGGCTGGTTGAACAACCCATTCAGCACCTAAAGTCACAGCCGACAGTGGCACTACTTGGGACTCAATCTCCCAAGTGGTCTGGGTAGTGGTATCGTTGGCAGTTATTAATTGTTAGACGGTGGTACTACCAGAGCTCAATCTCCGAGAGCTTTGTCAAGCAGTGGTACCACCTAGTGTCAAAGAGTCAGGTGATGGTATTGTCCAGTATTGGCGGTGGTACTGCCAGTACCTCAGAAATCCGGGATGAGACTCTTTTTAGCTCCAATTTTGAAGCCATTGCAGCCTATAAATACCCCACCATTTTCTAAATGAAAGGATAACAAAAGGTGCAATCAAAGTGTGAAAGAACTTTAAGTGTTAGGGTGTTAAAGTGTTGTAAAAGTGAGAAGAGTCCTCCTCCCTTTCTTTAGCTTTGTAATCATCTAAGAAGATGTGTGAGACTTGTAAGGGTTATCTCCTAAACCCATGAAAATGAGAAAGCACTGTAAAGAGGTGATTGGTCTTTGCCTATTGAAAGAAGACCTTTAGTGGACACCGGTGACCTTGACGGAGGAAAAATTATAAGTGGATGTAGGTCACAATGACTGAATCACTATAAATTCCGGTGTGCTCATTTCCATTCTTCTTTTCATTACTGCTAGTACTTTCTAAATTAATTGCTAGTTCATTTACTCTAAAGTTAAGCACTTTTCAAGATTGGTTTCATTGAACGAATATCTTATAAAACTGACAATTTTTTTCTACTGCACTAATTCAACCCCCCCCCCCCTCTCTTAATGCCGCTCTTGATCCTAACAATTGGTATCAAAGTAAAGTCACTCTCATTTTGATTTGAAAGCCAAGAGAGATGGCATTTGCCGACAATCAAGGTCACTCAATTACACATCCATCCATATTCAATGGGACAGATTACACATATTGGAAGACTAGAATGAGGGATTTTCTAATTTTCATGAATTTTAAGTTATGGAACATTATGGATAACGACTTTTAAAAGTCTTCTCTTCCAATGAACGATTGGAATGAGTTGTAGAAAAAGACTTTTGCTTTAAATGCCAAAACTATGAAATCCTTCGATGAGCTTTTAAATGCTTGTCATGATTTATTCAATGAATGTAGAATAATGAGTAAAAAGTATAATTCTTTGAAAAAGGAGCATACCCTTTTAAATAATGAATTTGAAAAACTTAGGCATAACAATCCTTCATTGCCTTCATGCACTAAGTGTGAACACTTAGAGGCACTTGAGAAGGAAAACTTGTTACTCCAAGAAACTTTAAAAAAGTTTAAGGTTGGTATCAAGTCCTTGAACATGATCCTTGCTAATAAAGGTCACGTTCATAGAAGAGGTGGAATTGAATTTGTGAGTAACTCTCACCAAAATCTAACTACCTTTGTTAAATGTTCTACCTTGCATGTACCACCCTGCATCAAATGTAACTTTTGTTGCAAACTCGAACATGTTACTTATAAATATTCATTTAAGAGATATAGTTTACATAAATTAATTTGCATTCCTAAAGGAACTGTAAAAAGCTCTATACAAAACGATAAGTTGAGTAGATCAATTTTTGAGGCACCCAAGGTCAAATGGGTATCTAAAAATCATCTTTTTTTTGTAAAAATATTTACCATCACAAGCAAGGAGCAAAAGATGGTACCTTGATAGTGGATGCTCAAGACATATGACCAGAGATCCATTTTAATTCTCTAAGCTCACTAACCTAGACAAAGGGTATGTCACATTCGGAGACAATAACAAGGGTAAAATTATTGGCAAAGGAACCATAGGTAACAAATCCAACTTTTTGATTGAAAATTTATTGTTAGTTGATGGCTTAAAAAATAATCTTTTGAGCATTAGTCAATTGTGCGATAAAGGATACATCATTAGATTTGAATCCAATACTTGTATTGTTGAAAAATCACACAAAAAAACATCTATGATTGCCCTAAAACAAAATAATGTATATACTATTGACATTGATGATCTTTGTAATGAAATGTATTTTTCGATTATGAATAACGATGCTTGATTTTGGCGTAGGAGATTAGGTCATGCTAGCATGAAATTAATCTCTCAAATCTTATCTAAAGAACTGGTAATAAGTATTCCGAACATTAAATTTGTTAAAGACAATATGTGTGATGCATGACAACTAGTAAAACAAACAAAAGGTAGTTTCAAATAAAAAAATCAAACAAGCACCTCTAGACCATTGCAATTGATCCATATGGATTTATTGGGACTAATTGATACAACAAGCCTAGAAGGTAGCAAATATGCTTTTGTAATTATAGACGATTATAGTAGATATATTTGGACATATTTCTTAGCACACAAAAGTGATTGCTTTAAGTATTTTTCTAAGTTTTGTAAACTTATTCAAAATGAAAAAGGCTTTATGATTTCATCAATTTGGAGTGTTCACGGTGGTGAATTTAAAAACTGTGATTTCAAAAAATTTTATGAATCTAATGGATACAACTATAATTTCTCTACTCCGAAAAATCCTCAACAAAATGCAGTAGTAGAAAGAAAAAATAAAAATTTACAAGAAATGATAAGAACAATGTTAAACGAACATAGCCTACCCAAATATTTTTGGGCCAAAATCGTTAATACGACATGCTATATCATGAATAGGATTACCATTACTTTTCAAAACTCCTTATGAATTATGGAATGACAAAAAAACCTAATGTTTCATACTTTAAAGTTTTCGATTGTAAATGTTTTATCTTCAATGAAAAAGATGCCGTAGGAAAGTTTGATGTAAAATCCGATAAAGGCATTTTTCTTAGTTATTTTTTATTTCAAAAATCTTTCGTATCTTTAATAAAAGTGTTGAATCTCATATTTTGATGATGAAACCAATCGATATGTGTTTATGTCTTAATCTGCGACTTGACTGATGCAGGATGCTTCGATTAAGATGAGACAATTAAAGCAGGAAAATCATGTTTTGCCGGAGGAACATGTCAGATGATTAGACGTCCAGCCGGTGGATCGGTCGACGTATCGACAGAAGGCTTCGGGTCGTGGATTTGGGCATCGGGCCAAGAAGAGCGGGTATTGCACCAAGGATATTGGAGTTGCGGAGTCAACTGGCCGATTGGGCAATAGGCTGCAAGAGAGGACGATGCGCCGAAGAATCAGACAAAGCATCGATGGGCCAATGACATGCCGGACAACTTGATTAATTGCTTAGGATTAATTGTTTCAATCGAAGTTTTATGTTACTTGTGCAGGATTAACTAAGATAGCTTGAAGACATAAAGCAAGTCTACCGGAGTCAAGTTTGATGGGTGTTTGAGAGTCCGTTGAGAGTCCGAAGATTCGTCGGAAGTGCTGCCAGAACCAACCGAGAAGAAATCGAGGACTTGCCGAAGTTTTCAGAAGTCCGCAAGAGAGATCGTTGGAGGTTCACGGAGATCACCGAGAAGGCTCAGCTACTCGCTAAACTCACCACAAGATCGGGAGTCTATTGGGAGTCCACCGGAAGAAATCCGAAGGTGTATCGGAAGTCCGTCGGAAGATCACCGGAACGAGACTCGACGTTTGCTGTTTAAAAACTTGATTAGAACTATGTTTTCAGTTACGTAGTTTGCATGTAATTAGGGTTAGGATTATGGGATAATCCTATATCCTAGTTAGGGGCCACTAGGCTCGAATGTGACTTGGTTTGGGCCGGACTTGAAGCCCAACTAGTGACCCGTAAGGTCGGGCGGTGGCACCGCCCAAGCCCGAAGGATCGGGTGGTGGTACTACCAAACTGGGCAGTGGCACTGCCCAGCACCCGAGAGGTCGGGCGGTGGCACCGCCACCAAGAGGTGATGGCACCGCTAGTAAACAGTCAATGTGACATTGATATTACCTTTCTAAAATCGTTATTTATATAGTAGCAAGCTTATGGTTTTCATCTTCTCACTTTACTCGAGCTAATTGTATCAAGTCATTCATTGTCTAATCGAAATATCTACGCATTTACGAAATTGTTTCAATCGAAGTTTTATGTTACTTGTGCAGGATTAACTAAGATAGCTTGAAGACATAAAGCAAGTCTACCGGAGTCAAGTTTGATGGGTGTTTGAGAGTCCGTTGAGAGTCCGAAGATTCGTCGGAAGTGCTGCCAGAACCAACCGAGAAGAAATCGAGGACTTGCCGAAGTTTTCAGAAGTCCGCAAGAGAGATCGTTGGAGGTTCACGGAGATCACCGAGAAGGCTCAGCTACTCGCTAAACTCACCACAAGATCGGGAGTCTATTGGGAGTCCACCGGAAGAAATCGAGGACTTGCCGAAGTTTTCAGAAGTCCGCAAGAGAGATCGTTGGAGGTTCACGGAGATCACCGAGAAGGCTCAGCTACTCGCTAAACTGTGGGCACTGCCCAGCACCCGAGAGGTCGGGCGGTGGCACCGCCACCAAGAGGTGATGGCACCGCTAGTAAACAGTCAATGTGACATTGATAGACGGTGGCACCGCCACCGACAGGCAGTGGCACCGCCAGCTCCGGGAACCCAAGAGAATTCAAAATTTGGAGCCCAAATTTAAATCCTCTTGGGGTCTATAAATACCCCTCAATTTTCAGTAGAGAATACAACCTTTGAGTAGCAATAGATTAAGATAAAAGCCTTAGCAAAGTCTTTAATGTCTTATTTTCAATTGCTTGAGTGTTCACCTCCTTCTTTCTCATTGAAAATTTGTAAGAGTGTACACCACTTGTAAAAGGTTGTAAGAGAGGTATTTGTCCTTCCCCTTTAAAGTGATTTGCTAGTGGAAGTTGGGAGCCTCATTGAAGAAGGCTTCGCAAGTTGATGTAGGTCATTTAACCGAACCACTTTAAATTGGTGTGTTCCTTGCATGTGTGAGTACTTACCTTTCTAAAATCGTTATTTATATAGTAGCAAGCTTATGGTTTTCATCTTCTCACTTTACTCGAGCTAATTGTATCAAGTCATTCATTGTCTAATCGAAATATCTACGCATTTACGAAATTGTTTCAAACTTACAAGTTTTAATCCGCTGCACTAATTCACCCCCCCCCCCTCTTAGTGCCACTCCGATCCTAACAATTGGTACCAGAGTCACGATTTTCTACTTTGGTTTAACACCCAAATAGAAATGACTCTTTTCGGCTTTCAAGAGGGTTACTCTCTCATTCGTCCTCCCTTTTTCAATGGGACGAACTACACTTATTGGAAAACTTGAATGAGAGTTTTCTTACTTTCTTTGGATTTGAATTTATGGCACATTCTAGAAAATGGATTTCAAAAATCTTCTCTTCCGATGAGCGAATGGGATGAATCGGAGAAGAAGGTTTTTGCTTTGAACGCAAAGGCTATGAATGCCTTGTTTTATGCACTTGACAAAAATGAACTTAATCATGTTTCGATTTGTTATTCGGCTTTTGATATTTGGAGAACTCTTGAAGTCACTCATAAAGGCACTAGCTGAGTGAAAGAGTCCAAAATCAACATTCTTGTGCATTCTTACAAACTTTTTCGGATGAAACCAAGTGAGTCCATCGGAGACATGTACACCCATTTCATGGATGTCATCAATGGACTCAAAGCTCTTGGTAAAGGTTTTTCTAATTTTGAACTAGTAACTAAAATTTTAAGATCCCTTCCAAAGAGTTGGGATCCAAAAGTTATGGCTATTCAAGAGGCCAAGTACCTTAAAACATTTCCTCTCGAAGAACTTATTGAGTCTTTAATGACCTACGAAATGAACAATGTGATAAAAAGGGAACTCGAGAACAACCTCCCAAAGGACAGGAAGGATTTGGGACATAGAACACACGAAGACCATTCGAGCATAAGCTCAAGTGATGGTGAACTTAAACAACAAATGAAACAAAAATTAAAAAGCAAAAAGAATGAAACTACTTGCTTTGAATGCAAGAAAAAAAATAAAAATTGGGATAAATTGAGTTCTTCCGAAGACGAGAAGAAAATCAAGAAAGGCAAGGTGGCAAACTATGCCTTGACGGCTTTCAACGATAAGGTAATCGAAACCCCCTTAATTTATTTTGAAATTACTTGTTGTTTTCCATGATGCATTTTTTTTTTTGAATAATTATTTTTCTTAAAAATTACATGTTTTATGTTAATGGAATAAAATGTTAGATTTAAATCTAATGATCATATGTATGTTTTTTCTTAAGAAGAAAAAATGTGTATCTTGATGATTTCCAATTTTGATTAAAACCATGCTTGATGTCTTAATAAAAATTTTAAGAAGTTTAATATCATGCTTAATGATGATGTATGGCTTTTGTATGGAAAACTAAGCATGAAAAGATTGATTCACCTAAAAAGAAAAATACATGACTACAACAAATAACAAAATTATTTTGGTTAAAATACCTTAGGCTCAATGAAACCATGATTGATATATATGCTTTATGTTTAATGATTTCTATATGTCCTATCAATATTTTGAAAATAAATGAAATCATATTTGATCTGAAGTTATACATAATGATCATGCTTAATGAGTTTTCTTTCGAAATGATGCATGATGATTTTTATGATTATCGAACTTTGTGATCTTTTGAAAGATCTTTTTCGGTGTTAATGAATGATGCATGGATTTGGGATAAAAGAAAAGAACAAGTATGTATGAAATCAATCAATGAGTTGAAACAAAAGGAGGAAAGCATTTTTCTTGAAATTTTTTTTTCTCTATCTTATCGATTTTTCACTAAGAGATCAATAAAATTATTTATGTCTTTTTGAATCTCTTGAAAGTAAGGTTGAGATTTGATAATTTTGATGATTTGAATTTGAAATAAGTTTTTATCAAAATCATGACATTGATTTCTTGGAATAACATGAGATTACTTTTGATGATCATTTTGATTATTTTGATTCATGGAATTTTGGATTCATGACTTGATCTTTCATTTGTTTATGAGATGGTTGAAATTTTTGTACCTTTGAATTATTCTCTTCTCACCTTTATAAAAATGCCTTATGAAATCATGCTATATGTAGCTAAGAAGTAATAATGTGTATCATGTTGATTTCCATTGTTATTTCTCGATTATGAGTATATAAAATCATGTTTAATTTGAAGTTATGATTAATGAGTTTATATTTTGACATTATGCATGATGATTCTTGATATTTATGGATTATCAATTTTCATAATAATAATAGTGGCTTTAAAGATTGATGATATATATATATATAAAGGCACAAAAAGGATAAGGCATGCTTGTATAAAACAACTAAATTGAGAAAAGTATTTTTCTTGAAATTTTTTTTTCTCTATCTTTGACTTTAATGAATCTATTTTATCATCTTCAAAATGATTTTGATTTGATGATTTGAATTTGAATGAGCTTATCTTGATTTTTTGAGATGATTTACCCTATAAAAATCAAGATCTTTTATCCTCAATGTTTCTTTTTTGTCATCTACGATCCAAATGAATCATGATTGGTCTCATTGCTATATTTCTTCTTCTTATCATATACTTAAGAGGAGATTTGTTAAAATGAATCATGGTTTCTCTTGATTTCTCGGAATTTTTTTTTCTCTATCTTATCGATTTTTCACTAAGAGATCAATAAAATTATTTATGTCTTTTTGAATCTCTTGAAAGTAAGGTTGAGATTTGATAATTTTGATGATTTGAATTTGAAATAAGTTTTTATCAAAATCATGACATTGATTTCTTGGAATAACATGAGATTACTTTTGATGATCATTTTGATTATTTTGATTCATGGAATTTTGGATTCATGACTTGATCTTTCATTTGTTTATGAGATGGTTGAAATTTTTGTACCTTTGAATTATTCTCTTCTCACCTTTATAAAAATGCCTTATGAAATCATGCTATATGTAGCTAAGAAGTAATAATGTGTATCATGTTGATTTCCATTGTTATTTCTCGATTATGAGTATATAAAATCATGTTTAATTTGAAGTTATGATTAATGAGTTTATATTTTGACATTATGCATGATGATTCTTGATATTTATGGATTATCAATTTTCATAATAATAATAGTGGCTTTAAAGATTGATGATATATATATATATATAAAGGCACAAAAAGGATAAAGGCATGCTTGTATAAAACAACTAAATTGAGAAAAGTATTTTTCTTGAAATTTTTTTTTCTCTATCTTATTGACTTTAATGAATCTATTTTATCATCTTCAAAATGATTTTGATTTGATGATTTGAATTTGAATGAGCTTTATCTTGATTTTTTGAGATGATTTACCCTATAAAAATCAAGATCTTTTATCCTCAATGTTTCTTTTTTGTCATCTACGATCCAAATGAATCATGATTGGTCTCATTGCTATATTTCTTCTTCTTATCATATACTTAAGAGGAGATTTGTTAAAATGAATCATGGTTTCTCTTGATTTCTCGGAATTATAGCTTGAGTATTCTTTTTGTAAATCAAGATTGTTAATCATGATTCTCTCGTTTTATCAAAAAGAACATTTTTTAAAATGAATAATTAAGCAGTTTTCTCTTGATTTTTTGATTCCCACCATTTGAGAAAATGTACCTTGATGCTTGGAACATTTTACGCATAAATTGATTTTGTTTATGATTCAATACTTCTTTGTAATTATGATATGTTTATCGCATGATATGATTGAATCACTATTATAAAAGAGAAAGGAAATTGTTAGCTTGCTAATTGCAAAAATATATGCTAGCTTGAATGATAAAACATGAGATTGTCTATAGTGCAAATTTATTGTTCTCGTGATGTGTAGATTAAAATAATGATTGAAATATTTATGTAATTATAAATGATGATTTGGTATTATACATGGAATACTCTTGATATTATTTTGATGCAGACAAATGAAAAGTTATGATCATGTATGGTAGGATACAATTTGATAAATTAATACTATCTTGATTTGAAATATTTATGATTTGGAATGATGCATGCAAAACTTATGTTTTTTATTATGATGATGTATGTGATGTATTGCATATAATGTGTATCATGAATGAATGATGAATGCTTGGTATCATGATCAAAATATTGATAAATGCTATGATTTATTACCAAAATGATGTATCATGTATGATATGCCCGTAGTGATTAATTTATTTGTATAATGCATGTAGTAAGGATACAAATGTAAAGTTTTGAAATTGTGCATATTTTAATTTGAAAACATAATGATGCACAAATAAGATTGATACTTACCTTTGTCATAATTTAGAAATTGATGTAAAGGGTCTTCCTTTCTTTTTGACAATGACAAAGGGGGAGAAAGAGTTGCTAGTGTGCTATCTTGAATATGTACAGGGTCATCTCAAGGAGAAATTAGCTAGCTTGCATAAGTCAAGAAGATGCAAAAACTTGTTTGCTAGCTTGCCTATCTTAAGCAGCAAAGAATGCTAACTTGCTTATTTCAAGAAGTAAAAGTTGCCTTCTTGAACATCACTATCTTGTCTATCTCAAGAAGCAAAACTTGCAACTTGCATATTGCAATAGGAAGCAACAATCATGAGCTTACACAAGAAAGCTATCTTGCATTTGCTTTTGAAATTTTTGCTAGCTTGTATGTAGTAAAACTTGCATATCGTAAAAATTGCTAGCTTGTAGTCTAAAGAGAAGCGCTATCTCAAGATGCTAAACATGCTAAACTTGCACAATGCAAAGGAAGTAAAATTTGATAGCTTGCAACTTGCATATATCAAGAAGCAAGAGCTGTTTTTTGAACATCTTAAAACTGCTAGCTTACATGTTCTAAAATATTGTAAAATGTTGTAAAAAAGGATATGCTATCTTACTATCTTGTATATCTAAAACGTGATAGCTTGCATATTCTGATATGATGTAGCACTTGCTAAATTTTTGCTAGCTTGCATGATGTAGCATTTGCTAAATTTTCAAGCTTATAAATTGCATGATTATAAAACTTGATATTATGTTTTTTTTTCATACAATGTATTGAACTTTATATCTCAAACACATAGAAAGTGACACTTCTCCTTTTTGTTGATGACAAAGGGGGAGAAGAATGATCATGTTATGCACGATGACGTGTTGCAAATATTCATGATTAATATTTGCAATGATTTGAATTCGACTTGAATTCAAGGTTCCATCAATATGGCATATTGATAGAGAGAGTTTGTTTAAATTCTGGGAGTTAAGGTTAACTCCGTTATCGATTGGTTGTCATCATCAAAAAGGGGGAAATTGTTGAATCTCGTATTTTGATGATGAAACCAATTGATATGTGTTTATGTTTGAATCTACGTTTTGATTGACGCAGGATGCTTCGATCAGGATGAGACAATTAAAGTAGGAAAATCATGTTGTGTTGGAGGAACATGTTAGAAGATTAGACGTCGGGCCGGTGGATTGGTCAACGTATCAACAGAAGGCTTCGGGCCGTGGATTCGGGCATCGGGCCAAGAAGAGCGGGTATTGCGCTAAGGATATTAGAGTTGCGGAGTTAACTAGCCGATTGGGCAATAGGCCACAAGAGAGGACGATACGTCGATGAATCAAACAAAGCGTCGAGGAACCAATGACATGCCGGACAACTTGATTAATTGCTTAGGATTAATTATCTCGATCGATGTTTTGTGTTACTTGTGCAGGATTAACTACGATAGCTTGAAGACATAAAGCAAGTCTACCGGAGTCATGTTCAATGGGTGTTCGAGAGTCCGCCGAGAGTCCGAAGATTCATCGGAAGTGCTGCCGGAACTAACCGAGAAGAAATTGGGGACTTGCCGAAGTTTTTGGAAGTCCACCGGAGAGATCGTCGGAGATTAACCAAACTCCCCCTATCAATATACCATTGATAGAACACTTGGATTATCCCAAATCCAAGCAACATTCATCACATGTTATGAAAAACATTTAAACCATCATGCAAATATATATAAAATATTTAATTCAATGCATGAAGTCATCAATATACTTCTCCCCCTATGTCATCAATAAAAGGAGAAGTAGCTCTAGCTATTTTAAAAGATATTCAAGTTTTTGTAACATGAAGCTAGATTTTCATCACAACATATAAGCACAAAAGCATAGTAAGATTCTTAAGTTCAATCATAGCAATTCAACACTTGCCTCTTGTGCAAGATTGCACTTTGCTTTTCTTTGCATGTTCTAACTAGCAAAAGCTTTCTCCCCTTTGTTTTTGTCGAAAAGAACGGAAGAGTACAAGCTAGCCAGCATTTGCCTTAGGCTAGCAATCTTTCCCCCCCTATGTTATTGCTGAGAAGAAGGAGAGGAACCAATGATTTAGACTTTTACATAAATTATGAATTTACATCAATCAATATTTCAATCATCACATGATACATACAAGACAAAAATGCAAAGAAATCATGTCATGAAAGACATCAATTGTTAAATATGATATGATAATAGTCTCAAAATTTTCAATTTGCGATACATGTGATACATTGCGGTACTAAAAAATTTAAAGTGATTCTTTTAAGGATATCAACCTATTTTTGATACAAAGCATGGCAAGAGAAATTATATTGCAAGTTTTCTAAGTTTTGCATTTTTTGCTTCTTTCGAGATAGCAATTCTTTGCTTCTCTACAAGCTAGCAACTTTTACGATATGCAAGTTTTACTACATACAAGCTAGCAAATTTAAAGATGTGCAAGTTGGCATATTTGCTTTTCTTTGCGATGTGGATGATAGCATTTCTTTGTAATGTTCAAGATAACAAATTGTACATCATTCTAGCTAGCAAATTAAAGATGTTCAAGAAAGCAAGCTCTTTCTTCTCTTTCGAGAAGTGTCATTTTTGCTTCCTTAGCAAAATGCCAAACTAGCAAGGGACTATGTTTTATATGAGGCAAGCAAACAATTTGGCAAGTGTTACATTTATATCTTTTCTTTAGATGTGCAAGAAAGTAAGCAAGTTTTTGCATTTTCTTGACTTGTGCAAGCTAGCTAATTTTTCTTTGAGATGACCCTTTACATCAATTCAAGATATCACATTAGCAACTCTTTCTCTCCCTTTGTCATTGGCAAAAAGAAAGGAAGATTCAAGTCATGAATATCAAAATAATAATTTTATCATGAATATTTCATCATTGCGTGCATCATTATTGCATGCATAATACCAAATCATCATATATATTTTCAAAACATATAAACTCATCATTATATGCATGATTCCAAATCATCATTCATATCATTTCAATCATTGTTTCAATCATCACTATAACTCATCATGCACAAAATGTAAAATCATCTAACATGATACAAACATTTATTTTCAAAATATTTATCACAATTTTCATGTACGATAATAAAGTATTCATGATACCGAACATTTAGTCAACAATGATTCATTTTATCAAATCTCTTCTTTTTATAAATAACAAAAATTGTATGTATACAAAGAAGAGATTGTGATTAAAAAAAAATCAAGTAGTAAATCCAAGAAGTCAAGATCATAATTCAAATACAAACTCATTCAAATTCAAATCGTCAAATTCATCAAAATCTCAACATTACTTTCAAGAGATTCAAAATGGTATACATAGATTTATCATAAAGCAAATTAATTTTCAATCATCACATAAGGCATTTAAAGAATTTTTGAAACATAGGAGAATGATTAATTTAAGCATGTAATGTTTCAATCAAAATTCAAGTCATGAATACCAATACTTTCATATTGTGAGTATCAATTCATGAATACCAAAAGATATTATTTGTGATTCCAATTTTGCAAGATCAAAATTATGATTTAGATAAAACTCATTCAAATCAAATCGTTAACTTGAAATTCATAATCAAAATCAATTTCGAGATTCACAAAATATCATGAAATCATTAATCTCGATCAGATGGGAAAAGCATTTTTTAAGTGATGATTTTCATCTAAGCATGCCTTAGTTATTATATGCCAAATCAAGATAAGCATGAAAGTTCAAGACGTAAAGGCAAAATCTTATAAAATAACTTATTAAGCAAGATTTTAAATATCTATTTTCAAGTCAGAGTAAGTCAAAGATTCAATTATCTCATGTCATGAATTCCAACAGGCATCTCAAATTATCAACATCACATTAAAAAGATATTTCAAAAAAACATATCGATAAGTGATTCATTTGTATCATTTCATTCATTCGGAAGATTCTCCTCTTTGGTAAATAAATCTAAGAGAACAAAATGAATTAAGGGAGACATAACATGATTGAAGCATTGAACATGATTCATATTTAAAATGTGTCTCATGTCATAAGTATGAATCAAGCATCCGAAATCATCCTCAAAGTCACATTCAATAAATTCATACATGACAAGCATAGATTTATTGAAAAGTCGATAAGATAGAGGATTTTCATTTTTATAAATTTCTATTCAGGTGATTTGCTTCTTATAAGCATGCCTTTACCTTTAATAAAACAAGTGTCAACATTTAAGATGGAAAGGTAAATTTCGTAAAACAAATCATCAAGCATGATTCCATGATAACATTTTTTTAATATCTTGATATTCATCATCAAGTATGATTTCAAAAAGTATGTTCAAGAGAAATCACTAAGACCAAATGCATGATACAGTCATTTATTTTCAAAATATTCATCATGTGTATTTTCATGAGATTCACAAGATTGGTAAAATAAGTTCATTAATCTCAATAGGATAGAGAATTCATTTCGATTTCATACAAATGATTTCATGTGAGGGTATTCAAGTCTTTTGTGAAAACATTATCATCATTTAAAATCGAAACATAAGTTTCGTCATGAAGTCGTCAAGACCAAACACATCATGATATCACATCTATCATCAAAAGACTATCAAGAAATTCATACATAGATGTACATGCACTATGTCATCTTAATATGTCATGAGAATGTCATCTTAATTCGTCATAAAAACGATTAGACCAAAAACATGTTAATCTAAAATGAGAGTTTCAAATCAACATTTACTTCAAAAACTCATGCATGACATAAAATCATCAAGATATACATGCATGGATTAATCCTAAGCATTATCACATATCATGTAATTATCATCCGTAATGTTGCATACATCATTCAACATTTCAAAACATAACATGCATGAAACCTTAGCAATATACTTTTCATGATCAAATTTTTTAATTTTTCAAATATGCTAAAAAGAAAAACATGATATAATTTTTTAAAAACAATTTTTTTATTTCCTATTCCTACTATCTAAATTAAGCACTCATGAAAAACTTCAAGTAATTTCAAAATAATTCAAGAGAGTTGAGTTACTTACCTTGTAGTCGAACCACATCAAAGCCCAATTCGTCGTTTCACCTTTGGAAGTTCTTGATTCATCCTTGGTTTCCTTCCTCTTCTTTGGTCTCTTCCTCCGTTCAAGTTCATTATTTATTTTAGATTTTTGTTTAATGAACTTATTAAGATTTAGTGTTCGAAGTTCAAGTTCATCATTGTCCTCATCACTTGAGTCATCGCTCAAGTGGTATTCATTTGTCCGGAGTTCCAAATCCTTCCTATTCTTTGGAAGGTGGTTCAAGTGCTGATCGGGTTCAAAATATTCTAAAAGTGTTATTTCATAGGTCATTAATGACCCCATTAATTCTTCTAATAAAAAATTATTTAAATTTTTTTATCTCTTTATTGCGGTTATTTTAGGATCCCACTTTTTTGGAAGGGATCTTAAGATCTTACTTACGAGATAAAAATTTGAAAAAGATTTACCAAGAACTCTTAGATTATTGACGACATCCGTGAAACGGGTGTACATGTCGCCTACAGTCTCGCTTAGTTGCATTCGAAAAAGCTCAAAATCATGTAATAAAATGTTAACTTTCGAGTCTTTGACTCTACTAGTTCTCTCGAGCGTAATTTCAAGTGTTCGCCAAATATCAAAAGCCGTTTCACACATAGAAATCCGATTGAACTCATTTTTGTCCAAAGTGCAAAATAAGGCATTCATAGCCTTTGCGTTTAAAGAAAAATACTTCTTCTCCAAATCTGACCATTCATTCATCAGTTTAAAGGGAAGTTGAAAACCATTTTCAGCAATATTCCATAAATCCAAATTCATAGAAATCAAGAAAACTCTTATTCGAGTTTTCCAATAAGTGTAGTCTAATCCGTTAAATAACGGTGGACAAACAATCAAAAAGCCCTCTTGAAAGCTATGAAGAGCCATTTCTCTCAGGTGTAAATCCAAAATGAGAAATATCGGGCTCTGATACCAATTGTTAGGATCAGAGCGGCACTAAGAGGGGGGGGGGGTGGGGTGGGTGAGTTATTGTAGCGGATTAAAATGTCGATTTTGGAAAATCTTTCGTACGATAAAAATCAAACTTGGAAGTGCTTAACTTGAAAGCGTGTTCGTAAAGGTGTGCAGCAAAAGTAATGAGGAAGTAAAGCACGTACGAAGGTTTGCAGTAAGGTAAATAGCAATAAGTAAATGCAAACCAGAGAACACTCCAATTTTAAAGTGGTTCGGTCAAAATGACCTACATCCACTTGCGAAGCCTTCTTCGATGAGGCTCCCAACTTCCACTAGCAAATCACTTTGAAGAGGAAGGACAAATACCCCTCTTATAACCTTTTACAAGTGGTTCACACTCTTACAAATTTTCAATGAGAAAGAAGGAGGTGAACACTCAAGCAATTGAAAACAAGACTTGCTAAAGACTTTGCTAAGGCTTTTATCTCAATCTATTGCTTCTCAAAAGTTTTATTCTCTGTTGAGAATTGAGGGGTATTTATAGGCCCCAAGAGGATTCAAATTTGAGCTCTAAATTTTGAATTCTCGTGGGTTTCCGAGGCTGGCAGTGCTACCGCCTGTCGGTGGTCGTGCCACCGCCTATCAATTTCCACATTAACAATGTTCTAGCGGTGCCACCATCGGAACTCTCGCGTTCTGGGTGGTGCCACCGCCCGAACTCTCTAGTGCTGGGCAGTGCCACCACCTAGTCTGGCGGTGCCACCGCCTTGACTATTTCAGCTCACTTGTTAGGCTCCAAACTTGGCCTAAACTAGTTCAAACTCAGGCCCAATTGGCCCCTACTTGGGTTATAAGATTAACACCTAATCCTAACCCTAATTAACATGCTAACTACAAATTTAAAGACATTTCCTAAGCTATTACAAAGTACGCAAGTCAAGACTTCTTCCGGTAAACTTCCGGCGGTCTTCCGATAAACTCTCGGAAACCATTCTGCGGACTCCCGGCAAGCTCCTAGACTTCATGATTTGATCTTAGAAAGTTCCGATGAGCTTCTTCGGCAAGCTACTCTTTCTCGATGAGCTCCGCGAACTTCCGACGTACCTTCCGACGAGCTTCCGAAAACCCTTCGGCAAGCTCCCTACTCATTCTCGGCTAGTTTCGGCAACATTCCCGACGAACCTTCGGACTTCCGTCGGACTCTCAAACTCCTAACGAATCCTTCACGCTTGACTCTAGCACTTTATTTCGCTTTATGTCTTCATCGTTATCGTAGTTAATCCTGCACACACAAGCCAAAACTCTACTCCGATCTAGATAATTATTACAATGCGAATTGACATTCTATTGCCCGGCACGTCATTGGTTGGCGCTTCGTCCGATTCTTCAGCGCATCGTCCTCTCTTGCGGCTTGTTGCCCAATCGACGGTTGACCTCCGTAACCCCGATATCCTTGGTTTAATTATGCTCTCCTTGGCTCGATGCCCGACGTCTGAAGCATTCTGCCATCCAATATCCTGACGTGATCTCCTCCGACACAACGTCAATTCCTCCTACATCAACTGTCTAATCCTGATCGAGTAGACCTGTATCACTCAAAATGTAGTTAAACATCTAAACACAATCAATTAGTTTCATCATCAAAATCCGAGATTCAATAGATATATATGCTTTATGTTTAATGATTTCTATATATCCTATCAATATTTTGAAAATAAATGAAATCATGTTTGATCTGAAGTTATACATAATGATCATTCTTAATGAGTTTTCTTTCGAAATGATGCATGATTATTTTTGTGATTATTGAACTTTGCGATCTTTTGAAAGATCTTTTTCGGTGTTAATGAATGATGCATGGATTTGGGATAAATGAAAAGAACAAGCATGTATCTTATTGATTTTTCTTGAAACAATATCAATCAATAAGTTGAAACAAAAGGAGGAAAGCATTTTTCTTGAAAAAATTTCTTTTTCTCTATCTTATCGATTTTTCACTAAGAGACCAATAAAATTATTTATGTCTTTTTGAATCTCTTGAAAGTAAGGTTGAGAGTTTGATAATTTTGATGATTTGAATTTGAAATAAGTTTTATCAATATCATAATATTGATTTCTTGGAATAACATGAGATTACCTTTGATGATCATTTTGATTATTTTGATTCATGGAATTTTGGATTCATGACTTGATATTTCATTTGTTTATGAGATGGTTGAAATTTTTTGTACCTTTGAATTATTCCCTTCTCACCCTCATAAAAATACCTTATGAAATCATGCTATATGTGGTTAAGAAATAATAATGTGTATCATGTTGATTTTCATTGTTATTTCTCGATTATGAGTATATAAAATCATGTTTAATTTGAAGTTATGATTAATAAGTTTATATTTTGACATTATGCATGATGATTCTTGATATTTATGGATTATCGATTTTCATAATAATAATAGTGGCTTTAAAGATTGATGATATATACATATACATATATATATATATATATATATATATATATATATATATATATATATATTTATTTATTTATTTATTTATGGCACAAAAAGGACAAAGGCATGCTTGTATGAAACAACTAAATAGAGAAAAGCATTTTTCTTGAAAATTCTTTTTCTCTATCTTATTGACTTTGATGAATCTATTTTATCATCTTGAAAATGATTTTGATTTGATAATTTGAATTTGAATGAGCTTTATCTTAATTTTTCGAGATTTATAACTTGAGATTTACCCTATAAAAATCAAGATCTTTTATCCTCAATGTTTCTTTTTTGCCACTACCATCCAAATGAATCATGATTGGTCTCATTGCTATATTTCTTCTTCTTATCGTGTACTTAAGAGGAGATTTGTTAAAATTAATCAAGGGTTCTCTTGATTTCTCGGAATTATAGCTTAATTATTCTTTTTGTAAATCAAGATTGTTAATCATGATTCTCTCGTTTTATCAAAGAGAACATTTTTCAAAATGAATAATAAAGCAGTTTTCTCTTGATTTTTTGATTCCCACCATTTGAGAAAATGTACCTTGATGCTTGGAACATTTTATGCATAAATTGATTTTCTTTATGATTCAATACTCCTTTGTAATTTTGATATGTTTATCGCATGATATGATTGAATCACTGTTATAAAAGAAAAAGGAAATTGTTAGCTTGCTAATTGCAAAAATATATGCTAGCTTGAATGATAAAACATGAGATTGTCTATAGTGCAAATTTATTGTTCTCGTGATGTGTAGATTGAAATAATTATTAGAATATTGATGTAATTATAAATGATGATTTGGTATTTTGCATGAAATACTCTTGATATTATTTTGATACATACAAATAAAAAGTTATGATCATGCATGGTAGGATGCAATTTGACAAATTAATACTATCTTGATTTGAAATATTTATGATTTGGAATGATGCATGCAAAACTTATGTTTTTATTATGATGATGTATGTGATGTATTGCATATAATGTGTTTCATGAATGCTCTAAATGATGAATGCTTGGTATCATGATCAAAATATTGATAAATGCTATGATTGATGAGTGCCCATAGTGATTAATTATTTGTATAATGCATGTAGTAAGGATACAATGTTAAAGTTTGAAATTGTGCATATTTTAATTTGAAAACATAATGATGCACAAATAAGATTGAATACTTACCTTTGTCATGATTTAGAAATTGATGGAAAGGGTCTTCTTTTCTTTTTGACAATGATAAAGGGGGAGAAAGAGTTGCTAGTGTGCTATCTTGAATTGATGTAAAGGGTCTCTCAAGGAGAAATTAGCTAGCTTGCACAAGTCAAGAGATGCAAAAACTTGTTTGCTAGCTTGCCTATCTTAGCAACAAAAAATGCTAACTTGCTTATTTCAAAAGTAAAAGTTGCCTTCTTGAACATCATTATCTTGCCTATCTCAAAAAGCAAAACTTGCAACTTACACATTGCAATAGGAAGCAACAATCATGAGCTTACACAGAAAGCTATCTTGCATTTGCTTTCGAAATTTTTGCTAGATTGTATGTAGTAAAACTTGCATATCGTAAAAATTGCTAGCTTGTAGTCTAAACAAAAGCAAACAGTTGCTATCTCAAGTAGTAAAACTTGCATATCGTAAAAATTGCTAGCTTGTAGTCTAAACAAAAGCAAACAGTTGCTATCTCAAGATGCTAAACATGCTAAACTTGCACATTGCAAAGGAAGTAAAATTTGATAGCTTGCAACTTGCATATTTCAAGAAGCAAGAGTTGCTTTTTGAACATCTTAAAACTACTAGCTTGCATGTTCTAAAATGTTATAAAATGTTGTGAAGAAGGACATGCTATCTTACTATCTTGCATATCTAAAACTTGATAGCTTGCATATTTTGATTTGATATAGCACTTGCTAAATTTTTGCTAGCTTGCATGATGTAGCATTTGCTAAATATTCAAGCTTACCAATTGCATGATTATAAAACTTGATATCATGTTTTTTTTCATGCAATGTATTGAACTTTATATCTCAAATAGATCGAAAGTGACACTTCTCCTTTTTGTTGATGACAAAAGGAGAGAAGTATGATCATGTTATGCATGATGACGTGTTACAAATATTCATGATTAGTATTTGCAATGACTTGAATTCGACTTGAATTCAAGGTTCTATCAATATGGCATATTGATAGGGGGAGTTTGTTTAAACTCTGGGAGTTAAGGTTAACTCCGTCATCGATTAGTTGTCATCATCAAAAAGGGGGAGATTGTTGAATCTCGTATTTAGATGATGAAACCAATCGATATGTATTTATGTTTTAATCTACGTTTTGAGTGACGCAAGATGCTTCGATCAGGATAAGATAATTAAAGTAAGAAAATTATGTTGTGCCAGAGGAACATGTCAGAAGATTGGACGTCAGGCCAGTGGATCAGTTGACGTATCGATAGAAGGCTTCAGGCTGTGGATTCGGGCATCGGGCCAAGAAGAGCGGATATTGCGCTACGGATATCGGAGTTGCAGAGTCAACTGGCCAATTGGGCAATAGGCCACAAGAGAAGACGATGTGCCGTAGAATCAGACAAAGCATCGACAGACCAATGACATGCCGGACAACTTGATTAATTGCTTAGGATTAATTATCTTGATCGAAGTTTTGTGTTACTTATGCAGGATTAACTACGATAGCTTGAAGAAATAAAGCAAGTCTACTAGAGTCAAGTTCGATGGGTGTTCGAGAGTCCGCTGAGAGTCCGAAGATTCATCGGAAGTGCTACTAGAACCAATCGAGAAGAAATCGTGGACTTGCCGAAGTTTTCGGAAGTCCACCGGAGAGATCCTCATAGGTTCGCGGAGATCACCGAGAAGGCTCGGCTACTCGCTGAACTCGCCACAAGATCGGGAGCCTACTGAGAGTCCACCAGAAGAAATCCGAGGGTGTATCGGAAGTCCGCCGGAAGATCGCCGGAAAGCTCGCCGGAATGAGACTCGACATTTGCCGTTTAAAAGCTTGCTTAGAACTATGTTTTCAGTCACGTAGTTTGCACGTAATTAGGGTTAGGATTATGGGATAATCCTATATCCTGGTTAGTGGCCAACTGGGCCCGAATGTGACTTGGTTTGGGTCGAACTTGAAGCCCAACCAGTGACCCGTAAGGTCGGGCGGTGGAACCGTCGAACTAGGTGGTGGCACCACCCAGAGCCCGAAGGGTCGGGCGGTGGTACCACCAAACTGGGCGGTGGCACTGCCTAGCACCCGAGAGGTTGGGCGATGGCACCACCAGTAAACGGTTAATGTGACATTGACAGACGGTGGCACCGCCACCGATAGGCGGTGGCACCGCCAGCTCCGGGAACCCAAGAGAATTCAAAATTTGGAGCTTAAATTTAAATCCTCTTGGAGTCTATAAATACTCTTCAATTCTCAGTAGAGAATACAACCTTTGAGTAGCAATAGATTGAGATAAAAGACTTAGCAAAGTCTTTAACAAGTCTTGTTTTCAATTGCTTGAGTGTTCACCTCCTTCTTTCTCGTTGAAAATTTGTAAGAGTGTGAACCACTTGTAAAAGGTTGTAAGAGGGGTATTTGTATTTCCCCTTCAAAGTGATTTGCTAGTGGAAGTTGGGAGCCTCATCAAAAAAGGCTTCGCAAGTGGATGTAGGTCATTTGACCGAACCACTTTAAATTGGTGTGTTCCTTGAGTGTGTGAGTACTTACCTTTCTGAAATCGTTATTTACACAGTAGCAAGCTTACGGTTTTCATCTTCTCACTTTACTCAAGCTACTTTTATCAAGTTATTCATTGTCTAATCGAAATATCTACACATTTACGAAATCGTTTTCAAACTTACAAGTTTTAATCCGCTGCACTAATTCACCCCCCTCTCTTAGTGCCGCTCTGATCCTAACAAAAGAAACCTTGGTCATAGAAAAGTCTATTCATGTTGTCTTTAATGAAGTCTCTGAATTTAAGAAAAATGAGTTTAATGATGATCTTAATTTTGATGCTTTGAAGTTAAATGAACTCTCTCCTCAAACTAACAACTTGGATATATCTTCTTCCGAAACATCCTTACCGAAGGAATGAAAATATGTAGATGCTCATTCTAAGGAGCTAATCATAGGAGACATATTAAAAGGGGTTCAAACTCATTCTTCTTTTAAGAATTTTTGTGTCAATGCCGCTTTTCTTTCTCGAATTGAATGAAAATGTATTAATGAAGCCTTAAAAGATAATTCATGGGTCATCGCAATGCAAAAAGAGTTGAACAAATTTGAGAGAAATGAGGTGTGAAAGATTGTTCTAAGGCTAAATGACTATTTAGTTATTGGTACTAAATGGGTCTTTAGAAACAAGATAAATTTGGTATCATAGTTAGAAACAAGGCTAGATTAGTGGCCAAAGATTTCAACGAAGAAGAAGATATCGATTATGAAGAAGTCTTTGCTCCCGTGGCAAGATTAGAGAAGCCATAAGGATATTTCTTACCTACGCTAATTGTAATAACTTTAAGTTATTTCAAATAGATGTTAAAAGTGGTTTTCTTAATGACTTTATTTCCAAAGAAGTTTACGTTGAACAACCTCCCAGATTTGATAATGATAATTTTTTGAATCATATGTTTAAATTGAATAAAGCTCTCTATAAATTAAAACAAGCTCTAAATCATATTCAACACTCTAGAACTAAATATATTAACATTAGGCATCACTTTATACAAGATCATGTTAATAATCATGATGTAATCTTAGAGTTCATTGATATAAAATATCAATTAGCTGATATCTTTACAAAACCTTTAAATGAAGAACAATTTGATTACATTAGAAGAGAGGTAGGCATGTTAAACTATCCAAATGCATGAGATTGTTGTATTTCTTTTCCGGACTATCTTCCTCCTAATTTATTTCATGAATAGAGCTTTCATGATTTATTTCGTTTTTATCTTCCTCTTAACTTGGCATCAAATTTACTTTATACCCTTGCTCCATCACTTAATGATTTTTGATACACTTAATCACTTTACTCATAGATTTTATTAACAAATATATCTCTCACAAATTTTACTCTTATAAATTTTTAATGAGAAACGAATTTTCTTGACTTGCAAACTTTTGCAAAGATCATGAATTCATTTGATAGAAACAGCTTTCACAAATTTTATTCATGAATTTTTCTTTCATAAAAGAACATTCACGAATTCTACATCTTTAGCTCTTATTGTGAATCTCTCTTAATGAAATGAATTTTCAATCACTCATTGTTTCTCTTTATATTATTCATGAACTTTCAATATCTCAATTCGTCTTGATAAATGTATTATTCATGGACTTTTTCCTTCTCTTTTCCCTTTCAAGAAGAATCATATCGCAATAAGTAAATTTTTTGCTTAAAATGATTACCCATTTCCTTTTTGTTGTTGACAAAGGAGGAGAAATATGGCAAATTGATGACAACTTGGCATTATGAATGTTTGACATATATCATGAATCATTATGAATGTATCATGAATGCTTGAAACGCATCGAAATATGACATGGATACTTGAAAATATTTATTCTTAAAATCATGCTTGAATTCATATCAAAATGATGAATATCTATCATTATGATAAGGTATCGAACTTATCATGCTTAATTTCCTACTTGCAATTGGTATCATGCCTCGGATTGATAAATTATCATCTTTTATCAAATTTGAAATTTGAATCTTGCTAAATTTCATATTTGAAGTTTGTATCATACTTGAAAATGATGATTGTCTATCATCATTCGTTATTGGACTTAAAAATGGATGTCATGCCTTGATATCATTTTTATTATGAAAAAATACGTGGTATCATATTTTGAGATGATAAATCATAACTAGTATCATGATGAGTATGTCAATAAGTTTTAAATGCATGTATCTTATCAGTTTGATGCTCGAATTTAAAGGCCTTGAATTCAAGAGTATCTTTTCACAAGTATAGAGATATTGGGCCGGAGTCAAGATCGAGATTTCATTAGGAGTTCGAAAATTCGTCAGAAGTCTAGACGTTCATCGGAAGTTCTACTGGAATTGACAGAGAAGTTCAAGAGCTTGCTAAAGAAGCTCATTAGAACTTGTCAAGAAGATCATCGTAAAGTCCAGGAGCTTGCCAGGAGTTCATTAGAACATTACCGAGAGATCGTCAGAAGTTCACCGGAATATCACTAGAAGCTCGTCGGAAGAAAAATTGACATACCGGACCAAGATTGCTTAGTTAATGTCTTAAATTATCGTAGTTAGACATTAAGTTGAGTTAGGATTAGGAGATAATCCTACTAACTCAGTTAGGGGCCAATTGGGCTCTTAACATGGATGAATTAGGCCAGCTGAAAGGGGGAGTTAATGTTAACTCTGTCATCAATGATTATAATCATCAAAAAGGGAGAGATTATTGAATCTCGGATTTTGATGATGAAATCAATTGGTAAATTGTTTGATCCAATCTATATGTTGAGATAAGTGTGCAGGATTAACTACGATAATAGTAAGGCATAAAGCAAGATATTGGGCCGGAGTCAAGATCGAGATTTCATTAGGAGTTCGAAAATTCGTCAGAAGTCTAGACGTTCATCGGAAGTTCTACTGGAATTGAAGACAGAGAAGTTCAAGAGCTTGCTAAAGAAGCTCATTAGAACTTGTCAAGAAGATCATCGTAAAGTCCAGGAGCTTGCCAGGAGTTCATTAGAACATTACCGAGAGATCGTCAGAAGTTCACCGGAATATCACTAGAAGCTCGTCGGAAGAAAAATTGACATACCGGACCAAGATTGCTTAGTTAATGTCTTAAATTATCGTAGTTAGACATTAAGTTGAGTTAGGATTAGGAGATAATCCTACTAACTCAGTTAGGGGCCAATTGGGCTCTTAACATGGATGAATTAGGCCAGCTGAATAGCCCATTCAGCACTTGAAGTCACGGCCGACGGTGGCACTACCTAGGACTTAGTATCCTAGGTGGTCTGGGCAATGGCATCGCCTAGACTAGGAGGTGGTGGTACCACCAACAGTTATTAATTGCTAAGTGGTGGTGTTGAATCTCGGATTTTGATGATGAAGTCAATTGTCATTTGTTATCTAATCCATATGTTAAGATAAGTGTGCAGGATTAACTACGATGAAAGTAAGACATGCAGCAGGAGTTGCGCCGAAGTCAAGACTTTGATCACGTTGGGGGTTCAAGAGTTCGACGGAAGTCCGGATGGTCATCGGAGGTTCTGCGGGAACAAATCTGAGAAGTCTAGGAGCTTGCCAAAGAAGCTCATCGAAACTCGCCAAGTTGATCGTCGCAAGTCCAGGAGTTTGCCGGAAGTCCGCTGGAGCATTGCCGAGGGTTCGTCGGATGATCGCCGGAAGTTCGTCGGAAGCTCGACGGAAGAAGCGATTGACGCACTGGAACAAGTTGTAGTAAATGTCTTGAAAAATATTGTAGTTAGCATGATGATTAAGTTCAAAATGGGAGGTGATCCTATTAACTTAATCTTGGGGCAATTGGGCCCTTGACAGACCCAAATTGGGCCGAATGGATCAGCCCATTCGAACCCAGATTCCCTGGTCGGCGGTGGCACCGCCTGGGTCGGTGGTGGCACCGCCCAGCAGCCGAGTCTCGGAGTGAGGCTGGGCGGTGGCACCACCCCTGTCAAGCGGTGGCACCGCCTGGGCTCAGTCTCCGAGTGAGACTGGGCGGTAGTACCGCCCCTGTCAGGTAGTGGTACCGCCCGAGCTCGGTCTCCGAGCTCTGTTAGGCGGTAGTACCGCCAGGACCCCGAAAACATGGGAATTGACATTTTTGAGCTCCAAATTCAAATCAGTTTGGGGCCTATATAAACCCCACCCTTTCATACATGAAAGGGCACCGAAACTTAGCATTTATTCTGAGATTTTGAAGCTTAAAAGTGTTGTAAAATGCTAGAAGTTCTTCTCCCTCTTTTCTTCGAAGTTTTGATCATTCAAGAGAGGAGTGAAAAATTTGTAAGGGTTGTCTCCTAAGCCCGTCAAAAGGAGTGAAACTGTAAAAGGGTGGTTGGCATTCGCCTATTGAAGGAAGGCCTCTAGTGGACGTCGGTGACCTCATCGGACGAGGAAGCCAAAAGTGGATGTAGGTCAAGATTGACCGAACCACTCTAAATCTCGGTTTGCATTTACATTCTGTTCTCTATCTTAACTGCAACTACTTCCATAGCTTTACTTTAACTGCACTTTACTTAATCTTAAGTTAAAGCAATTTCCGATTCAACTTTCATACTGAAATCGTTCTTTTCATACGAACGTCGTTTTAAATCGTCGAAAGTTTTCCGCTGCACTAATTCACCCCCCCCTCTTAGTGATCTTGATCCTAACAATTGGTATCAGAGCGGGGTTAACTCTCAATCGGATTAAAACCCAAGAGAGATGGCATACATTGGAAATCAAGAGGGCCACTCTATTACACGTCCACCCATGTTCAATGGGACGGACTACACCTATTGGAAGACCCGAATGAGGATCTTTCTTATTTCAATGGATTTTGAACTTTGGAATCTTATCGAAAATGGATTTTTGAAATCTTCTCTTCCAATGATCAATTGGAATGAATTGGAGAAGAAGACTTTCGCTCGTAATGCAAAGGCTATGAATGCCTTATTTTGTGCGCTTGATAAAAATGAGTTCAATCGTGTTTCGGTTTGTGAAACCGCATTTGATATTTGGCATACACTCGAAGTGACTCACGAAGGCACAAGTAGAGTAAAAGAGTCAAAAATCAATCTTTTGATACATTCTTTTGAACTTTTCCGAATGAAACCGAGCGAGACTATTGGCGATATGTACACCCGTTTCACGGATGTCGTCAATGGTCTAAAAGGACTCGGTAAAAGCTTTTTGGATTTTGAGCTCGTAAATAAGATTCTAAGATCCCTTCCTAAGAGTTGGGACCCTAAAGTCACTGCTATTCAAGAGGTTAAAGATCTAAACAACTTCCCTCTTGAAGAATTAATCGGGTCATTAATGACCTACGAAATGACTTGCAAAGCTCATGAAGAGCAAGAAGAGATCCTTCCAAAGAACAGGAAGGATATGGCACTTAGAACTTTCGAAGACCACTTGAGAGAAAACTCAAGTGATGAAGACTGTGACGATGACTTGGCACTTCTAACAAGGAAATTCAAAAAATTCATTAAAACAAACAAGTTTAAAAATGACTCAAAAAATAAATTTGAACCCAAAAAGGACCAAGTTATTTGCTATGAATGCAAGAAGCCGGGACACTACAAAAGTGATTGTCCCCAAGCCAAGAAGAGAACACCAAAGAAGAAGGCGCTCAAAGCAACGTGGGATGACTCAAGCGCGTCCGAAGAAGAGGAGTCCAACACCGAGCAAGTTGCTCATTACGCCCTAATGGCCATCGGAGATGAGGCAACAAATTTAATTGATGCAGATTTATCATTTGATGAATTACTAAATACCTTCCATGACTTATTTGATGAATGCAAAACTATTAGTAGAAAATATAAATTACTAAAAAAGGAGCATGATAGTCTTACTTGCAATTTCGACAAATTAGAAATTGAATATCATGATAGTTTAGCTCCATGTAAAAATTGTCATGATCTAGAAACTCTCCAAAAGGAGAACTCGCTACTTAAGGACACCTTGAAGAAATTCGAGGTTGGTAGCAAGTCTTTGAATATGATCCTTACAAATAAGGGTCATGTTCCTAAAAGAAGTGGAATCGGATTTGTGAGAAGTCCTCACCAAAATCCAACTACCTTCATTAAAGGCCCTATCTTATATGTTCGGCACCAAATCAAATGCAACTTTTGTTGCAAATATGGACATAGAACTTATCATTGTCCATTCAAGAAAGTTAGTCCAAACAAATTGATTTGGGTTCCTAAAGAAACCACGATAAACTCTATGCAACATGATAAACAATTTAGATCAGTGTTTGAGGCACCCAAAAGTAAATGGGTACCTAAAAATCATCCTTTCTTGTAGAAACATACATCATCACAAGCTAGGAGCAAGAGATGGTACCTTGATAGTGGATGCTCAAGGCATATGATCGGAGATCCATCTCAATTATCTAAACTCACTAGCATAGACAAAGGCTATGTCACCTTCGGAGACAACAACAAGGGTAAAATCATTGGCAAAGGAACCATAGGTAACAAATCCAACTTCTTTATTGAAGATGTTTTGTTAGTTGATGGTTTAAAACATAACCTCTTGAGCATTAGTCAATTGTGTGATAAAGGATATATTATCAAATTCGAATCTAATGCTTGCATCGTTGAAAAACCACACAAAAACACATCTATGATTGTATTAAAACAAAATAACGTATACACCATTGATATCAATGATCTTTGCAATGAAAAGTGTTTCTCGGTTTTGAATGAGGATGCTTGGCTTTGGCATAGGAGATTAGGTCATGCTAGCATGAAACTAATCACTCAAATATCATCCAAAGAACTTGTAAGAGGAATTCCTCATATCAAGTTCATCAAAGATAATGTGTGTGATGCTTGTCAATTAGGAAAACAAATTAAGGGTAATTTCAAATCTAAGAATCAAATAAGCACCTCTAGGCCCTTACAATTGATCCATTTGGACTTGTTTGTGTTGAATCTCGGATTTTGATGATGAAGTCAATTGTCATTTGTTATCTAATCCATATGTTAAGATAAGTGTGCAGGATTAACTACGATGAAAGTAAGACATGCAGTAGGAGTTGCACCGAAGTCGAGACTATGATCACGTTGGGGGTTCGAGAGTTCGACGGAAGTCCGGACGGTCATCGGAGGTTCTGCGGGAACAAATCCGAGAAGTCCAGGAGCTTGCCAAAGAAGCTCATCGGAACTCGCCAAGTGGATCATTGCAAGTCTAGGAGTTTGCCGGAAGTCCGCCGGAGCATCGCCGAGGGTTCGTCGGATGATCGCTGGAAGTTCGCCGGAAGCTCGACGGAAGAAGCAATTGACGCACCGGAGCAAGTTGTAGTAAATGTCTTGAAAAATATTGTAGTTAGCATGATGATTAAGTTAGAAATGGGAGGTGATCCCATTAACTTAATCTTAGGGCAATTGGGCCCTTAACAGACCCAAATTGGGCCGAATGGATCAGCCCATTCGGACCCAAATTCCCTAGCCGGTGGTGGCACCGCCTGGGTCGGCGGTGGCACCGCTTGGGCTCAGTCTCCGAGTGAGACTGGGCGGTAGCACCGCCCCTGTCAGGCGGTGGCACCGCCTGGGCTCAGTCTCCGAGTGAGACTGGGCGGTAGTACCACCCCTGTTAGGCGGTGGTACCGCCCGAGCTCGGTCTCCGAGCTCTGTCAGGCGGTAGTACCGCCAGGACCCCGAAAACATGGGAATTGACATTTTTGAGCTCCAAATTCAAATCAGTTTGGGGCCTATATAAACCCCACCCTTTCATACATGAAAGGGCACCGAAACTTAGCATTTATTCTGAGATTTTGAGAGCTTAAAAGTGTTGTAAAAGGTTAGAATTTCTTCTCCCTCTTTTCTTCGAAGTTTTGATCATTCAAGAGAGGAGTGAAAAATTTGTAAGGGTTGTCTCCTAAGCCCGTCAAAAGGAGTGAAACTGTAAAAGGGTGGTTGGCCTTCGCCTATTGAAGGAAGGCCTCTAGTGGACGTCGGTGACCTCATCGGACGAGGAAGCCAAAAGTGGATGTAGGTCAAGATTGACCGAACCACTCTAAATCTCGGTTTGCATTTACATTCTGTTCTCTATCTTAACTGCAACTACTTCCATAGCTTTACTTTAACTGCACTTTACTTGATCTTAAGTTAAATCAATTTTCGATTCGACTTTCATACTGAAATCGTTCTTATCATACGAACGTCGTTTTAAATCGTCAAAAGTTTTTCGCTGCACTAATTCACCCCCCAACAAAACCAAGAATATAATATCTATTTTATTGTAAAGATTTATATAGACCTTTGTAGGGAGATAGTGCAAAGCCCGCAATTATGATAGATGATAAGTGGAAAAGGTTAGACCAAAAAACGATCAAGTTTATTTAATAGTGCTCAATGACATTGTCTTTCACCATGTTTCTACTAAAAGTTCTGCATATTCTCTTTGGAAAAAGTTTGAAGGTCTCTATGAAAGAAAAACAATTGGTAGCAAAGCTTTCTTGATAAAGAAAACCTTATGAACCTGAAATATAAAGAGGGTGCTTCTATTACTAAGCATTTGAATGAAATGCAAAGTATCACTAACTAGTTATTTTTTATGAAAATGTCTCTTGATGATGAGTTACAAGCATTGTTACTTCTCAGTTCTTTGCTAGAAAGTTATGAGACACTAGTAGTTTCCCTTAGTAATTCTGCGCTAGATGATGTTGTCTCCATGAGTCAAATAACAAGTAGTTTTTTGAATGAGGAGTTTTGAAGCTATTGGGCCTATAAATACCCCCACCTTTTTTACATGAAAGGGTAACAAAAAGTGCAATCAAAGTGTGAAAAAACTCAAGTATTGGGATGTTAAAGTATTGTAAAAGTGAGAAGATTCCTCATCCTTCTCTTTAGCTTCGTAATCATCCAAGAAGATGTGTGATACTTATAAGGGTTATCTCCTAAACCCATGAAAAGGAGAAAGCATTGTAAAGAGGTAGTTGTCTTCGCCTATTGAAGAAAGACTATTAGTGGATGCCGGTGACCTTGACAGAGGAGGAATCAAAAGTGGATGTAGGTTATAATGACTGAACCACTATAAATTTCGATGTGCTAATTTCCATTCTGCTTTTCATTACTGCCATTACTTTCTAAGTTAATTGCTAGTTTATTTACTCTAAAGTCAAACACTTTCCAAGATTGGTTTTCAACGAATGAATATCTTACAAAACCGATAATTTTCTTCTCCTACACTAATTCACCCCCCCTTTATTGCCACTATTGATCATAACAAAACCAAGAATATAATATCTATTTTATTGTAAAGATTTATATAGACCTTTGTAGGGAGATAGTGCAAAGCCCGCAATTATGATAGATGATAAGTGGAAAAGGTTAGACCAAAAAACGATCAAGTTTATTTAATAGTGCTCAATGACATTGTCTTTCACCATGTTTCTACTAAAAGTTCTGCATATTCTCTTTGGAAAAAGTTTGAAGGTCTCTATGAAAGAAAAACAATTGGTAGCAAAGCTTTCTTGATAAAGAAAACCTTATGAACCTGAAATATAAAGAGGGTGCTTCTATTACTAAGCATTTGAATGAAATGCAAAGTATCACTAACTAGTTATTTTTTATGAAAATGTCTCTTGATGATGAGTTACAAGCATTGTTACTTCTCAGTTCTTTGCTAGAAAGTTATGAGACACTAGTAGTTTCCCTTAGTAATTCTGCGCTAGATGATGTTGTCTCCATGAGTCAAATAACAAGTAGTTTTTTGAATGAGGAGTTGAGAAAAAAGAATTTTGCAACATCTTAGAATAATTCACATGCACTTATCTTAGAGAAAAGAGGAAGATCAAAGTCCAAGGATAGAAGTAGTTCACGTATGGGTAGAAGCAAGTCAAGATTAAAAAAAGATATTATTTGCCATAACTGTGGTAAGAAAGGACATTACAAGAATCAATGCAAGCAACCTAAGAAGAGCAAGAAAAAGAGAAAATAAGTGGAGTCTATAGAGTCAAAAGATAATACCACAACTATAGTGCAAGGTGGTGATTATTTGATTTTGTCTCCTTCTAATGATATATTTTCTTCTATGTCAAGATCTTGAATGGGTAATTGATACAGGTGCTTCTTATAATGCTACACGATGGAGAGAGTTTTTTGCTACCTATAGGTATAGAACTTTTGGTGTTGTCAAGATGGGCAACTATGGTATAGCAGACATCATTGGCATGGGTAATATCCACATGAAGACTAACCTTAGCTGCAAGTTGGTACTTAAGGATGTGAGGCATGTGGTTGACTTGAAGCTGAATTTAATTTCAATTAGAAGGCTAGATAATGAAGACGATGATAGCAGATTTCACAAAGGACAATTGAAGCTCAGTAAGGGTTCTTTTCTTATAACTAGTGGAAAGAATGTCACACTTTATACAGGTTGCAAGCCAAAGCTTGTGGTGAGCAGCTGAATGCTATAAAGAAAGACTTCGGTATGGAGTTGTGGCATAGGCGACTAGGACACTTGAGCGAGAAAGGGCTACAAGTTCTTTCAAAGAGAGAGGTATTGCCAGAACTTAGAGGTACATATCTGAACCCTTGTATTAATTATTTAGCTAGTAAACAACATAGAGTTTCATTTGCTAGTCCTACTTTGTTTAAAAAAATGCATGTCTTAGACCGTGTTTATATATGGTCTTTTAAGGACAAAAACTCCATGTGGATCTGTTAATATTTCTGGTATTAGTGGTGCACTTTATTTTGTCACTTTTATATATAATTTTTCAAAAAAATTTGGGTTTATGCTATGAAGACCAAAGATTAGGTTATTAATGTCTTCAAAGAGTTTCATGCTAGAGTTAAAAGGGAGATAGAAAGACAATTGAAATGCATAAGATCAAATAATGATGGTGAGTACATAGAAATGTTTAATGATTATTACAAGTCATATGACATTCAACATGATATGACAGTTTCTAGTATGCCTTAACATAATGCTATTATAAAGAGGATGAACTGCACCATTATAGAAAATATTAGATGTATACTTTCATAGGCCAAGCTACCCAAAAAGTTTTCGAATGAGGCTTTGAGGACTGTAGTTGATGTGATTAACTTGTCACAATGTGTAGTCCTAGATAGTGATATTGCAAAGCATATATGGTTAGTGAAAGATTTTCTATAGGTATTTGAGAGTGTTTGGTTATCATGCATTTGCACATGTTCCAAATAATGAGAGGTCCAAGCTAGATGGTAAAACAAAAGAATATATTTTTCTTGGTTACTCACATGATTAGTTTAGTTATAGGCTCTAGGATCTAGAAAAGCAAAAGATATTTAGAAGTAGAGATGTAATCTTTTTTAAAGATCAAACCTTTGAGGATTTGAAGAAGAAGGCACCAGCTAAAGACTTCTATAGAAGGATTAGCATATTGTGACCTAGTTACTCCTCCAATATATCAAGGTGATGGGGGAGATGTGTAGGAAGATGGTGTAGAGCCCAATGTTGATCTACTTACAGAACATGTTAAGCAAGAAGAAGTTGAGGAGCAACTTCCCATAGAACCTTAGTTGAGAAGATCTTCTAGATAACGTCAACCTTCCAAAAGATACTCTATAGATGAGTATATGATGCTTACTGATGTAGGTGAATCAGAGAGTTACCATAAAGCAATTGAAAGTAAGTAGAAAAAAAAGTGGTTAGTTGATATGCAGGAGAAATGAATGCTTTACAAAAGAATCACACATATGATTTGGTGCAATTACTAAAGGAAATGAAGGCCTTGAAGAACAAGTGAGTTTTTAGATTGAAGACTCAAGAATATTATTCTCAACCAAAGTACAAAGCTATATTAGTTGTGAAATTCTTTAGTCAAAGGAAATGTATTGACTTTGAAGAGATTTTTTCTCTTGTTATTAAATGTTTTCTATCATGTTGCTCTTGGTATTGCTACTAACCTAGACTTGGAGGTTGAGTAGTTAGATGTGAAGACAACTTTCCTTCATAGTGATTTGGAGGAGAAAATTTAAATGAAGCAACTAGAAGGCTTCAAACTCAAAGGTAAAGAAAACTTTGTCTGCAAGTTAAAGAGGAGCTTATATGGGCTGAAGCAAGCTCCAAAATAGTGGTATAGAAATTTTGATTTATTTATAACTGAAAATGGATACAAAAGAATAGTTTCAAATCATTGTGTGTACATCAAACGATTTGGTAAGGATTTTATTATTCTTTTACTTTATGTTGATGACATGTTTATCCTTGGGAAAGATATAATTGACAGGTTGAAAAAAGAATTTAGTGAATCTTTTGCAATGATGACATGCTTAGCAAAGCAAATACTAAGCATACAGATTTCCTATGACAGAAAAAATAAGACAATTTGATTGTCACAGGAGAAATACATTGAGAAGGTATTGGAAAGGTTCAGTATAAGCAATGCAAAGCTATTTAGTTCTCTTCTTATATGTCACTTCAAGTTATGCTCACAATAGAGTCCATCAAGTGATAAGGAGAAGGAGAAAATGCAAAAGGTTCCTTATGAAGTTTAATGTATGTAATGGTATGTATGAGGCCGAACATAATATATATAGTGGGTATTACTAGTAGATTTCTTACAAATCTAAGTAAAAAGCATTAGGCAGTAGTGAAGTGGATCTTTAGATATCTCAAAGGGAGCTCTAAGGTTTGTTTAAGCTTTGGAAATGGACCACCTGCGTTGATAGGTTACACAGATGTATATATGGCAAGAAATATAGATACAAGAAAATCCATATCAGATTTTGTACTTACTTTTACAGGGGGAGCTATGTCATGGCAATCCCGATTGCAAAGGTGTATTATTCTCTCCACCATAGAGGTAGAATATATTGTTGCTATAGAGGTTTATAAAGAAATATTATGGATAAAATAATTCTTCTAAGAATTGGGGCTGAAATAGAAAAATTATGTGGTAAATTATGATAGCCAAAGTGTCATCAATTTGTATAAGAACCCAACTTTTTATTCCAAGACAAAGCATATATATGTCAAATACCACTGGATTCAAAATGTACTTGAAGAAAAATAGTTGCAACTTTAAAAAATTTATACAGATGATAATGGAGTAGATACACTGACAAAGACCTTACCAAAAGAAAGATAGGAAAAATGCCGATAGTTGGTTGACATGATTTTACATTGAGGAATCATAGGACAGCCTCTTTTATGGGTTAAATTGGGAGGTTGTTCGGCTAATAACACATAAGTTTAGCCCATAGTGGGCTTTAACAGCCCATAACCCACCTCTTTTAATCTAAAAATCCTAACCCTTTTAACAAAAGAGGGTGGCAGCTAGGAAAAGAAAAAGAGGGCTGTAGTGGCTGCGAATAAGGCCAGAATACTACAGTTATGTGATTCTAAAAGTGAGGAGGAAAGAATAAAAAAATAAAAGAAGGAAATGGAAGAAGATAAAAATAACATAGAGAGACTATTCTCAATCATCCAAGCAGTGATGTAATTACTTGGGGAGATTTTGGATATTATGCACAGTGACGTAATCCTTGTATCTCAGTTATTCTCTTATGATTATTGCTTGGGTTTTTAGCAAGAGACTTTGAAATTTATATATTTATTATTTTTATAATAGATTTTCTCTAGCTTATCCCGTGATTTTTACCCTTCACATTAGAGGAGTTTTCCACATAAATCTTGGTGTTCTATTTTATTATAATTTTCATTTAATTCTGTTATATGTTACGGCATACTAGTATTTGTTCACATACAAAAATTTCTCTCTTTTTATCCCATCACCATCAATATAGTTTTCTAAAATTTTTGACTAAATTTAACTATTTTATGACATGGAAGGTTGTGACAAGTTCTAATAAGGATCAAGATTAACTCTAAATCGTCGGCAACTCTAACAAATAGAATATGTTGTAACAAGTGTATAAATATTTTTTTTAAAATAACCCCATTTGATAAATTTTAGTGTTGTGTAAGATTCTTTTAGCAATGGTTGAAAACTCATAATCTTATCAGATAATTTTTTAAATGTATAAAATATTAATTTGATGCTAATATATCATATGCAATTATTGAGAATTCAAAATCTCAACTTATAAATTTTTATATCTAATGTATTATACTAGTTCTACCTATCAAAGAGATGCGGGGATTCCAAGCCTCATCCAAATAGTAAGATTCAAGGAGTAAATCTCGTTTTTATTATTTATTTTTTAAAAAATAAAAAATTTCTCGAGAAAATAAGTGAAGATATTATCACTGCTAAGAAATGTGTCCTAAGGTAAAATAATAATAATAATAATAATAATAATAATAATAATAATAATAATAATACGCTTAGGACAAAAGAAACTAAGATTTATGAACTATTTAATTAATATTATGGACTCAAAATTTCTTTTGCTTTAAAAAAGAGGTCACCCCCAATTATTGATAATCTTTTGACCACTTTGTCTCGTTTGCCTGAATCCCCGTTGCTAACCTCTGTTGACTCGGTCACTTCCTTCGCGGAAGCTGCCGTAGATCTTTGAGGGAGGAGAGGTGGAATTTCTTCCGAAAGGGGCTTCAATCCCCTGCGCAGTTCTCCTCCTCCGTTCTGATGCTAAAGAAACTTATTCTTTAATCTCACAATTCTACCACGGACTCTCTCTTTCTCCGTTTTGACCTCTTTTCCTCTTGGTTCCTCTTAGATCTCCTTCACTCTTCCCGCATTGGTCTGTGTTTCCTCATCTATCCGATCCATTCTCTTCGAAGGCCCTCTGCTAAAAAAAGATGCTGAAGTGTGTGTCATGCTGAATGTTTTCATCCGATTCACCTTTTTCTCTAATTGTTTCCGTTTAATTCTGCCCAAAGTTTGGATATTTCCTTCAACTTTAGGCGATTTCACGTGTAAAAGTCTCTCCTTTTGAGCAATTTGTTTGATCTCAAACGAGATGGGTGGTCTGCTCAGCAAGAGGCCCAGCATGCGCCTGGCTCGCCGTGTTAGCGGCGGCGGAAGCGGCTGTGGCAAAAGTATCGGGGGCGGCCACCAGGTAAACGGCACCGATGGTAGCAGTACCAGTGGGGACACCGGCGCCGGTCAGAGTGGTATTCAGTACACGGCGGAGCTGACGTCCTACGAGGCGGCGTGCCGCCTTGACCCGGAGCTTCGGTCCTTCGATGCCACTCTCCAGCAGCGCACGAGCCACGCCATCTCCACCCTCGCCCTTGGTGTCGAGCTCCGCTGCCTTTCCTTCGACACTCTTAGGGAGGTGACCGGCTGCCTTCTCGAGACGAACAAAGAAGTGGTGAATGCTATCCTGGAGTGCAGGAAGGATATCTGGAAGAGTCCCGAACTCCTCAGCCTCGTCGACGACTACTTTGAGTGCAGCATCCAAACCCTCGACTACTGTACTGAACTCGAGAAATGCCTCAAGAAAGCTCGCGATAGCCATTTGATCATCCAATTTGCTATCCAACGCTTTGAGGAGGAGGACAAGGAGAAGAATGAGGTCGTGACTGAAGAAGATGGCAAGACGAGGTATACAATGACTCTAGAGAAATTGAGACATTTTAAGGCTGCTGGTAGTCCATTCACCGAAGAGTTTGCTCAGGTGTTGAAATCTGTTTATGAGCATCAGAAGTTGATGCTTGAGAAACTGCTATTACGAAAGAAGAAGCTTGACGACAAGATGAAATCCATCAACACATGGAGGAGAGTGTCAAATATAACTTTTGTGGCTGCTCTCGTGGCTGTCATCATATGCTCTGTTGTTGCAGCTGCTATAGCGGCACCTCCTGTTGCTGCTGCCTTGGCTGCTGCCACTGCAATTCCCATTGGTTCAATGGGAAAGTGGATCAACTCACTGTTAAAGAACTGCCAGAATGCTTTTGAAAGAGAGACGGAGCTTCTTACCTCGATGCAATTTGGGACCTTCATTGCTCTAAAAGATTTGGATACCATAAGGGTGCTGGTTGATAAGTTGGAAATTCATTTCAATTCACTGCTTGAAAATGCAGATTTTGCCCTTAGGGATGAGGAGGCAGTGAAGTTTGCAATCGAGGAGATTAAGAAGAATCTGGAATTGTTTATGAAGAACATTGAGGACTTGGGAGTGCAAGTTGATCGGTGCAGCAGGGATACCAGTAAAGCAAGGATGGTGGTAGTACGGACGATCATAAAGCACCCAAGGGAGTAGAAAAGGTTGTCTGGTAAGAAGACATAATAACTGCTTTGAATCTTCTTCAGTCATTTCTCTGGCCAGTTTAATTACTTGTAAAAGCTCTATATCTTCCTTAATTGTTACATCTACAGCAATAAACATGCAAGTACTCTCTCCAGTGTCAAGATTTTTCTAATTTACTTCATTGGCATCAGCATGAGTATAAACTTCAGATGACAATATACTTGAATAATTGGATATATAAGCATCAGCTTTTATTTACAATGTAGTTGTGAAAGGCATTATCGCAATTGCATAGGCATCTGTTGTATCTTAATTTATAATTCAAAATTTGATGACCCTTTGCCTTCAATTTATAGGACCCGAAGGAAACTCTTGTTATTCACATCCAAGGTCCTCTCTTTGGTAAATCATATATCTAAACCAATGACTGACATGAACCAGAACAAGGTATCTAACTCAGATGAAATTTGATAATCTCAGTATCTCAAACTTCTGAGATATAGAAACATAGGTCCATGGAAATATGTTTGTCTAATCAAAAGTCCCTTTACCCAATTATTCTTCATATATGACTAAAATCCTTGATGTTGAAGAAGAAATTTAATTAAAATAGCATATATAATATGGAGCTTTATTCAGTATGATATTCCTACATACCTACAACTGTATCCATGATCATGACAATACTCAATAGTGGGACCTAAAACAGTATTGTTTTATGATTGCAATTATCTGTTATTATAGATATCTGGCTCTAGACAAATAGAATAGTAATAGATTCTATAATGAAGGTGAAAAAGAATTTTTCTATCATTATTTCCTAAATGTACACCAATGAGATTTCTCAAGTTCACTCTAAATTGCATTTTTGTTTCATACAATGGGGTTTTAAGTGCAATCATGTCATTGATATATCTGACTTTCGTGTTAAAAGGTGTAATGCTCTCTTTCAACTCCTCATTTAGAAAGCACCTATTTTGATAAAACTGTTGTTTTAAGACCTAGTTGGATCAAATTTGTTTAGTCATGATCTGCTGCTAGAGAAACCATACAATTTGGGCGAGACTTAAACATGTCTTTGAAAAAATTTGTTGCAATTAATTAAAATCGTGAATTGAGTGATACTTGAAACACCTGGTTGGCTACTTCTTATGGGTCAAATAGTCTGAAATCGACCAGAATAATTTGTTTTTTGGATTCCAGATATCTTTTTGGACTTTATTTATCGTTACTGCCAATTTGCAGTCCACCTTTCACTGACAGTAATGTATCTATCTATCATGAATCAACTTGTGGTTGTACTGTTGTTTACCCATGGCCAGGACATATAAAGAGGTCATATTCAGGTTGGGTTTCGGGACAAATGAAGCTTTCCTGCACAAGTCTTTTTATCTACCAGACTTTGCTTGGCTCTTAATTCACTTGAATTTTTTTGTTTAATATGAGACATTTTCAGTCATTCCTGTTAGGATTGAAATTTGCAGAAATAATAATAAAAGAATTGATGTTTCTTTTCTGGATTGTAATGGTGGGAAAAAGTCCATGTTGCGAGCCTATGGCTTCGCAAGGCATGAAGGTGGACACCAATCTGTCTATGTTAGTTTGCTACATTCTATAGGAGTACAGAAATATTTCTTTCTATGATATAACTGGTAATAAACTTCTAACCCATGTAATCTTGATTTTGTAATGTAGTAAACTGTAATGCTTGATGGGATGGTAAAATAAGCAAGTAGATGTATTTGTACTGATCTCTCATTGTCAGTGTACTGGCATGGGAAGGCTTTGGTTCATGCCGTCTGTGATGGTGCATACATTATTATTACTACTTCACTGTGTGAATCAGACGTTAACAATTCATTATTGATAATAATAACTGGTGGTGGTTCAATTGACATAAGTAGGGTTTGTTATCCAAAGAATTTGTAAAGAATACATGTATGTACTGAAATGTGCATTCATTATTCTACAAAATACGATAATATAAGCATATATATATATATATATACATTAATAAATATAAAATATCATAATCCAAATTTTCAGTTATTGGACCATCCCAGTCCCTAGCCAAATTGGTACAGGACCGTCGGCACCGACAAGGGTGGAGGAGGAGGAGGAGATGAGTCTAGTACTAACGAGGATGAAAAAGGAGTACTGGATAGCGAGCACCTGGCTGCAGTGACTTGCGGAAGCAAACAGTGCAGGGCAGCAAAGGGGAGAGACTGAGAGCATACAGTACACAGAATAAATGAGAGTGATATATATATATATATATATATATATATATATATATATATATATATATATATATATAATCAAAAGACAACTATAGTGCTCCGAGTTCAAAAAAAAAAAAAAACAAACAAACCGAATAGTGCGAAAAGTCTTGGATCACATGCTGGTTCAGCCACCTCCCACTACATACTAGTTCAGATAAAATTTAAATCCTATAAATCATATATAAAATGCAAGGAAGATTCTCTGTTGTAATATGGGAAAACCTCACGAAATTCTTGACGGAAATGTACCTTAGTGGGAGATACAAGTCAACACAGTTAAGTGTTGTTTAGTGTCACAAATGGTAGCAGTGACTAAAAGCTGTTTAAAATAGAACAATTTTTTGTTTTACATAGATATATAGACACAGTTTTAGTTTGTCCAATGAAACATAATAAAGGAGATATTCTAGATCAAGCTTGGTTGCCCCAATTTCAACCTTGCAATAATTTCATTACCATAGCCACAAACTTGCTTGCAACCTAATGATTTTAACTGGAGTTGGAGACCCAAAAACCTATGTCCATTATAGTGCAAAACATACAAAAAGCTAAACAATGACAAACATGGGAAAAACCTAAAAGAAGATACCAAGGACTAATATATCAACCATACTAGTTAGTATGGACGAAGTCTTACTGGTCTGATGGGTGACCATCGATCCAAAATTGAGCTTATTGCCTGGAATACTCTTCTTACTGGGTTACTTGACAGTAAGCTGACTGGTAGAGTTGCGCCACCTGGTACTGATTTCCTGTTTTGATTTGTTCTGATTTGATTTTCTTCTTTTGTTAGATTGTTTCTTCTGCGGCCTTTATTGTTTTTTTTTGCTTCTTTGTTTTTCTTCCTCTTTATCTACTTTGTTATTATTGAGTATTAAATTTTGATGATAAAATTAATTAATAAAATTATAATTTAATTTATATTTTGAGAAAAGTAATATAAAATTAACTTCAATCAGAAAAAATAAAATGATTAAAGCAAGAAGAATTAGTCAAACATTGGGCCAGAGAATTAGATATTACGTCAAGATCGGGTGTTGTAGGAGTTAACATGCTGAAGGATCGAGCAATATACCGAAGGTTCGAATGACATGCTGAAAGTTCGTTGGGAGTTCGGATGAACCAATGACATGTCGGACAACCTAGTTTTCTTATCTTGTAATTTTTTAGGTCTTAATTATCGTAGTTAGGTCATAAATTAAGTTAGTTTTAGGTGAAACCCTACTAACTCAATTAGAGGCCTATTGGGCCTAATCGAGGGTTGAGATGGACTTATTGGCCCATTCAGTGACCCAAGATTAGATTAGGCGATGGCACCGCCAGACCAAGCGGTGGAACTACCTATGAGTTGGAAAAGTGAAGTATACTTTTTCTAGGTTATTTGGTGGTAGTACTGCTTAGTTGGTTGATAGTACTGTTAGTAGTTAATGCTATTAAGTGGTGGACCACCTAGGCAAGCAATGGTATTGCTAGAGCTTGGTCTCTCAAGCTTTGTCAAGTAGTAGTACCGTCAGTTTTCAAGGAAGTAGGTGGTGGTACTGCCTAGTACTAGCGATGGTATCGCTAGTACCTTAGAAACTCGGGATGAGACCTTTTTTTGGCTCTATTTTTGAAGCGAATTGGAGTCTATAAATACCCCACTCTCTCTTGCTTGAAAAAGCATAAAAAAGTGAACGAAAACCTATGACTCTAAGTGAGAAAACTCTGTTGTAATCTTTTGAGAGTTCCTCTCCTTTTCTTTAAAAGCTTATAATTCTATCTAAATGAGGTGTGAGACTTATAAAGGTTCTCTCCTAAACTTGTAAAAAGGAGAAAGAGTTGTAAGAGGGTAGTTGGTCTTCGTTCATTGAAAGAAGATCGTTAGTGAAAGCTGGTAGCCTTGACGGAAGAGGAATCGAGAGTGGACATAGGTCATGACGATCGAACCATTATAAGTCTCGTGTACTCTTTTCCTTTGCTGTTTACCTTTATTGCTTACTCCACTTTACAAAACCATATAATTTTTCAATATCGTCGAAAGTTTCTGATAGCACTAATCCACCCCCTCCCCCCCACCTTTTAGTGTTATTCATGATCCTAATAGTTGGTGTCAGAGTCACGTTACTCTCGGTTGGTTTAACACCTAAAAGAGTTTAAATGACTTTTGTTGGCACTTTAGAGAGTCACTCTATCACTCATCCTCCTATGTTCAATGGGATGAACTACACATATTGGAAAGCTCATACGAGGATTTTTTTAATTTCTATATATTTTGATTTATAGAACATCATTGAATACGACTATAAAATATCCTTTAGACCAATGAATGAGTGGAATGATCTATTGGGAAATCTTGGAGGCGACATCACATGTTCGGCGGAAGAATAAAAACAAAATCCCCTATTCCCAAAGAGATGTTCGTCATCGTGCGAAGATTGGTGTACAAAAATCCATGAAACAAACTGCCTATAGAATATATTGTGTTACCTAAGGAGATCATATATCCCTGTTTCCTTGTAGATCTCTAGGAGAGAGTGAAGGAGGTCAAGCGTCCTCCTCTCTAGCGGTGATCCACACAATAGGGCTGCGACGACATTCCTTAAAACTCTAGGCCTGCTTTGAGGTGGAGAGGGGGAGGAGAATAGGAGAGGCAAGCAAAGGCTCTAGCCTATGAACCACTGAATCCCTCCTATTTATAGAGGTCCTCTGTCAAAACCCTAATGGATCATCCCCTACTAAGTATTGGATCTGCATCCAATTACCCAAGCCTCTTAGATTAGTGGATCCTATCCAATAATCTCTCATGGGCTTTTAATGGATCTCATCTATAGGATCCAATAATTCATTGACTTATTGGATACCCAATAAAATATGGGCTCCGGCGAATATCTCATATCCAAAACTCTACTCATCGTAATGCCTACCATATGTGTGTGACTCTCTAGGCCCAATATCGAGTTGGCCATGAGTCATACCTATCAGAACTCCTTCTGGCTTAATGAATTATTATCTTCATAATAATTCACTCGACTCATCGACTACGAATGTACTAGGCGACTATGCCGTAGTCCCCAGACAATACAAGGGAATCCAATCCATTGGACCTGTTTGTCCTCAATTACCATGTACCTATAGTCCCTCATCCATCTAATATCCCAAAGACTGTATACCGGGTATGGTGTTGTCAGATCTATACGGTTTCTACTCGAGTCTTGCTATAATCGGATTCTCCTAGAGAACTCTTTCTCTCTCAATCCAAATGACTCTGGCTTGGGATTTGTTTGAGCAAGAACACATGCGAAATTCCTCTCATGATGCCGAGAGTGAATGATCCTCTATTGACACTCAATAGCCCTCGTAAGGTTGACTACCACTCCTAATGACCCGCTGAATTAGATCTGGGACATCCAAACCTATAAGTCTGGTATCAAAGAGTGGAGTACTCATACAGGACATCCTTAGTGTCTCAAGTCTAAGGCCAAATACATCACTAGGACTACAAAATCGCTGTCTAATAATAAGGCATCATCAACCATCCAGCATTCCATAAACGGATCAATCAGTGAACTCATTCTCCAATGAGCAACTGTACTATATCCCTAGTGTCCCCACATGAGCAACTATGATACCAGCTGCATCCATCATATAGACGAATATACAGCACACTAGTTTGTCCAGTTATCTCGATGTCCTTCTCGAGTAACGGGATTATTTAGGATATGTGTTTAAAGGTGAATTGGTCTCATTATCGTGATCTCATCACTATCTGATTCCCATTGTACAGATCTAAGGACATTACAATATATACATACATATGTGTAATAGTTAATATAAAATGATAAATATCAAAATATAATAAGCAAAACGATTCTGTGTCAAGTCATACGTGCCATCACTCATGTGATTGGCTTGCTGGGCACTTATGACTAGTATGATCTAGAGAAAAAATTATTTTCTTTAAATGCGAACGCTATGAATAATTTATTTTGTGCTTAAGACAAAAATGAGTTTAATTGTGTTTCTATATATGAAACTGCAAATGACATTTGGTACACACTCGAAGTCACAAGTAGAGTTAAATAGTCTAAAATCAATCTTTTGATATATAATTTTGAATTATTTCGAATGAAACTAAGTGAAACCATTGGAGACATGTACACCCATTTTATGGATATTGTTAATAGTTTAAAAGCACTTGGTAAAAGTTTTTCTAATCTTAAACTTGTTAATAAAATTCTAATATCTTTTCCAAAAAAATAGGATCTAAAAGTAATTGATATTCAAGAAGCAAATGACTTAAACTGTTTTCTACTTGAAGAACTCATAGGGTCATTAACGACCTATGAAATGACGTGTAAGATATATGATGAACATAAGAACAACCTTCCAAAGAACAGGAAGGATAAGACACTTAGAACTAAAGAAGACTACTCGAGCAAAAACTCAAGTGATGATGAGGACTTGACATTTCTAACAAGAAAATTTAAAAAAATTATAAGAAGAAATAAAACAAAACAAGATACTAAGAACAAAAACAAACTCAAAAAGGACACAATCATATATTACGAATGCAAGAAGCCAGGATACTTCAAAAGTGAATATCCCCAAGTAAAGAAGAAGCTACTAAAGAAAAAGAAAGCACTCAAGACGACTTGGGACGAATCAAGTACATTCAAAGATGAGTAATAAATCAATAAAGATGAAGTGGGAAACTATGCATTAATGGCATTTGACAATGAGTTATATAACTCAAAAGAATCTCTTTTATCTTACGATGAATTACTTAATGCATTTTATGACTTGTTTGATTAATTTAAAATAGTTGGTAGAAAATATAAATGGTTAAAAAAGGATCTTGCTTCTCTCACTAGTGAATTTGAAAAATTAAAAAATAAGCATGATAAATACATATTAACTCCTTGCACTAATATGAAGAGTTAGATTCACTTATGAAGGAAAATATAAACATCATTCTTGTCAATAAGAGTCATGTTCATAGAAAGTAAGGAATGACTTTGTGAGTAGTAATACCCAACAAAGTCAATTATATTTATTAAATGACCCACACTACTTCTAGTCATAGGTGCCCTACAAGTCAATCACGTGAGTAACATGACATAACACAAATTTTTTTTATTTATTATATTATTTAATAGTTTATCACTTTATATTGCTTATAGCATATACTAATTCTCATTGTATAGATCCATGGACATCACTATATATATATATATATATATATATATATAGTGATGTCCATGGATCTGTACAATGGGAATCAGTTTATGATGAGATCATGATAATGGGATCAACTTACCTTTAAACATAGACCATAAATAATCTCGATCATAAGTTACTTGAGAAAGACATCAAGATAACCAGACAGACTAGTGTACTATATACCCGTCTATATGATGGAGGCAGTTAGCCTCATAACTACTCATGTAGGGACATTAGGGATATAGTGCAAGTGCTAATTGGAGAATGAGTTCACTAATTGATCTGCTCACGGAATACCAGATAGTTGATGATTCTTTATTGCCAAATAGGAATTCCATAGTCCCATTCGTGTATTTGGTTCTTAGACTTGGGACAACAAGGATATCCTATATACTCACTCAACTCTTTGATACTAGACTTATAGGTTTAAAAATTTTAGATCTAGCACAATCGGTCATCGAGAGTGGTAGCCAACCTTACGAGGGCTATTGAGTGTCATTAGTATTGGGAAATCTTGGGGGCGACATCACATGCGCAACAAAAGAACAAGAAAACAAAATCCCCTATTCCCAAAGAGATGTTCGTCGTTGTGCGAAGATTGGTGCACAAAAAATTCATGAAATAAACTGTGTATAGAATATATTGTGTTACCTAGGGATATCGTATATCCCTGTTTCCTTGCAGATCTCTAGGAGAGGGTGAAGGAGGTCAAGCATCCTCCTCTCTAGTAGTGATCCACATAGTAGGGGTACGACGATGCTCCTCAAAACTCCAAGCCTGCTCTGAGATGGAGAGGGGGAGGAGAATAGGAGAGGCAAGCAAAGGCTCTAGCCTATGAACCACTGAATCCCTTCTATTTATAGAGGTCCTCTATCAAAACCCTAATGGATCCTCCCCTATTGGGTATTGGATCTACATCTAATTACCCAAGCCTCTTAGATTAGTGGATCTCTATCCAATAATCTCTCATGGGCTTTTATTAGATCTCATCCACAGGATCTAATAATTTAGGGGTTTATTTGATATCAAATAAGACAGGCTCCGGCGAATATCTCATATCTGAATCTCTACTCATCGCAACGCCCACCATATGTGTGTGACCTTCTAGACCCAATATCGAGCTGGCCGTGAGTCATATTTGTCAGAACTCCTTCTGACTCAGTGAATTATTATCTCCATAATAATTCACTTGCTTCATCGACTACGGACGTACTATGCCACTACGCCGTTGTCTCCAAATAATACAGGGGAATCCAATCTATTGGATATGTTTGTCGTTAATTACTGTATACTTATAGTCCCTCATCCATCTAATATCCAAGAGATCGTACACCGGGTATGGTGCTATCAGACCTATATAGTTTCTACTCGAGTCTTGCTCTAATCGGATTCTCCCGGAGAACTCTTTCTCTCTCAATATGAAAGACCCTAGCTAGGGATTTATTTGAGCAAGAACATATGGGAAATTCCTCTCATGACGCCGAGAGTAGATGATCCTCTATCGACACTCAATAACGCTCATAAGGTCGACCACCACTCCCAATGACCGGCTATAGTAGATCTGGGACATCCAAACCTATAAGTCTGGTATCAAAGAATGGAGCACTCATACAGGACATCCTTGGTGGCTCAAGTCTAAGGACTAGATACACCACTGAGATTATGAAATCGCTGTCTGATAATAAGGCATCATCAACCATCTAGCATTCCGTAAGTAGATCAATCAGTGAACTCATTCTCCAATGAGCACCTGTACTATATCCCTAGTGTCCCCACACGAGCAGTTATGAGACCAGCTGCATCTATCATATGGACGGGTATACAGCACACCAATCTATTCGGTTATCTCGATGTCCCTCTCGAGTAACCTATGACCGAGATTAGTTAGGATCTATGTTTAAAGGTGAATCAGTCTTATTATCGTGATCTCATCACGATCCGATTCCTATTACACAGATCCAAGGACATCACAATATATATATGTATATATGCAATAGTTAATATAAAGTGATAAATGTCAAAATATAATAAGTAAAAAGATTTCGTGTCAAGTCACACATGCCATCACTCACGTGATTGGCTTATTGGGCACCTATGATTAGCAATTTCCCACTTGACCTAAAGCCAATCACCGATGTGTTTGATCCCCATCAGATTCCTATGACGCTCAAAGACAATCTGAGACAACGGCTTTGTTAGTGGATCTGCAATGTTATCTTTGGATGGAACTCTTTCCACTACTACATCTCCTCGGGTCATGATATCTAAATAAGTTGGAACCTCCTCAAAATACTTCTGATGAGACCCGGATTCCCTTATTTGAGTAATCGCCCTGTAGTTATCGTAATATAAGGAATCAACTTCTTACTATTTGGCCCGACTCCTAGATCTGTGATAAACTTTTTTATCCAGACTCCCTCCTTTGCTGCCTTTGTTGCAGCAATGTAATCCACATTTGTGGTCGAGTCAGTAGTAGTATCTTGCTTGGAACTCTTCCAGCACACTGCTCCTCCATTCAAGGTGTACACATACCCTGAATTCGACTTGCTATCATCGACATTAGACTAAAAACTTGAGTCCATATAGCCTTTAACCCTGAGGCTACTACCTCCATATACTAGTAAAAGATCCTTAGTCCTTCTCAAGTACTTAAGGATACACTTTACTGCTTTCCAATGCTCCAAGCCTGGATCCACTTGATACCTGCTCGTGACACTCAGAGTATGCGCTATATCAGGCCTAGTACATAGCATGACATACATGATAGACTCTATCGCTGAGGCATAAGGTATAATATCCATATTCATCCTTTTTTCAGAAGTCTTTGGGGACATACTCCTAGAAAGCGATATCCCATGTCTCATTGGTATGAGACTTGTATTGGAATTTTCCATGCTAAACCTTTTGATAATGGGTTCTATGTACCTAGACTTGGACAAGCTAAGCATCCTCTTAGATCTATCTTTATAGATCCGAATCCCCAAGATATAGGATGCTTCCCTTAAATCCTTCATGGAGAAGTGTCTAGATAACTAAGCCTTTACTGTGGATAACATTCCTACATCATTTCCAATGATTAGGATGTCATCCACATATAATACCAAAAAGCTGATAGCACTCCCACTTACCTTCCTATACACACAAGGTAGGCTCATCTTCGTTCTTAACGAAGTCATAAGATTTGATTGCCTCATCAAATCTTATGTTTCAACTTTGGGAAGCTTGCTTTAGTCTATAAATGGATCTAAGCAACCTACACACCTTATTTGGGCAGTCCTTAGACACGAATCCCTCGGGTTGTATCATATACACCTCCTCCTCGAGGTTTCTATTAAGGAATACGATTTTCACATCCATCTGCCATATCTCATAATCATAGTGTGTTGTAATAGCCAAAAGAATTTGGATGAATTTTAGCATTATTATGGGTGAGAAGGTTTCGTCATAGTCAACACCTTGCCTTTGATGATAGTCCTTAGCCACTAGCCTTGCTTTATAGGTCTCTACCTTTCCATCTACTCCGATCTTTTTCTTAAAGATCCACTTGCAACCGATGGGTACAATACCTTCGGGTGCATCAACTAGGTTTCAAACCTTGTTGGAGTACAGAGAATCCATCTCAGAATTCATGGCTTCTTACCACTTCCCGGAGTCTATACTCATAATAGCCTCCTCGTAGGTTTGATGATCAATATCCTTAACATCGTCTCCTCTAATATATTCCACATATCTCTCAGGAGGATGGGATACTCTGCCGGACCTACGTAAAGTTGGAACTTGTGTATTAGGTACTTGAACAGACTTGAGCTGTAGAGTGGTGCTTAAGTTAGGTTCTCCAACCTCACTCAACTCTATCATGCTCCCATTGTCTCCGCCAAAAATGTGTTCTTTCTCAAGGAACATTGCTCTCTTGGCTACAAAGACCTTTTGGTCATCGAGATGATAGAAATAATACCCACAAGTTTCCTTGGGGTATCCCATGAACTTGCACTGCTCTGTTCTCAATTCCAACTTATCGAGGTTGTGTCTTTTAACATGGGTAGGGCAGCCCCAAATCTTAACAACCTTAAGATCGGACTTCTTCCCTTTCCATATCTTATATGATATAGACACTACCGACTTAGTTGAAATATTGTTCAGAAGGTAAGCTGCGGTCTCTAGGGCATATCCCTAGAATGAGATGAGTAGGTCAGCGAAACTCATCATGGACCGTACCATGTCTAATAACGTATGATTTCTTCTTTCAGACATACCATTGAGCTAAGGTGTATAAGGAGGTGTTTATTGGGATAATATCTCACGGTCTTTGAGGAACTGAGTAAACTCTATACTTACATACTCACCTCCTTGATCTGATCGAAGAGTCTTGATACTCTTTCTAGTCTGGTTCTCCACTTCATTCTTATACTCTCTAAATTTCTCAAAGACCTCGGATTTGTACTTCATTAAGTACATATATCCATACCTTGAGAAATCATTAGTAAAGGTAATGAAGTAGGAGTATCCACCAATGGCATGAGTTGACATGGGTCCACATACATCACTATGTATAAATTCCAGCATCTCAATAGCTCTCTCTCTCTAGTTCCACTAAATGGAGAGTTGGTCAGTTTTCCACGAAGGCAAAGCTCGCAAATTGCATATGACTTATAGTCAAATGAATCTAGATATCCATCATTTAGCAACTTTTGAATCCTTCCCTCATGGATGTGACCTAGCTTATAATGCCATAGGTATGCATTGTTCACTTAATCTTATTTCCTCTTAGACATACTTACATTCATTATATGTGGAGTAGTGTCTAGCATAAACAAACCATTATGTAATGTTCCTTTCGTAATGATCTCATCATCTAATAATATCGAACAACTATTGTTTTGAAAAACTAATTTATATCCACTAACTATCAAACATGAAATGGAGATAATGTTTTTAATAATATAAGGAACAAAATAACATACATTTAATGCAATAATAGCTCTACCAGGCAGATGTAGGGTGACCTCACCAATAGCTACTACAGTAACTTTTGCTTCATTGCCCATCTTGAGGTCCATCTCGCCTCTCTCTAATCTCCTAGGCCTTGCTAGAACCTGCAACGAATTGCATATATGATAAGCACTACCGGTATCTAATACCCATGTATTATTATAATAGTCTAACAAATGGAGACTGATCATGAATGTACTTGAAGCTTCTCCTAGCTTCTGTTTCATCCTCTTTGCAAGGTACTCTTTGCAGTTCCTCTTCCAGTGCCCATCTTTGCTATAGTGGAAACATTGGCCTTTGTCCTTTTCCGGGTCATTCTTAGCAGCATTTGCTTTACCTGATCTGCCCTTGCCCTTCTTAAGGGAATTTTTTGCTTTCCTTTTCTTTCTGGTCTCTCTAGTGTAGAGAACTGGCTTCTCTTTCCTAATAGTACTCTCTGTCTCCCTCAACATATTGAGGAGCTCTGGGAGAGTTACCTCAAGCTTGTTCATATTAAAATTCATTATGAACCGTGAAAAGGAATCTGGTAGGGACTGAAGCACAATATCTACACACAAGTTATCCTCTAGGACCATTACTAGACCTGTGAGTTTCTCCATCCACTCAATTATCTTTAGGACATGGTTTTGAATCGGTGTCCCCTCAATCATCCTAGTGCCGAAGAGGCTCTTAGATATCTTATATCGCTGAGTCCTTCCCTGTTCCTCAAATAATTTATGGACATGTAGGAAAATGGATTTAACATCCATCTTTTCATGTTGTCTCTATAACTCAGAAGTCATAGAGCCCAATATATAGCATTGAGCAAGAGTGGAGTCATCAATATCTTCACGTAGCGAGCGATCTCATCCCTGCTTGCCCCTTCCTCGGGCGTAGGCATTACTATATCTTGGACGTACACGATTTTCTCCATCGTGAGAATAATTCTCAAGTTGCGGAGCCAATCCGTATAATTTCGACCAGTGAGGCGGTTGACATCAAGTATGCCACGTAAGGGATTTGAAAGTGACATTTTCTAAAAATAAAGATGCAGTGGGAATGAATAACATATAGATTTTACAAGAAATAAACAATCAAGATATGGACTTCTATCTTAATACGCTCTCACTATTTTACTAGTGAGTCACGCGACACCCTCAGCACATAAAACGGAAGTCTCCGGCAGACTTCTAGTGGGAATCAGGATCTAATCGACGTCTTAGTATAACCTCGAGGGACTCGACCAATCACATTAAGCCCAAAAAGTAGACAACTCTTGCCGATCACATCTCTTTGTGATTCCCGTCCTATTCGCCCTCCGAATCACCATGGTCTCAAGGGACTCGACCAACCATGATGTTCGGTTAAGTCAACACCTTCGTTACAAGATGAGTCTGATTTGATGATATACCCTCGAGGGACTCGACTAAGCATACCATGTCCTTAGGTCACCGGTGACATCTTTATGTCGTAAGCAAGATAGCAAATCGTGATATAGGTGAGCCTCGAGAGACTCGACCAACTCAACCTACACCGGGAATCGGTTCCTACCCATAACGATGGAAGGCCACGTGGGTCAATCTAATTGCCTCACGTTTACCGACTTAATATTATCGAGAGAGATGTTTCTATGATTTGGTCTCCTAATATAATATATCACACATATACATATTTAATATATATTTACATTGCATGCAAATATATATACATATCTAGTATATGTATAAACAATCACACCAGATGATCATGGACCACAACTTAATGTGATCAGGCCCGAGCCAGTAGGCCTAATCACTCACATCAAGATCTATGTGTGCAGCGGTGCATCTCCATGCCCTGTGATACTTAATCTCGTCCTCGTCGATTCCGTTGATATCTCGATGCATCTCTATGCATCGCAATCGTCCGTCTCATGGGTCCTGCTATCGCATTCACGCTCCCGCTGCGCCTCCTCATGTGATTCCAACTTAATCATAGGATGGGATACTCTACCAGACCTACATAAAGTTGGAAGTTGTGTGTTAGGTACCTAAATAGACTCCGGCTGTAGAGTGGTGCTTAAACTTGGTTCTCCAACCTTGCTCAACTCTATCATGCTCCTATTATCTCTGCCAAGAATGTGTTCCTTCTCAAGGAACACTACTCTTTTGGCTGGAAAGACCTTTTGGTCATCGAGATGATAGAAATAATACCCACAAGTTTCCTTGGGATATCCCACAAATTTGCATCGCTCTATCCTCGATTCTAACTTATCGGGGTTGTGTCTTTTAACGTGGGCAGGGCAGCCCCAAATCTTAACAACTTTAAGATCGAGCTTCTTCCCTTTCCATATCTCATATGGTGTAGACACTACCGACTTAGTTGGAACTCTATTCAGAAGGTAAGCTACGGTCTCTAGAGCATATCCCCAGAATGAGATGGGTAGGTTAGCAAAACTCATCATAGACCGTACCCTGTCTAACAGCGTAAGATTTCTCCTTTCAGACACATCATTGAGCTAAGGTATGCACTGTTCATGGATGTAACTTTTGAATCATTCTTCATGGCTTAACTTTTGAATCATTTCTTCATGGATGTAACCTAGCCTACAATGCCACAGATATGCACTATTCATCTCATCTCGTTTCCTCTTGGATACAGTTATATTCATGATATGTGGAGAAGTATCTAGCATAAATAAATCATTATGCAATGTCCCTTTCGTGATGATCTCATCATCTAATAATATTGAACAACCATTATTCTCAAAAACTAATTTATATCCATTAACTATCAAACATGAAATGGAGATAATGTTTTTGATAATAGAAAGAACAAAATAACATGCATCTAATGCATTAAAACCTCCACCAGGCAAATGTAGGGCGACCTCGCCAACGGCTACTACAACAACTTTTGCTCCATTGCCCATCTTGAGGTCCATCTCGCCTCTCTCTAGTCTCCTAGGCCTTACCAGAACCTACAACAAATTCCATATATGATAAGCACTACCGGTATCTAATACCCATGTGTTATCATAAGAGTTTGACAAATGGAAACTGATCATGAACGTACCTGAAGCTTCACCAAGCTTCTATTTTACCTTTTCTATAAGGTACTCTTTGCAGTTTCTGTTCCAGTGCCCATCTTTGCCATAGTGAAAGCACTGGCCTTTGTCCTTTGCTGGGTCTTTCTTAGCAATCTTTGCTTTCCCTAGTCTGCCCTTGCCCTTTTCCTTCTTAAGGGACTTTTCTGCTTTCCTTTTCTTTCTGGTCTCACTAGTGTAGAGAACTGGCTTCTCTTTCCTAATAGTACTCTCTGCCTCCCTCAACATATTAAGGAGCTCTGGAAGAGTCACCTCAAGCTTGTTCATATTAAAATTCATTATAAACCATGAAAAGGAATCTGGTAGGGACTGAAGCACAATGTCCACACACAAGTTATCCTCTAGGACCATTCCTAGACCTGTGAGTTTCTCCATCCACTCAATTATCTTTAGGACAAGGTTATGAACCGATGTCCCATCAGTCATCTTAGTGCGGAAGAGGCTCTTGGATATCTCATATCACTGAGTCCTTCCCTATTCCTTAAATAATTTACGGACATATAGGAGAATGGATCTAGTATCCATCTTTTCATGTTATTTCTATAACTCAGGAGTCATAGAGCCCAACATATAGCACTGAGCAAGAGTGGAGTCATCAATGTACTTCACATAGCGAGTGATCTCATCCTCGCTTGCCCCTTCCTTGGGTGTAGGCATTACTGTATCAAGGACGTACGCGATTTTCTCCACCGTGAGAATAATTCTCAAGTTGTAGAGCCAATCCGTATAATTTGGACCAGTGAGGCGGTTGACATCAAGTATGCCATGTAAGGGATTTGAAAGTAACATTTTCTGAAAATAAAGATGCAATAGGAATGAATAACATGCAGATTTTGCAAGAAATAAACAATCAAGATATGGACTTCTATCTTAATATGCTCCCACTATTTTACTAGCGAGTCACGTGACACCCTCAGCATGTGAAATAGAAGTCTCTGGTAGACTTCTAGTGGGGATCAGGATCCAATTGGCGTCATAGTGTAATCTCGAGGGACTCGGCTAATCACACTAAGTCCAAAAGGTAGACAACTCTTGCCGATCACAACTCTTTGTAATTCCCATCTTGTTCAGCCTCCGAATCACCATGGTCTCGAGGGACTCGACCAACCATGATGTTCGGTTAAGTCAACACCTTCGTTGCAAGATGAGTCTGATTTGATAATATACCCTCAAGGGACTCGACCAAGCATACCATATCCTCAGGTCACTGGTGACATCTCTATGTCGTAGGTAAGATAGCGAATCATGATATAGGTGAGCCTTGAGGGACTCGACCAACTCAACATACACCGGGAATCGGTTCCTACTTATAACGATGGAAGGTCACGTGGGTCAATCTAATTGCCTCATGTTTACCGACTTAATATTATCGAGAGAGGGGTTTCTATGATTTGGTCTCTTAATATGACATGTCACATATATCATATTTCATATATATCTACATCATATGCAAATATATATATACACATCTAGTAGATGTAAAAACAATCATACTAGATGATCATGGACCATAACCTAATGTGATCAGGCCCGAGCTAGTAGGCCTAATCACTCACATCAAGATCTATGTGTGCAATGGTGCATCTCCATGACTTGTGATTGTCCATCTCGTCCTCGTCGGTTTTGTTGACATCTCGATGCATCTCCATGCATCACGATCATCCATCTCATGGGTCCCGCTATCGCATCCACGTTCCCGTTGCGCCTCCTCATGTGATTACATCTTAATCATAGGCACGCAAGCCCGACAATAAATGAGAAATATAATGGATGCTTGTAGGCCCCAATAATAATAATCACAAGTACACACATCACACGGTCCATGATCATCCATCCACACATTATACATCACATGTATAAATCATCATCGTATAGGACTACTGGATAATAAAATAATAATCAATTAACCTTTAATTAATTAATATTTTCAAATCAAGGATATGTAGGGAATTTTTTGAATTCTGAGGGGTATTTTTGTAATTTGGATAATAATGATTGTATTTTGTAATTTGGATAAAAAGGATAGAATTGAAATTTCTCAAATTCTGAGGGGAAAAACTATCTTTTGCCCAGAAAACCCCAAGCCCCTTTCTTCCTCTCCCCTACTATAGCAGCTACCGCCCCTGCCACCCTATCGGCGGCAGGCTATGCGGTGGAGGGCGGGGGCGTTGCCCTCGACTGCGGGTGGCACGCCCGCTGGCGGCGCTGCCCCTGCAGGTGGGCGCCCCCACTGACAGTTCTGGTCGTAGGGCAGCGCCCGCAGGTAGTGCTGCCCCACTAGGCGGCCACCCTTGCGGGGGGGTTTTGCCCGTGGGAGTAGCGGCCGCAGGCGTCGCTGCCCTGCGGCGCCTCACCCCGTGGGCGTAGCGGTCGCAGGTGCCTCTGCTCGCGAGCTGGCAGCCCTACCGGCCGTAAGCCTATTGCAAGTAGGCCGTTGGCTAGCTGTTGTTGGAGCAGCCCTAGTGCTGCCTGCCTACGGTCGCGCTGCATGCGATTGCACACACGTAGATCGAGGGCAACAACTGTTGCTGCCCTTTCTCACTTTTGCGTCAACGATTTTGACGTTAAAAGTTTCTCCAAAACATAACACACGTAGTTCAAAACCAATCTATCGCACGAACAACCTAGCTCTGATACCACTATTGAGAAATCTTGGGGACGACATCACATGCGCAGTAGAAGAATTAGAAAACAAAATCCTCTATTCCCAAAGAGATGTTCGTCGTCGTGCGAAGATTAATGCACAAAAAATCCATGAAACAAACTGCGTATAGAATAGATTGTGTTACCTAGGGAGATCGTATATCCCTATTTCCTTACAGATCTCTAGGAAATGTTGAAGGAGGTCAAGCGTTCTCCTCTCTAGTGGTGTTCCACGCAATAGGGGTACGACGACGCTCCTCAAAACTCCAGGCTTACTTTGAGGTAGAGAGGGGGAGGAGAATAGGAGTGGTAAGCAAAGGCTCTAGCCTATGAACCACTGAATCCCTCCTATTTATAGAGGTCCTCTTTCAAAACCCTAATGGATCCTCCCCTATTTGGTATTGGATCTGCATCCAATTACCTAAGCCTCTTAGATTAGTAGATCTCTATCTAATAATCTCTCATGGGCTTTTATTGGATCTCATCCATAGGATCCAATAATTTAGGGGCTAATTGGATATCGAATAAGACAGGTGCTCTAATGGATATCTCATATCTGAACCTCTACTCATCGCAACGCCTAACATATGTGTGTGATCCTCTAGGCCCAATATCGAGCTGGCCGTAAGTCAACACCTTCGTTGCAAGATGAGTCTGATTTGATAATATACCCTCAAGGGACTCGACCAAGCATACCATATCCTCAGGTCACTGGTGACATCTCTATGTCGTAGGTAAGATAGCGAATCATGATATAGGTGAGCCTTGAGGGACTCGACCAAGCATACCATATCCTCAGGTCACTGGTGACATCTCTATGTCGTAGGTAAGATAGCGAATCATGATATAGGTGAGCCTTGAGGGACTCGACCAAGCATACCATATCCTCAGGTCACTGGTGACATCTCTATGTCGTAGGTAAGATAGCGAATCATGATATAGGTGAGCCTTGAGGGACTCGACCAAGCATACCATATCCTCAGGTCACTGGTGACATCTCTATGTCGTAGGTAAGATAGCGAATCATGATATAGGTGAGCCTTGAGGGACTCGACCAACTCAACATACACCGGGAATCGGTTCCTACTTATAACGATGGAAGGTCACGTGGGTCAATCTAATTGCCTCATGTTTACCGACTTAATATTATCGAGAGAGGGGTTTCTATGATTTGGTCTCTTAATATGACATGTCGGCGGCAGGCTATGCGGTGGAGGGCGGGGGCGTTGCCCTCGACTGCGGGTGGCACGCCCGCTGGCGGCGCTGCCCCTGCAGGTGGGCGCCCCCACTGACAGTTCTGGTCGTAGGGCAGCGCCCGCAGGTAGTGCTGCCCCACTAGGCGGCCACCCTTGCGGGGGGGTTTTGCCCGTGGGAGTAGCGGCCGCAGGCGTCGCTGCCCTGCGGCGCCTCACCCCGTGGGCGTAGCGGTCGCAGGTGCCTCTGCTCGCGAGCTGGCAGCCCTACCGGCCGTAAGCCTATTGCAAGTAGGCCGTTGGCTAGCTGTTGTTGGAGCAGCCCTAGTGCTGCCTGCCTACGGTCGCGCTGCATGCGATTGCACACACGTAGATCGAGGGCAACAACTGTTGCTGCCCTTTCTCACTTTTGCGTCAACGATTTTGACGTTAAAAGTTTCTCCAAAACATAACACACGTAGTTCAAAACCAATCTATCGCACGAACAACCTAGCTCTGATACCACTATTGAGAAATCTTGGGGACGACATCACATGCGCAGTAGAAGAATTAGAAAACAAAATCCTCTATTCCCAAAGAGATGTTCGTCGTCGTGCGAAGATTAATGCACAAAAAATCCATGAAACAAACTGCGTATAGAATAGATTGTGTTACCTAGGGAGATCGTATATCCCTATTTCCTTACAGATCTCTAGGAAATGTTGAAGGAGGTCAAGCGTTCTCCTCTCTAGTGGTGTTCCACGCAATAGGGGTACGACGACGCTCCTCAAAACTCCAGGCTTACTTTGAGGTAGAGAGGGGGAGGAGAATAGGAGTGGTAAGCAAAGGCTCTAGCCTATGAACCACTGAATCCCTCCTATTTATAGAGGTCCTCTTTCAAAACCCTAATGGATCCTCCCCTATTTGGTATTGGATCTGCATCCAATTACCTAAGCCTCTTAGATTAGTAGATCTCTATCTAATAATCTCTCATGGGCTTTTATTGGATCTCATCCATAGGATCCAATAATTTAGGGGCTAATTGGATATCGAATAAGACAGGTGCTCTAATGGATATCTCATATCTGAACCTCTACTCATCGCAACGCCTAACATATGTGTGTGATCCTCTAGGCCCAATATCGAGCTGGCCGTAAGTCACACCTATCAAAACTCCTTCTGACTTAGTGAATTATTATCTCCATAATAATTCACTTAACTCATCGACTACAGATATACTAGGCCACTACACCATAGATCCTAAATGATACAGGGGAATCCAATTCATTGGACCTGTCTGTTCTCAGTTATCGTGTACCTATAGTCCCTTATCCATCTAATATCCCATAGACCGTACACCGGGTATAGTGCTATCAGACACATACGGTTTCTACTCGAGTCTCGCTCTAATCGGATTCTCCCGAAGAACTCTTTCTCTCTCAAAATGAATGACCCTAGCTAAGGATTTGTCTAAGCAAGAACACATGGAAAATTCCTCTCATGACATGAGAGTGGATGATCCTCTATCGACACTCAATAGCCTTCGTAAGGTTGACTATCACTCTCAATGACCGGTTGTACAAGATCTGGGACATTTAAACCTATAAGTCTGGTATCAAAAAATAGAGCACTCATATAGGATATCCTTGGTATCTCGAGTCTAAGGACTAGATACACTATTGGGATTATGAAATCGCTATATAATAATAAGGCATCATCAATCATCCAACATTCCGTAAGCGGATCAATCAGTGAACTCATTCTCTAATGAGCACATGTACTGTATCCCTAGTGTCCCCACACGAGCAGCTATGAGACCAACTGCATTTATCATATGGACGAGTATACAACACACCAATCTGTCTAGTTATCTCGATATCTCTCTCGAGTAACCTATGACCGGGATTATTTAGGATTTGTGTTTAAAGGTGAATCGGTCTCATTATCGTGATCTCATCAAGATCTGATTCCTATTGCACAGATCTAAGGACATCACAATATATACATGCATATATACAATAGTCAATATAAAGTGATAAATGCTAAAATATAATAAGCAAAAAGATTTCGTATCAAGTCACATGTGCCATCACTCACGTGATTGACTTGCTGGGCACCTATGACTAGCAAATAGAGGATCATCCACTCTCAGTGTCATGAGAGGAATATCCTATGTGTTCTCGCTTAGACAAATCTCTAACTAGTCATTCGGATTGAGAGAGAAAAAGTTCTCCGGAAGAATCCGATTAGAGTGAGACTCGAGTAGAAACTATATGTGCCTGACAATATCATGCCTAGTATACAGTCTCTGTGGTATTAGATGCATAAGATACTATATATACATAGTAATTACGGACAGACAAGTTCAATGGATTAGATTTCCTTGATCGTTTGAGAATTGTGGTGTAGTGGCCTAGTACGTCCGTAGTCGATGAGTCGAGTGAATTATTTTGGAGATAATAATTCATTGAGCCAAAAGGCATTCTGATATGCATGACTCAAGGCTAGCTCAATATTGAACCTAGAGGGTCACATACATATGGTAGGTGTTGTGAATAGTAAAGGTTCAGATATGAAATATCCATTGGAGCTCCAATCTTATAGGATATCCAATAAGCCTATGAATTATTGGATCCTATGGATGAGATCTAATAAGAGCTAATGAGAGATTATTGGGTAAAGACCCATTAATCTAAGTAGCATAGGTAGTTGGATGAAGATCCAGTACCCAATGTGGTAGGATTCATTAGGGTAAGTTGACAAGGGACCTCTATAAATAAGAGGGAACCAAAGGGCCATGGGCCAGGTTTTTTTTGGCCGCCTCCTCCTATTCTCCTCTCTCCCTCTCCTCCTCTTACTACAGCCCCTATTTGGGGTGTGTGGACAACAAAAAGGGGTAGCCCCTTCTTGATTACGTGGTGTGCATGAAGAAGAGATTTGGGTAACAATTTGAGGAGCGTCTTCACAGCCCCTATTGTATGGATCACCACTAGAGAGGAGGACAACTAACCTCCTTCATCCTCTCTCATAAATCTATAGGTTCTCATGGATATACGATCTCTCTAGATAACACATCTTTCTTATACACGTAGTTTTTCGATTTTGTGGGTTTTTGCGCACAAATCTTTACACGACAATGAAACCTTATTTTTGTACAAAAATTTTGGGATTTTATTTTCTATTCTTCTGTTGCATATGTGATGTCACCCTAGATTACTGAATAGTAGTATCAGAGCTAGGTTGCTCATGCAAAATATGTTAGGATCAAGAGCACTAAGAGGGGGGGGGGGGGGGGGGGGTGAATTAGTGCAGCGAAAAACTTTTGACGATTTAAAACGACATTCGTATGATAAGAACGATTTCAGTATGAAAGTCGAATCAAAAATTGCTTTAACTTAAGATCAAGTAAAGTGCAGTTAAAGTAAAGCTATGGAAGTAGTTGCAGTTAAGATAGAGAACAGAATGTAAATACAAACCGAGATTTAGAGTGGTTCGGTCAATCTTGACCTACATCCACTTTTGGCTTCCTCGTCCGATGAGGTCACCGACGTCCACTAGAGGCCTTCCTTCAATAGGCGAAGGCCAACCACCCTTTTACAGTTTCACTCCTTTTGACGGGCTTAGGAGACAACCCTTACAAAATTTTCACTCCTCTCTTGAATGATCAAAACTTCGAAGAAAAGAGGGAGAAGAACTTGTAGCCTTTTACAACACTTTTAAGCTCTCAAAATCTCAGAATAAATGCTAAGTTTCGGTGTCCTTTCATGCATGAAAGGGTGGGGTTTATATAGGCCCCAAACTGATTTGAATTTGGAGCTCAAAAATGTCAATTCCCATGTTTTCGGGGTCCTGGCGGTACTACCGCCTGACAAAGCTCGGAGACAGAGCTCGGGCGGTACCATCGCTTGACAGGGGCGGTGCTACCGCCCATTCTCACTCGGAGACTAAGCCCAGGCGGTGCCACCACCTGACAGGGGCAGTGCTACCTCCCACCCAGTCTCACTCGGAGACTGAGCCCAGGCGGTGCCACCGCTTGACAGAGGCAGTGCTACCGCCCAGTCTCACTCGGAGACTGAGCTTAGGCAGTGCCACCACTTGATAGGGGCGGTGCCACCGCCCAGCCTCACTTCGAGACTCGGCTGTTGGGCGGTGCCACCGCCGACCCAGGCGGTGCCACCGTCGGCTAGGGAATCTGGGTCCGAATGGGCTGATCCATTGGGCCCAATTTGGGTCTGTTAAGGGCCCAATTGCCCCAAGATTAAGTTAATGGGATCACCTCCCATTTCTAACTTAATCATCATGCTAACTACAATATTTTTCAAGACATTTATTGTAACTTGCTCTGGTGCATCAATCGCTTCTTCCGTCGAGCTTCCGGCGAACTTCCGGCGATCATCCGACGAACCCTCGGCGATGCTCCGGCGGACTTCCGGCAAACTCCTGGACTTGCGATGATCCACTTGGCGAGTTCCGATGAGCTTCTTTGGCAAGCTCCTGGACTTCTCGGATTTGTTCCCGCAGAACCTCCGATGACCGTCCAGACTTCCGTCGAACTCTCGAACCCCCAACGTGATCATAGTCTTGACTTCGGCACAACTCCTGCTGCATGTCTTACTTTTATCGTAGTTAATCCTGCACACTTATCTTAACATATGGATTAGATAACAAATGACAATTGACTTCATCATCAAAATCCGAGATTCAACAATCTCCCCTTTTTGATGATGACAATCAATTGATAACGGGGTTAACTTTAACTCCCCCTATCTATATGCCATACTCAAGATAAGTCATTCTTGAATTCAAAGCCTTTGAATTCAAGAGACATATTGATAAGTTAAGATTGTTTAACCTTATCAATACTTTCATCATGATTCCTATCATGATGTATCTCTCTGAAAATGATGTCAAGGCTTGACATCCTTTTTCAAGTTTTACATTTCAAATGTGAATGATAGTAATGCTAGCAATTCATCATATGGTAAGATATTAACATGTGAAATTACGATGCAAGTTCTTGATATCTTAACATAATGCAAATATTTCAAGTATTTAGCAATCATAGCATTTCTATCATCAATTTATCATATATTTCGATGTAAGTTTTTTTAACATAATTCAAATTCAAATATGGCACTCATAGCATCAATTCATATATTTCTCCCCCTTTGTCATCAATAAAAAGGAGAACGATATAAGCAAATTTTAAACACAAGTGAGTGATAGGTAATTTTTCAACAATGAGTGATAGGATACCAATTATACAAACATCTTAAGGAAAGATTAAATCACGCTTCATTTTTACAAGGATCAAGATATGTATGTGAATCAATATCCTTGCAAGTAAAAAATCTTCCTTTTTTTTTTCTTTTCAAGATATATATGTGAAAATATTTTTTCACATTATAAGCCTATTAAAGATGCATTTGCTAATTGATTCCACATGTCAAAAATCAATGAATCAAGATATCTCATCTCAAAGTGGTTAAAAGAATATTTAGATATCTTAAAGGTACCACAAATCTAGGATTATGGTATCCGAAAATCGAGAAGTTTGAGTTAATTGCTTATGCTGATGTAGATTTTGCTGGATGTAGATTAGATAGAAAAAGCACATTAGGAACATGTCAATTTTTGGGACATGCTCTTGTTTCTTGGTCATCTAAGAAACAAAACTCGGTTGCACTATCAGCAACCGAAGCTGAGTATATAGCAGCTAGTGCATGCTATGCACAAGTTGTGTGGATGAAAAACACCTTAGAAGATTATAAAGTTCATCTTAAAAATATTCCCATTAAATGTGATAACACAAGTGTTATATGTTTAACAAAGAATCTCATTCAACACTCAAGAACAAAACATATTGATATTAGACATCACTTTATATGAGATCATGTCACTAATCATGATATAGTTATAGAGTTCATTGATACTAAACATCAACTAGCTGATATTTTTACAAAGCCTTTAAGTGAAGAACAATTTAATTTCATTAGAAGAGAATTAGGAATGTTAATGTGTCCGAATGCTTGAACTCATTAAATCTATTTTTCGGACTTTCTTGATTCAATAATCAAATCACTCAATTGCTATGATAATTTTACATGATTACATGCCTTAGTAATATGTTGGAAATTATGTATTTTGGATATAAAAATTTCCATGATAATGAGCATGTTTTATCTTCATGATTGTATTGGAAAATCTATAGCAAAACCTTGTCCGAATGCATGAAAGTGTTAAATTTTATTTTCGGATTTTCTTGATACATTATTCTCTTTCGAACTTAATGTAGCTCTCATAAGCATATGTTTCTTTTATTGAATATACGAAAAGCTTTAGAAACCGAAGAATAACCAAGGAAAATTCCTTCATCGGATTTAGCATCAAATTTTCCTAAGGCATCTTTTTCATTCAAGATAAAACACTTGCACCCAAAAACTTTAAAATATGAAACATTGGGTTTTTTGTTGTTCCACAACTCATAGGGAGTTTTGGTGAGTAAGGGTCTTACTAGAACTCTATTCAAAATATAGCATGCAGTGTTTATGGCTTCAGCCCAAAAATATTTGGGTAGGCTATGTTCATTCAACACGGTTCTTGCCATTTCTTGTAAATTTCTATTTTTTCTTTCTACTACTCCATTTTGTTGAGGATTTCTTGGAGTAGAGAAGTTATGATTGTATCCATTAAATTCACAAAATTCTTGAAAATCATGGTTTTGAAATTCACCACCATGATCACTTCGAATTGACGCAATCATAGAACCCTTTTCATTTTGGACAAGTTTACAAAACTTGGTAAAATATCTAAAGCATTTATTTTTGTGTTTTAAGAAATAAGTCCATGTGTATCTACTATAGTCATCTACAATGACGAAGGCGTATTTGCTACCTCCTAGACTTGATGTAGAGATAGGTCCAAACAAGTCCATATGGATCAATTGTAAGGGCCTAGAGGTGCTTATTTGATTCTTAGATTTGAAACTACCCTTAATTTGTTTTCCTAATTGATAAGCATCACACACATTATCTTTGATGAACTTGATATGAGGAATTCTTCTTACAAGTTCTTTGGATGATATTTGAGTGATTAGTTTCATGCTAGCATGACCTAATCTCCTATGCCAAAGCCAAGCATTCTCATTCAAAACCGAGAAACACTTTTCATTGCAAAGATCATTGATGTCAATGGTGTATACTTATTTTGTTTTAATGCAATCATAGATGTGTTTTTGTGTGGTTTTTCAACGATGCAAGCATTAGATTCGAATTTGACAATATATCCTTTATCACACAATTGACTAATGCTCAAGAGGTTATGTTTTAAACCATCAACTAACAAAACATCTTCAATAAAGAAGTTGGATTTGTTACCTATGGTTCCTTTGCCAATGATTTTACCCTTGTTGTTGTCTCCGAAGGTGACATAGCCTTCGTCTATGCTAGTGAGTTTAGAGAATTGAGATGGATCTCCGGTCATATGCCTTGAGCATCCACTATCAAGGTACCATCTCTTGCTCCTAGCTTGTGATGATGTATGTTTCTACAAGAAAGGATGATTTTTAGGTACCCATTTACTTTTGGGTGCCTCAAACACTGATCTAAATTGTTTATCATGTTGCATAGAGTTTATCGTGGTTCCTTTAGGAACCCAAATCAATTTGTTTGGACTAACTTTCTTGAATGGACAATGATAAGTTCTATGTCCATGTTTGCAACAAAAGTTGCATTTGCTTTGGTGCCGAACATATAAGATAGGGCCTTTAATGAAGGTGGTTGGATTTTGGTGAGGACTTCTCACAAATCCGATTCCACTTCTTTTAGGAACATGACCCTTATTTATAAGGATCATATTCAAAGACTTGCTACTAACCTCGAATTTCTTCAAGGTGTCCTTAAGTAGCAAGTTCTCCTTTTGGAGAGTTTCTAGATCATCACAATTTTTACATGGAGCTAAACTATCATGATATTCAATTTCTAATTTGTCGAAAATACAAGTAAGACTATCATGCTCCTTTTTTAGCAATTTATATTTTCTACTAATAGTTTTGCATTCATCAAATAAGTCATGGAAGGCATTTAGTAATTCATCAAATGATAAATCTGCATCAATTAAATTTGTTACCTCATCTCCGATGGCCATTAGGGCGTAATGAGCAATTTGCTCGGTGTTGGACTCCTCTTCTTCGGACGCGCTTGAGTCATCCCACGTTGCTTTGAGCGCCTTCTTCTTTGGTGTTCTCTTCTTGGCTTGGGGACAATCACTTTTGTAGTGTCCCGGCTTCTTGCATTCATAGCAAATAACTTGGTCTTTTTTGGGTTCAAATTTATTTTTTGAGTCATTTTTAAACTTGTTTCTTTTAATGAATTTTTTGAATTTCCTTGTTAGAAGTGCCAAGTCATCGTCACAGTCTTCATCACTTGAGTTGAGTTTTCTCTCAAGTGGTCTTCGAAAGTTCTAAGTGTCATATCCTTCCTGTTCTTTGGAAGGATCTCTTCTTGCTCTTCATGAGCTTTGCAAGTCATTTCGTAGGTCATTAATGACCCGATTAATTCTTCAAGAGGGAAGTTGTTTAGATCTTTAGCCTCTTGAATAGCAGTGACTTTAGGGTCCCAACTCTTAGGAAGGGATCTTAGAATCTTATTTACGAGCTCAAAATCCGAAAAACTTTTGCCGAGTCCTTTTAGACCATTGACGACATCCGTGAAACGGGTGTACATGTCGCCAATAGTCTCGCTCGGTTTCATTCGGAAAAGTTCAAAAGAATGTATCAAAAAATTGATTTTTGACTCTTTCACTCTACTTGTGCCTTCGTGAGTCACTTCGAGTGCATGCCAAATATCAAATGCGGTTTCACAAATCGAAACACGATTGAACTCATTTTTATCAAACGCACAAAATAAGGCATTCATAGCCTTTGCATTAAGAGCATAAGTCTTCTTCTCCAATTCATTCCAATCGATCATTGGAAGAGAAGATTTCAAAAATCCATTTTTGACAAGATTCCAAAGTTCAAAATCCATTGAAATAAGAAAGATCCTCATTCGGGTCTTCCAATAGGTGTAGTCCGTCCCATTGAACATGGGTGGACGTGTAATAGAGTAGCCCTCTTGATTTCCGACGTATGCCATCTCTCTTGGGTTTTAATCCGATTGAGAGTTAACCCCGCTCTGATACCAATTGTTAGGATCAAGAGCACTAAGAGGGGGGGGGGGGGGGGTGAATTAGTGCAGCGGAAAACTTTCGACGATTTAAAACGACGTTCGTATGATAAGAACGATTTCAGTATGAAAGTCGAATTGGAAATTGCTTTAAATTAAGATCAAGTAAAGTGCAGTTAAAGTAAAGCTATGGAAGTAGTTGCAGTTAAGATAGAGAACAGAATGTAAATACAAACCGAGATTTAGAGTGGTTCGGTCAATCTTGACCTACATCCACTTTTGGCTTCCTCGTCCGATGAGGTCACCGACGTCCACTAGAGGCCTTCCTTCAATAAGCGAAGGCCAACCACCCTTTTACAGTTTCACTCCTTTTGACGGGCTTAGGAGACAACCCTTACAAATTTTTCACTCCTCTCTTGAATGATCAAAACTTCGAAGAAAAGAGGGAGAAGAACTTGTAGCCTTTTACAACACTTTTAAGCTCCCAAAATCTTAGAATAAATGCTAAGTTTCGGTGCCCTTTCATGCATGAAAGGGTGGGGTTTATATAGGCCCCAAACTGATTTGAATTTGGAGCTCAAAAATGTCAATTCCCATGTTTTCGGGGTCCTGGCGGTACTACCGCCATAAATGGGCGGTACTACCGCCTGACAAAGGTGAATTAGTGCAGCGGAAAACTTTCGACGATTTAAACGACGTTCGTATGATAAGAACGATTTCAGTATGAAAGTCGAATTGGAAATTGCTTTAAATTAAGATCAAGTAAAGTGCAGTTAAAGTAAAGCTATGGAAGTAGTTGCAGTTAAGATAGAGAACAGAATGTAAATACAAACCGAGATTTAGAGTGGTTCGGTCAATCTTGACCTACATCCACTTTTGGCTTCCTCGTCCGATGAGGTCACCGACGTCCACTAGAGGCCTTCCTTCAATAAGCGAAGGCCAACCACCCTTTTACAGTTTCACTCCTTTTGACGGGCTTAGGAGACAACCCTTACAAATTTTTCACTCCTCTCTTGAATGATCAAAACTTCGAAGAAAAGAGGGAGAAGAACTTGTAGCCTTTTACAACACTTTTAAGCTCCCAAAATCTTAGAATAAATGCTAAGTTTCGGTGCCCTTTCATGCATGAAAGGGTGGGGTTTATATAGGCCCCAAACTGATTTGAATTTGGAGCTCAAAAATGTCAATTCCCATGTTTTCGGGGTCCTGGCGGTACTACCGCCATAAATGGGCGGTACTACCGCCTGACAAAGCTCGGAGACCGAGCTCGGGCGGTACCATCGCCTGACAGGGGCGGTGCTACCGCCCATTCTCACTCGGAGACTGAGCCCAGGCGGTGCCTGTTAGGATCGGAGCGACACTAAGAGGGGGGGGGGGGGGGGTGAATTAGTGCAGCGGAAAACTTTCGACGATTTAAAACGACGTTCGTATGATAAGAACGATTTCAGTATGAAAGTCGAATTGGAAATTGCTTTAAATTAAGATCAAGTAAAGTGCAGTTAAAGTAAAGCTATGGAAGTAGTTGCAGTTAAGATAGAGAACAGAATGTAAATACAAACCGAGATTTAGAGTGGTTCGGTCAATCTTGACCTACATCCACTTTTGGCTTCCTCGTCCGATGAGGTCACCGACGTCCACTAGAGGCCTTCCTTCAATAAGCGAAGGCCAACCACCCTTTTACAGTTTCACTCCTTTTGACGGGCTTAGGAGACAACCCTTACAAATTTTTCACTCCTCTCTTGAATGATCAAACTTCGAAGAAAAGAGGGAGAAGAACTTGTAGCCTTTTACAACACTTTTAAGCTCCCAAAATCTTAGAATAAATGCTAAGTTTCGGTGCCCTTTCATGCATGAAAGGGTGGGGTTTATATAGGCCCCAAACTGATTTGAATTTGGAGCTCAAAATGTCAATTCCCATGTTTTCGGGGTCCTGGCGGTACTACCGCCATAAATGGGCGGTACTACCGCCTGACAAAGCTCGGAGACCGAGCTCGGGCGGTACCATCGCCTGACAGGGGCGGTGCTACCGCCCATTCTCACTCGGAGACTGAGCCCAGGCGGTGCCTGTTAGGATCGGAGCGACACTAAGAGGGGGGGGGGGTGAATTAGTGCAGCGGATTAAAACGTCGGTTTTGGAAACATTTTCGTACGATAAAAACCGAACTCGGAAGTGCTTAACTTAAAAGCGTGTTTGTAAATGTGTGCAGCAAAAGTAATGAGGAAGTAAAGCACTTATAAAGATTTGCAGTAAGGTAAAGTGCAATAAGTAAATGCAAACCAGAGAACACGCCAAATTTAAAGTGGTTCGGTCAAAATGACCTACATCCACTTGCGAAGCCATCTTCGATGAGGCTCCCAACTTCCACTAGCAAATCACTTTAAAGAGGAAGGACAAATACCCCTCTTACAACCTTTTACAAGTGGTTCAGACTCTTACAAAGTTTCAATGAGAAAGAAGGAGGTGAACACTCAAGCAATTTGAAAGTAAGACTTGCTAAGGCTTTGCTAAGACTTTTTTTACTCTATTGCTTCTCTAAAAGTTGTTATCTCAACTGAGAATAGAGGGGTATTTATAGGCCTCAAGAGGATTCAAATTTGGGCTCCAAAATTTGAATTCTCTTCGATACCCGAAGCTAGCGGTGCCACTGCCTGTCAGTGGCGGTGCCACCGCCTGTTAGTTGTGACACTGACAGTGTACTGGGCGGTGCCACCGCCCAATCCAACGGTGCCACCGCCAGGCTCTCAGGTACTGGGCGGTGCCACCGCCCAGACCGGCGGTGCCACCGCCTGGCTCTCGGGTGCTGGGCGGTGCTACCACCCAACATTATTGGTTACTGGTTGGGCTTTAAGTCCGGCCCAAACCAGGTTTCATTTTGGGCCTAGTTGGCCCCTAATCAAGATATAGGATTATGTCTTAATCCTAACCTTAATTACATGCAAACTACGTAACTAAAAAACATAATCTAAGCAAGTTTTTAACCGGCGAACTTCAAGTCTTGTTCCGGCGAGCTTTCCGATGATCTTCCGGCGGACTTCCAATACGCCCTTGGATTTCTTCTGACGGACTCCCAGCTGGCTCCCTATCTTGTGGTGAAATCAACGAGTAGCCGAGCCTTCTCGGTGATCTCTGCGAACCTCCGATGATCTCTTCGGCGGACTTCCGAAAACTCCGACAAGTCCCCGATTTCTTCTCGATTGGTTCCGGCAACATCTCCGATGAATCTTCGGACTCTCAAACACCCATCGAACTTGATTCCGGTAGACTCACTTTATGTCTTCAAGCTTTCGTAGTTAATCCTGCATACTTATCTCAACATATGGATTAGATAAAACATGACAATTGACTTCATCATCAAAATCCGAGATTCAACAATCTCCCCCTTTTTGATGATGACAATCAATTGATAATGGAGTTAACATTAACTCCCCCTATCTATATGCCATACTTGAGATAAGTCATTCTTGAATTCAAAGCCTTTGAATTCAAAGCTTTGAATTCAAGAGACATATTGATAAGTCAAACCTTATCAATACTCCCATCATGATTCCTATCATGATGTATCTTTCTGAAAATGATGTCAAGACTTGACAACCATTTTCAAGTTTTATATTTCAAACGTGAATGATAGTGATCATAGCAAGATATCAACATATAATGCAAACATTTCATAGTGAAAATATGGCAATCATAGCATAGCAATTATCAATTTACCATATTTCTCCCCCTTTGTCATCAACAGAAAGGAGAGCGTGCGTATAATTTATGATTATTAAAGCAAAGGAATTCAACACTACTATAGAATTTAGTTTAAAAAAAATCCAGAATTAAAACTTTATCTTTCATTCAAAATACATCACAAAAGAAAGTTCAACATCATTCAAAATACATTGCAAAAGAAGGTTCAACATCATTCAAGGAAAGAAGATGACAAAGATCGCATGTCAAGATAAAAGATATATCGATTAATCTTTAAGAGGAAATGCATAGTGCTGAAACAGGACATCTATTTTTTGATTCATTTGTCGTAGTTCCTGCAAAATTTCAAATTGTTGAGTTTGAATGTGCTCTTGCTGTGTTTTGAGTTGGTCTTGTTGTGATTTGATCTGATACAATTATGCCAAAATGAGTTCTTCAGAGGATGAAGCAGGAGCTGAAGGTGCTGCGCCAAAAGGACTAGGAGGAGGATATTCATTTCCCCTAAGAATTGGTGTTTCAGGGTGTTCTACTGGTGGAGGAATTGGATCAGTCCTTCTAGGTTGCCTCACCCATATACCGTTGCTAAAAGTGCACCTAAGTCTTTTCAATAGATTTATGTTGATGATGTTATATCGATCACTTTGAATTATCTCTTCATCGGGTGGGATACAAATGTCATGGGCAAGTATAAGTCGTGTGATTAACCCCCCATATGATAACATACCATCTTTAGCTATAATATCCTTCATGTGTTGCCAGATTGAGTATCCAATTTTATCATCATGCAATTTAGCAATTAAAGATGTGCAAGTTTAGCATGTTTGCTTTTCTTGAGACAGCAACTGTTTGCTTCTCTTTAGACTACAAGCTAGCAATTTTTACGATATGCAAGTTTTGCTACATACAAGCTAGCAAAAATTTCGAAAGCAAATGCAAGATAGCTTTCTTGTGTAAGCCCATGATTCTTGCTTCCTATTGCAATTTGCAAGTTTTTGAAATATCCAAGTTCAACACATTGCATAATTAACATAATCTCCTAGTTTTATCATTATGCAATTTTGCTATCATCATAGATATGCAAGGTAGTATGATAGCAATTTCTATAACATACAAGCTAGCAAATTTTATGATATTTTTAGAACATGCAAGCTAGTAGTTTTGAGTTTTTCAAGAAAGTAACCCTTGCTTCTTAAAATATACAAGTTTGCTAGATGTGCACGTTAGCATGTTTTGCTTATTGAGATAGGCAAGATAGTGATGTTCAAGAAGATAACTTTTGCTTCTTGAAATAAGCAAGTTAGCAATCTTTGCTACTTAAGATAGGCAAGCTAGTAATCAAGTTTTTGCATCTTCTTGACTTGTGCAAACTAGCTATCTCCCCCTTTGTCATTGTCAAAAGGAAGGGAAGACCCTTTACATCAATTATGACAAAGGTAAGTATCAATCTTATTTGTGCATCATTATATTTTCAAATTAGAATATGCACATTTTCAAAAACCTTATATTTCATTCATGCACGATATTGAATAAATCGATTAACATTATGAGGATATCATACATGATACTAAAATTTTTAACTATTTATAAACATTTTGATCATGATACCAAACATTCATCATTTAGAGCATTCATGACACAAAACATTAAATCAACATTTCTAATACATCATTTTAGCAACAACTCATAGTATTTTAAATCATGATTTACATCATATGCAATACATCACATCATAATTAGAAAGCACAAGTATTGCATGCATCATTGTAAATCATAAATATTTCATATCATGATGGTATCAACTTGTCAAATTATATCCTACCATGCATGATTAAAACTTTTCATTTGTATGCATCAAAATAATATCAATAGTATTTCATGCATATTATCAAATCATCATTTATAATTACATCAATATTCCAATCATTATTTCAGTTTACACATCATGAGATTAATAAATTTGCATTATAGACAATCTCATGTTTTATCATTCATATTATTTCAATCATCACTATAACTCATCATGCACAAAATATAAAATCATCTAACATGATTCAAACATTTATTTTCAAAATATTTATCACTATTTTCATGTATGATAATAAAGTGTTCATGATACCGAACATTAAATCAACATTTTAAGTATTAATCTCTTCATGATTGTTGGTACCAAACATTTATCATTTAAAGCATTCATGATACACAGCATATGCAATACATCACATACATCATCATAATAAAAAGCATATGCATCATTTCAAATCATAAACATTTCAAATCATCATGGTATTAATCTGTCAAATTGCATCTTGCCATGTATGATCATAACTTTTTCAAATGATAGTATCTAAATGTCAATATTCATTACATCCTATCATGCATGATAATTACCTTCTCATTTGTATTTCATGCATAATTTCATTCATCACATAAGGAATATCAAGAAGAATTAATTGGCTGATGAGATGAATATTTTCATGAATACAAGCAATTGCATAAAAATCATATCATGAAGGATTAGAATATGTGTATACCAAAAGGCATGATTTCTTTTGAAAAACCTCCTCTTAAATAATCAAAAGAAAATCTTAGGAGATCAAATAATAAAAGATATTCAAAAGAAATTTTAAGTCATGAATTTCGAAAAAGATATTCTCTTTAGTAAAAGAACCTTAGGAGAAAAAGATTTCAATTCAAGCATATAAAATCTTGACTTAAGCATAAGAAATCTCAATTTACAAATTTTGAGAAATCAAGATAAAGCTCATTTAAATTTAAATCATCAAATCAAGATCATTTTCAAGAGATTCACAAAAATGATACAAATAGATTCATGATTTTAATTCCCATGATAATATATTTTCCTTTTAAAGTGTTTCTATTCATGTGATTTATTTCATTTATGCCAAAAAAAATATGCATCAATGTTCAAAAACCGAAAAAGCCATTTTCATTACCGTAAAAATCGATAATCCATAAGTCTCAAGAATCATCATGCATAATTTTGAAATCTATTAAGCATGATCATTATGCATGACATCAAGACATGGTTTCAAATTATTTAATATTTTCATTACATAATTACATCATTATGCATCATCGAAATTGATTTCATAAAGTATTTTCCATCAAGATCATTTTGTTTGTTGTAGTAATGCATTTTTCTTTTTAGGTGAATCTAACTTTTCAAGCTTAGTTTTTGATACAAGATCCATACATCATCATTAAGCATGATATCAAACTTCTTTATATTTTCATTAAGACATCAAACATGGTTTCAATCAAAATTGGAAATCATCAAAATATACATTATTTCTTCTTGAAAAACATTTATCATCATTTAAACCAAAAAAGAGCTTTCATTATGGCAAATATCAATAATTCATAAATCACAAAAATTATCATGTATAACTTTAAAATCTCATGCATAAAATTGTCAATCATGGTATAAAAACATTTAATATTTTCATTACATCATTATGCATTACTTCAAATCAAACATGATTTCATTTAATCAAAATCGAGAAATAACAATGGAAATCAACATGAAACACATTATTACTTCTTAACCACATATAGCATAATTTCATAAGGCATTTTTAATCAAAATCATTTTGTTTATCATAAACATGCAATTTTCATGATTATTTTTAAAATTACTAGAATCATAAGCATGATTCCTAATTTTTGCATTTTCATTATTAAATTATTAGACATGTAATTTTTAAGAAAATTAATTCTAAACTAATAAAAGAGGAAAATGCATCATAAAAAGCATCACGTAATTTCAAAATAAATTAAGGGAGTTGAGTTACTTACCTTGTAGTCAAAGCCCGTCAAAGCCCAATTCACCGTTTCACCTTTGGAAGTTCTTGATTCATCCTTGGTTGCCTTCCTCTTCTTTGGCCTCTTCCTTCGTTCAAGTTCATTGTTTATTTTAGATTTTTGTTTAATGAACTTATTAAGATTTAGTGTTCGAAGTTCAAGTTCATCATTGTCCTCATCACTTGAGTCATCGCTCAAGTGGTATTCATTTGTCCAGAGTTCCAAATCCTTCCTATTCTTTGGAAGGTGGTTCAAGTGCTCATTGGGTTCAAAATATTCCAAAAGTGTCATTTCATAGGTCATTAGTGACCCGATTAATTCTTCTAATGGAAAATCATTTAAATTTTTTGTCTCTTGTATTGCGGTTATTTTAGGATCCCACCTTTTTGGAAGGGATCTTAAGATCTTACTTACGAGATCAAAATTCGAAAAAGATTTACCAAGAACTCTTAGATTAATGACGACATCCGTGAAACGGGTGTACATGTCGCCTATAGTCTCGCTTGGTTGCATTCGAAAAAGCTCAAAATCATGCAATAAAATGTTAACTTTCGAGTCTTTGACTCTACTAGTTCCCTTGTGTGTGATTTCAAGTGTTCGCCAAATATCAAAAGCTGTTTCGCACATAGAAATCCGATTGAACTCATTTTTGTCCAAAGCGCAAAATAAGGCATTCATAGCCTTTGCGTTTAAAGAAAAATACTTCTTCTCCAAATCCGACCATTCGTTCATCGGTTTAGAGGGAAGTTGAAAACCGTTTTCAACAATATTCCATAAATCCAAGTTCATAGAAATCAAGAAAACTCTCATTCGAGTTTTCCAATAAGTGTAGTCCAATCCGTTAAACAACGGTGGACGAAAAACCGAAAAGCCCTCTTGAAAGCCATGAAGAGCCATATCTCTCGGGTGTAAATCTGAAATGAGAAATACCGGGCTCTGATACCAATTGTTAGGATCGGAGCGGCACTAAGAGGGGGGGGGGGGGTGAATTAGTGCAGCGGACTAAAACGTCAGTTTTGGAAACTTTTTCGTACGATAAAAACCGAACTCGGAAGTGCTTAACTTAAAAGCGTGTTCGTAAATGTGTGCAACAAAAGTAATGAGGAAGTAAAGCACTTATAAAGATTTACAGTAAGGTAAAGTGCAATAAGTAAATGCAAACCAGAGAACACGCCAAATTTAAAGTGGTTCGGTCAAAATGACCTACATCCACTTGCGAAGCCTTCTTCGATGAGGCTCCCAACTTCCACTAGCAAATCACTTTGAAGAGGAAGGACAAATACCCCTCTTACAACCTTTTACAAGTGGTTCACACTCTTACAAAGTTTCAATGAGAAAGAAGGAGGTGAACACTCAAGCAATTTGAAAGTAAGACTTGCTAAGGCTTTGCTAAGACTTTTTTTACTCTATTGCTTCTCTAAAAGTTGTTATCTCAGCTAAGAATAGAGGGGTATTTATAGGCCTCAAGAGGATTCAAATTTGGGCTCCAAAATTTGAATTCTCTTCGGTTCCCGAAGCTATTGGTGCCACCACCTGTCAGTGGCGGTGCCACTGCCTGTCAGTTATGACACTGACAGTGTACTGGGCGGTGCCACCACCCAGACCGGCGGTGCCACCGCCTGGCTCTCGGGTGCTGGGCGGTGCCACCGCCCAGTAGGGCGGTTCCACCGCCCAGTATTATTGGTTACTAGTTGGGCTTTAAGTCCGGCCCAAACCAGGTTTCATTTTGGGCCTGGTTGGCCCCTAATCAAGATATAGGATTATTTCTTAATCCTAACCTTAATTACATGCAAACTACGTAACTAAAAAACATAATCCTAAGCAAGTTTTTAACCGGCGAACTTCAAGTCTTGTTCCGGTGATCTTCCGGCGGACTTCCGATATGCCCTTGGATTTCTTCCGATGGACTCCCAACTGGCTCCCGATCTTGTGGTGAAATCAACGAGTAGCCGAGCCTTCTCGGTGATCTCTGCGAACCTCCGATGATCTCTTCGGTGGACTTCCGAAAACTCCGACAAGTCCCCAATTTCTTCTCGATTGGTTCTGGCAGCATCTCCGATGAATCTTCGGACTCTCAAACACCCATCGAACTTGATTCCGGTAGACTCGCTTTATGTCTTCAAGCTTTCGTAGTTAATCCTGTATACTTATCTCAACATATGGATTAGATAAAACATGACAATTGACTTCATCATCAAAATCCGAGATTCAACAGTGCCACCGCCTGACAGGGGCGGTGCTACCGCCCACCCAGTCTCACTCGGAGATTGAGCCCAGGCGGTGCCACCGCTTGACAGGGGCGGTGCGGTGCTACCGCCCAGTCTCACTCGTAGACTGAGCCTAGGCGGTGCCACCGCCTGACAGGGGTGGTGCCACCGCCAAGCCTCACTCCGAGACTCGGTTGCTGGGCGGTGTCACCGTCGGACCCAGGCGGTGCCTAGGGTTGCCACCGCCTGACAGGGGTGGTGCCACCGCCCAGCCTCACTCCGAGACTCGGTTGCTGGGCGGTGTCACCGTCGACCCAGGCGGTGCCACCGCCGGTCAGGGAATCTGGGTTCGAATGGGCTAATCCATTCGGCCCAATTTGGGTCTGTTAAGGGCCCAATTGCCCCGAGATTAAGTTAATGGGATCACCTCCCATTTCTAACTTAATCATCATGCTAACTACAATATTTTCAAGACATTTACTGCAACTTGCTCCGGTGCGTCAATCGCTTCTTCCGTCGAGCTTCCGGCGAACTTACGACGATCATCCGACGAACCCTCGGCGATGCTCCGGCGGACTTCTGGCAAACTCCTGGACTTGCGATGATCCACTTGGCGAGTTCCGATGAGCTACTTTGGTAAGCTCCTGGACTTCTCGGATTTGTTCCCGCAGAACCTCCGATGACCGTCCGGACTTCCGTCGAACTCTCGAACCCCCAACGTGATCATAGTCTTGACTTCGGCGCAACTCCTGCTGCATGTCTTACTTTCATCGTAGTTAATCCTGCAAACTTATCTTAACATATGGATTAGATAACAAATGACAATTGACTTCATCATCAAAATTTGAGATTCAACAAAATATTGGCTTTAAACAAAATATTATCTTAACAAAATGTTGTGTTCAATCATGTTGAAATTGTTTTACGTGATTGTTGTAATTTTTTATCATAATTTTCAAATCCGTGCTGCACATTTTCTTACTGTTAAGAAGTTTTTTAGAGAGGGCTTTTGATATCAAATTTGTTGATATAAAAGGGGAAGAAAGGGTAGTAACTGTTGCTGCCCCTTGGATTGGCTGAAGGTTGCTTGTAGCCGTGGCCGAGAGCTCCAATTTATTACTCTCAGCCTGGCCAAAAGTAGCAAGAACAAGAGCAACAAGGCTGCTCTCAACTTGTTGCATGGCAGCCCCTACAATCAGGTTTCCTGGCTACAGGGGGCACCACCGGCGGCTAGGGTTTCCTAGCCGCCCAAGTGCCCTTGGCGGCCAGGACTCTTGGCCACATGGGGCAAGCAGGCGACCAGCTTTCTTGGTTGCCCAAAGCTGCCTTGTAGCCACGGTTTCCTAGCTACAAGGGACTCCTTAGTGGCTAGGGTTTCCTAGCCACACAAGGCAGCTTTGTGGCCTAGGATTCCTGGCCACAAGGGAGTGCTTAGTGTAACATCCCTTATTTAAAAAAAAAATACTTATATAGTACTTTAATAGTTCAGTTTATTATATCAATATTAAATTATATGGAGGACTTGTGGCATTAGCAAGGATGAGCCACTTGCACTTATTCTAAAGTTGACACCTAAACCTCCATGCATGCTTGCCACCTCACTATTTTAGCATGAGCCAAACCTAAGTAATTTAAGGCACAACTAAGGGAAAACTTTGCAGCCAATGTAACTTGAGAAGAGGAGAAGGAATTGAAGGAGAAGAGAAGGAGAAAGAATTGAAGAAGAAGAAGTTTTATCTTGGCTTAAGGCTTTGCATCAATTCCCCCACATTTGGAAATCAAAACTTTTTAAGGCAAGTGTTCTAACCCCATCCAACAGAATCCTAATCTCTATTTTCTTTTTCATTCTACAAAATTTGAAAGATTTCAGCTGAGAACCAAACATTTCTTTCGTTTTGATACAAAGCCATGAATCTGTAATTTTTCGGTAATCTGACCTCCATACATTGTTTCGGTCCTAAATTTTGTACTAAACTCTGATTAGGCAAAACCTATTCTATTTGAAAGTAGACTCGAAGTCCTTTATTTTGGTACCTGGATTTAATAATTTGGAGTCGAAATGCCTAATATGACTTCTATTGCAATTAACCCTACAGATTCTACAAAATAGGGACTATAATTTCGGACCTTCTGTTACTAAATTACTCATAATTCTCTAGTAAAAATTCTGAATTATGTAAAACTTGGTTCTTTGGAAACTAGATTTGTATATATTTCTTTTGACTCCAATTTGGAAATTTTAAAGTATGTTTGCCTTCTGAAACATCTGTTTAAATTGATTCTATCTATTCTGCAAAATAGAGATAATCAATTCTGACATTCTGTTACTAAATTGCTCATAACTCTCTAGTGAAAATTCTGAATTATAAAAAACTTGATTCTTTGGGAACTAGATTCCAATATCTTTTGACACCTAATTTGGAAATTTTGAAGTACGTTTGTCTTCTGAAACATCTGTTTAAATTGATTCTATCAATTCTGCAAAATCAGAGATGATCAATTCTGACCTTCCTTTACTCTATTTGTTGTAACTTCCTGTTTTGAAAAATAGATTGATACAGCTTTCCCATGACACCTATTTTTAGTGAATTGGAGCATGCTTAGTCACTTAAACAAATCAGGAAATGTACCATTCGAATTCTGCCAGAATTGAAAACTTTGTTGAATGTTGCCTATTCAAGTCTCATTCTATTGGAAGTTTGATTTCTATTAAATTCTTCTGCAGTCCTTTGAAAATTCTTGTATTATTCATCCTGAAATTGTTGTATGTCTGAAATTTATTATGTAATGTTTTGTTTGCATTTCCTTGTTTGATAAAGGCACACGCATATTTCTGTTGTTTCCTCATGTGCTTCCGATATGTGCCAATGTCATCATTCATGCTACCCTTTTGTACTATGGTGTCTTGTGGGATATTGTGAACCTTTGCCAGAAATGGTAAAGGGAGTTATGCATAGAGCCCGCGATGCTCTGCGGCCCCATTGACTTTACTCAGACGTGGGTGGATGGAGCTCCCAGACATGGGAGACTTATGCTTGGTGGTTATCCTGAAATGGATGAATCACATTATGTATGTGGTCCCACAACGCCCTCTATGTTTTTGATATGATATCCAAAGCTTTGCTTATGAGTTTATATTTATGCTTTGGATAAAAATGGAATGCATGCTACATCAAAAATGACATACAAGCTTGTATTTACTATTCAGTTCACTTGTTATACTTTGGAGTGTTTCGTATGTCATTGTTATGCTCTCAATCACTCTTATGCCTTTGATATACACTTAAATGCTTCAGGTGTCATTTGATACATGCCTAAATGCTTATTTTGCCAATGAAATGCTCCAATTTCCTTTCTTGTATTGTTATGTCTAACGCCTATTTTCGAATGAGGAAACCCTTTGTGATTTTTATACCAAATGAGATGATTTCAAATGAACACTTGTATTTCTGCTTTTGTTATCTTGATACTAAGCCTGCTTGAATTTCTCCTGCCGCCATGGATATGTTAGTCGCTTGCTGAGCTCTTTATGCTCACCCCGTTGTTATATAAATTTTTCAGGGTAGCTTGTCACGCACTGAAAAGCTAGAATTGGGTAGAAGCAGTGAAAGGCTAGAAGATTTTGGACTAATCTTTGTTGGTTGATAGGTTTTTGTTGTATAGTATACTTTACTTATGATGTAATGTTAAGGATATGTTGATACTTATGTATTATAAAAGTTTAATGGACCGCTCATGTTTATGGAATGATAAGTTTAAGTTGTATAAGGATAAGAACTCATGGTAAATAATTTTTTTTTTGTGATTGTATATATTTCTACGATTATGGATTTGTATTGTGGTTGATGTTTAGTTGAGCTACGGATTTTATGAATCTTTGAGTGAAGTGGAGTATGTTTTATGAAACGTACAGGTTTATGAATTGTGAATATTGATTTGAATGGTTCTTGGTATCCTTAAATGTTAGATTGGATCCTGGATTGATTTGTGATGATGAATTATAATATTATTGATTTTAGACAAGGTCACACCTCCTGAATGGATTAAATTCGGGGGGGGGGGGGGGCGTGACACTTAGCGGTAGAGATTTCCTAGCCACTTAAGGAACTACTTACCATTTTGGGATACCCTATGTTAGGGTTCCCAAAATACAACAGAATAATTAATTAAATAGTCTAATTAATTATTAGAATTATTATCTAATATTCTAATATGATAATGATGTGTACATGTGATGTATATTGTGGATGGATGATCATGGACTGTGTGATGTGATTATTATTATTATTGGGGCGTGCGAGCCTCTAATTTTATTCTCGCTTATTATTAGGCCTGCGTGCTTATGATTAAGTTGTAATCACACAAAGAGGCGTAGCGGGAGCGTGGAGGTGATAGCGGAACCCATGTCGAGACGGACGATCGCGACGCATGGAGATGGGTCGAGATATTGACAGAACGAGATGAATAATCACAGGGCATGAAGATGTATCGATGCACACGTAGATCTTGATTTGAGTGATTGTGCTCACTGGATCAGGCCTGATCACATTAGGCTGTGGTCCATGTTCATCTGGACTCATCGACTGCGGACGTACTAGGCCATTACACCGTAGTCCCCAAATGATGTAGGGGAATCCAATCCATTAGACCTATCTATCCTTAGTTATCATGTACCTATAATTCCTCATCCATCTAATATCCCAGAGATTGTATATTGGGTATGGTGCTATTAGACTCATATAGTTTCTACTCGAGTCTCGCTCTAATCGGATTCTCCCAGAGAACTTTTTCTCTCTCAATCCAAATGACCCTAGCTAGGGATTTGTCTGAGCAAGAACACATGGGATATTTCTCTCATGACACTGAGAGTGGATAATCTTCTATCGACACTCAATAGTTCTCGTAAGGTTGGCTACCACTCTTGATGACCGGTTGTGCCAGATTTGAAACATCCAAACCTATAAGTCCGGTATCAAAGAGTGGAGCACTCATATAGGACAACCTTGGTACCTCAAGTCTAAGGACCATATACACCACTAGGACTATAGAATCATTGTCTAACAATAAGGTATCATCAATCATCCAGCATTTCGTAAGCAGATCAATCAGTGAACTCATTCTCCAATGAGTACCTTACTGTATCTCTAGTGTCCCCACATGAGTAGTTGTGAGACCAGCTGCATCCATCATATGGACGGGTATACAGTACACTAGTCTATCCTCGATATCCCTCTCGAGTAACCTATGATCGGAATTATTTAGGATCTATGTTTAAAGGTGAATCGGTGTCATTATTGTGATCTCATCATGATTTGATTCCCATTATACAGATCCATGGACATCACAATATATTAAAGAAAAAATAATATAAAGTGGTAAAATACTAAATAATAATAAATAAAAAGATTATGTGTCAAGTAACACGTGCCATCACTCACGTGATTGGCTTTATAGGGCACCTATGACTAGCAAGGATAGCGCTTTAGCAATAGGGTCTATCATGTATGCTTGTTGTGTAAAGCTATTACCATGGATCTGTATAATGAGAATCAGTTCATGATGAGATCACGATAATGAGACTGACTCGCCTTTAAATACAGACCCTAAATAATCCCAGTTATAAGTTACTAAAGAGGGATATCGAGATAACCAAATAGAGTAGTGTATTATATATTCATCCATATGATGGAGGCAGATGGTCTCATAGTTGCTCATGTGGGGATACTAGGGATATAATGCAGGTGCTCATTGGGGAATGAGTTCACTGATTGATCCGCTCATAGAATGTTGGATGGTTGATGATGTCTTATTGTCAAACAATGATTCCATAGTCCTAGTAGTGCATTTGGTCCTTAGACTTAAGACACTAAGGATGTTTTATATGAGTACTCTACTTTTTGATACAAGACTAATAGACTTGAAAGTTCCAAATCTAGCACAACCGGTCATCGAGAGTCGCAGCCAACCTTACGAGGGATATTGAGTGTCAATAGATGATCATCCGCTCTTAGTGTCATAAGAGGAATATCCCATATGTTCTCACTCAGACAAATCTATAGACATGTATCAAAAATTAATTTTTAAATCTTTTATTTACTAGTGCCTTCGTGTGTGATTTCAAGTGTATGCCAAATGCCAAAAGCTATTTTACAAATAGAAACTCAATTGAATTTAGTTTTATCCAAAGTACAAAATAAAGCATTTCGTAAGCAGATCAATCAGTGAACTCATTCTCCAATGAGTACCTTACTGTATCTCTAGTGTCCCCACATGAGTAGTTGTGAGACCAGCTGCATCCATCATATGGACGGGTATACAGTACACTAGTCTATCCTCGATATCCCTCTCGAGTAACCTATGATCGGAATTATTTAGGATCTATGTTTAAAGGTGAATCGGTGTCATTATTGTGATCTCATCATGATTTGATTCCCATTATACAGATCCATGGACATCACAATATATTAAAGAAAAAAATAATATAAAGTGGTAAAATACTAAATAATAATAAATAAAAAGATTATGTGTGGATGAGATATATAGGTGATTGGCTTTAGGTCAAGTGGGAGATTGCTAATCATAGGTGCCCTGCAAGCCAATCACGTGAGTAATAGCATGTGTGACATGACACACTTTTTTTGCTTATTATATTATTTGATAATTTATCACTTTATATTACTTGTTGCATGTATATATATTATGATGTCCATGGATCTGTATAATGAGAATCAGTTCATGATGAGATCACGATAATGAGACTGACTCGCCTTTAAATACAGACCCTAAATAATCCCAGTTATAAGTTACTAAAGAGGGATATCGAGATAACCAAATAGAGTAGTGTATTATATATTCATCCATATGATGGAGGCAGATGGTCTCATAGTTGCTCATGTGGGGATACTAGGGATATAATGCAGGTGCTCATTGGGGAATGAGTTCACTGATTGATCCGCTCATAGAATGTTGGATGGTTGATGATGTCTTATTGTCAAACAATGATTCCATAGTCCTAGTAGTGCATTTGGTCCTTAGACTTAAGACACTAAGGATGTTTTATATGAGTACTCTACTTTTTGATACAAGACTAATAGACTTGAAAGTTCCAAATCTAGCACAACCGGTCATCGAGAGTCGCAGCCAACCTTACGAGGGATATTGAGTGTCAATAGATGATCATCCGCTCTTAGTGTCATAAGAGGAATATCCCATATGTTCTCACTCAGACAAATCTATAGACATGTATCAAAAATTAATTTTTAAATCTTTTATTTACTAGTGCCTTCGTGTGTGATTTCAAGTGTATGCCAAATGCCAAAAGCTATTTTACAAATAGAAACTCAATTGAATTTAGTTTTATCCAAAGTACAAAATAAAGCATTCATAGCTTTGGCGTTCAAAGAGAAAGTCTTCTTTTTCAAATCGTTCCAATCGTTCATTGGAAGAGAAGATTTTTGAAATATATTTTAAATAATATTCTATAAATTTAAATAAATAGAAAGCAAGAAAAACTCTCATTCGAGTTTTTCAATATGTGTAGTTCGTCCTATTGAACATAGGAGGACGAATAATATAAAGTCCCTATTGAAATCCATAAAGAGTCATTTCTCCTGGATGTTAAACCAAACGAGAAAAAACATGGCTCTAATACCAACTGTTTGGATCAAGTCGGCAATAAGAGGGGAGGTGAATTAGTGCAGCAGATAAATTATGTCGGTTTAAAATGTCATTTCGATTAAACCCATTTCGGAAAGATATTAACTTGAAAGCATATGGGAGCATAGTGAAAGCAATAAGAAGGTAAAGTAGTTTGCAGTAAAGGTAAATTGCTCAAAAAGAAAATATATACTGAATTATCGTGGTTCGATCGCTGTGACCTACATCTACTTTTGATTCCTCCTCCGTCGAGGCCACTGGTTTCCACTATCGATCTTCTTTCAATGGGCAAAGATTAACTATCCTTTTACACACCTCTTCTCTTTTTCACAAGTTTAGGAGATAACCTTTTACAAGCACTCACTCATCTCTAAATAGAATTCTAAACTTAGAGCTAGAAGAGGGGATCTCTCAAGTAATTGCTATAGCGTTTTCTCACTTTTAAGTTCTTTATGCTTGTGTAATCTAAGTAGGGATGAGAGGAGTATTTATAGGCTCCAAATGGATTCAAACTTGGAGCCTAAAAATGTCTCATCCCTGGTTTTCGGGGTACTGGCGGTACTATCACCTACAGCACTTACACCGAGCGGTACCATCGCCTAGTCTAGCAGTACCACTACCTAGAAGATTGTGTCTAGGCAATACCACCACCTAGACTGGTGGTACCATTGCTTGACATTAGGCGGTACCATCGCCTAACATAGTCTAGGAGATTGTGCCTTGTAGATTGAGCCACCGATGGTGCCACTTGTTGGGTCACTGTTTGGGCCTTTTTGTTGGCCTAACACAACCCAAACTTGGGCCTAATTGTCCCCTAATTGAGTTGGCCCAATTTCAACCCAATTATGCACTAACTATGAATTTTAAGACATACACTAAGCAAATCAAGTCCAATTAGTCTAGGTTTCTTCTGGCGAGTTTCTAGTAATCTTCCGGCAAACTTCTAACGATCTCTCGGTAATGTTCTAGTGGACTTTCGGCAAGCTCCTGGATTTCAAGACGATCTTCTTGTCAAGTTCCGACGAGCTTCTTTCGTAAGCTCTTTGACTTCTCGATCAATTCTAGTAGAACTTCCAACGAACGTCCGGACTTCCATCGAATTCTCGAACTCCCAACGAAATCTCATTCTTGACTCCGGGACTTTATTTTGCTTTATGCCTTAATCACTGTAGTTAATCCTACACACTTAAAACCTACTTCGATCTAGACAGTTATTACAAAACTTGAATAAAGTGTTGTCCGACATGTCATTGGTACATCGACGCTTAGTTTGATTCTTCGATGCATTTTCCTCTCTTGTGGCCTATTGCCCAATCGGCTAGTTGACCTCCATAACTTTGATTTCCTTAGCGCAATTTCTGCTCTTCTTGGCCTGATGCTCGAACCCATGGCCTGAAGAGTTCTGCCGATACATCAACCGATCCTTCAGCTCAACATCCAATCTTCTAACATGTTTCTCTCTAGCCCAGTATGATTCTTCTTGCTTTAATAGTCTCTCCATGATCGAAGCTTTCTATATCACTTAAAACATAGATTAGATCATAAAGTCATCAATTGATTTCATCATCAAAATCTGAGATTTAACACTTTCTTGTAGATGTGTCCACAATCATAAGTTAGGAGCAAGAGATGATACTATGATATTGGATGCTCAAGGCATATGATCGAAGATCTAACACACTTCTCTAAACTCACTAGCCAAGATGAAGGATTTGTCATATTCAGAGACAATAACAAAGGAAAAATTATTAGCAAAGGAAATATAGGTAATAAATCAAACATGTTAATTGAAAATATTTTATTAGTATATGGTTTAAAATATAATTTACTAAACATTAGTCAATTGTGTGATAAAGGTTATAACATCAAATTTGAATCTAATGCTTGCATTATAGAAAAACTGCACAGAAATATATCTTTAATTGCCTTAAGGACCAATAATGTCTATACTATTGATCTTGATGAGTTTTATGATAAAACTTACTTTTCGATTTTAAATGATAATGCATGGCTTTGGCATAGAAGATTAGGCTATGCAAGTAAGAAACTAATTTCATAAATTACAACTAAAGAACTAGGAAGAGGTATACCTAAAATTAAATTTGTCAAAAATAAAGTTTGTGATGCATGCCAACTAGGAAAACAAATAAAAGGTAGTTTCAAATCAAAGAATCAAATAAGCACCTCTAAACCACTACAATTGATCCATATAGATTTATTTGGACCAATTGATAAAATAAGCCTATGAGGTAATAAATATGCCTTTGTAATTGTTAATGACTATAGTGTTAGGAATGAGTCGGCACTAGGGGGGTGAATTAGTGCAGCGGATAAAAACCGTCAGTTTCGGAAATCTTCGTTCAATAAAAAATGATCTCAAAAAGATAACATCAAATTTGAATCTAATGCTTGCATTATAGAAAAACTGCACAGAAATATATCTTTAATTGCCTTAAGGACCAATAATGTCTATACTATTGATCTTGATGAGTTTTATGATAAAACTTACTTTTCGATTTTAAATGATAATGCATGGCTTTGGCATAGAAGATTAGGCTATGCAAGTAAGAAACTAATTTCATAAATTACAACTAAAGAACTAGGAAGAGGTATACCTAAAATTAAATTTGTCAAAAATAAAGTTTGTGATGCATGCCAACTAGGAAAACAAATAAAAGGTAGTTTCAAATCAAAGAATCAAATAAGCACCTCTAAACCACTACAATTGATCCATATAGATTTATTTGGACCAATTGATAAAATAAGCCTATGAGGTAATAAATATGCCTTTGTAATTGTTAATGACTATAGTGTTAGGAATGAGTCGGCACTAGGGGGGTGAATTAGTGCAGCGGATAAAAACCGTCAGTTTCGGAAATCTTCGTTCAATAAAAAATGATCTCAAAAGATAACATCAAATTCAATGCTTGTTCGTAAGCATAGTGAAAGCAAAGTAAAGAAGGCAGTTTGCAGTAAAGGTAAATTACTCAAAAAAAATACAAATCGATTTATAGTGGTTCGGTCACTATGACCTACATCCACTTCCGATTCCTCCTCCGTTGAGGCCATTGGCTTTCACTACAGATCTTCCTTCAATGGGCAAAGATCAACTACCCTACAACTTGATTCTACTTTTGCTGCTGCATGCTCAGAAGAAACCTTTATACCCCCACTTACTCCTCTCTCAAACTACACTAACATTTAGAGCTTTGAGAGGAGTTCTGACAAGATTACAATAGCATTTTCCTTCTATTTTACTCTTAATTCTTATGTGTGTTAACCAAGGATAAGAGGGGTATTTATAGGCCTAGTGGTACCACCGCCTATAACACTAACATTGGGTGGTACCACCGCCTGACATAGTCTCAAAGACTATGCCATGATGGTGCCACCTATTGGGTCACTATTTGGGCCTTATAGTTGGCCATCATAGCCCAAATTTGGGCCCAATTGACCCATAATTGAGTTGACCCAATTTCAACCCAATTATGTGCTAACTATGAATTTTAAGACACACACTAAGCTAAATAAGTCCGGTAAGTCTAGGTTTCTTCCGGCGAGCTTCCGACGAACTTTCGACGATCTCTCGGTAATGTTCCAGCGGACTCCCAACAAGCTCCTGAACTTCACAATGATCTTCTTGGTGAGTTCTGACGAGCTTCTTTAGCAAGCTCCTAGACTTCTCAGTCAATTTCGGTAGAACTCCCGATAAATGTCCAGACTTTCGACGAACTCTCGAACTCCCAACGAAATCTCGTTCTTAACTTCGAGACTTCATTTTGCTTTATATCTTGATCGCTATTATAGTTAATCCTACACACTTAAAACCTATTTTGATCTAGATAATTATTACAAAGCTTGAATCAACTATTGTCTGGTATGTCATTGGTTCATTGATGCTTCATCTAATTCTTTGGCACATCGTTCTCTCTTATGGCTTATTGCCCAATCGACCAGTTGATCTCTGCAACTCCAATTTTCTTGGTGCAATTTTCACTCTTCTTGGCCCGATGCCCAAACCCATGGCCCAAAGTCTTTTGCCGATATGTCGACTGATTCTTTGGCTCGACGTCCAATCTTTTGACATATTTTTCTTTGGCCCAATATGATTCTTCCTTCTTTAATTGTCTTTCCCTGATCGAAGCTTCCTATGTCACTTGAAACGTAAATCAAATCATAAACACTATCAATTGGTTTCATCATCAAAATCCGAGATTCAACATATAGTAGATACACTTGGATATACTTCTTAGCACATAAAAGTAATTACTTTAAATGTTTTTCAAAATTTGATAAATTAGTTCAAAAAGAAAAGGGTTTTATGATTACCTCTATTCGAAGTGATCATAGTAGTAAATTTCAAAACTATAATTTTAAAAACTTTTATAATTTAAATGAGTATAACTACAATTTCTCTACTTCAAGAAAGCCTCAACAAAATAGAGTTGATGAGAGAAAAAATAGGAGTTTATAAGAAATGGCAAGAACCATGCTTAATGAACATAGCCTATGCAAATATTTTTGGACCGAAGCCATTAACACGGTATGCTATATCATGAATAGGGTTCTTGTAAGACCATTACTTTCCAAAACTCCCTATAAATTATAGAACAACAAAAGATCAAATATTTCATATTTTAAGGTTTTTGGTTGTAAATGTTTTGTTTTAAATGAAAAAGTTATCTTAGGAAAATTTGATGCAAAATCCAATGAAAGCATTTTTCTTGGTTAGTCCTCTATGTCTAAAGCTTTTTGTGTCTTTAATAAAAAAACTTTGGTTATTGAAGAATCTATTCATGTTGTTTTTAATGAGCTTCCTGAATTTAAGAAAAATAATTTTGATGATGACTTTAATTTTGATGCTTTAAATTTGAATGAAAACTCTCCTCCCCCAAGCAACTTGGATGCATCTTCTTCCAAAGAATCCTTACCTAAGGATTGAAAGTATGAAGATGCTCATCTTAAGGGGCTAACCATTGAAGACACATCAAAAGGTGTTCAAACTTATTCTTCTTTTAAAAATTTTTGTGCGTTGTAGTCTTTTTATCTCAAATTGAACCATAATGCATTAACGAAGCCTTAAAAGATGATTTATTAGTTATTGCAAGAGGAGTTAAATCAATTTGAGAGAAATGAGGTGTGGAAGCTTATTTCTAGACCTAATGACCATTTAGTAATTGGTACTAAATGGGTCTTTAAAAATAAGTAAGATGAACTTGGTATCGTGGTTAGAAACAAGGCTAGATTAGTAGCCAAAAGTTTCAACCAAGAAGAAGGTATCAATTATGAAGAAACCTTAGCTCCTATGGCTAGACTTCAAGCTACAAGGATTCTTCTTGCTTATGCTTATTGTAATAATTTTAAATTATTTCAAATGGATGTTAAAAGTACTTTTCTTAATAGCTTTATTTTCGAAGAAGTTTATGTTGAACAACCACCCATAATTGAGAATGCTATGTTTCCGAATCATGTTTTTAAGTTGTCTAAGACTCTCTATGGTTTGAAACAAGCCCCAAGGGCTTCGTATGAGAGATTTAGTTTTTTTCTAATTAAGAATGATTTTTTTGAAAGGCAAGGTTGATACTACATTGTTTATTAAATATTTTAAAAATAATTTTCTTATAGTTTAAACTTATGTTGATAATATCATTTTCGGTTCTTCAAATGAGTCTTTATAAGTCTTTTGCCAAGTGTATAAGCCAAGAGTTTTAAATAAGTTTAATAGGTGAATTAACTTTCTTATTAGGATTACAAATTAAACAACAAAGTGATAGAATTTTTGTTAGTCAAACTAAATATGCTTTAGATCTATTAAAATGGATCAATGTAGATAGCTCTAAGGCTATTAACAGACCAATGAGCACTTCCACAAAGTTAGATATGGACCATGAGTGGAGAAAATTTTGATCAAAAGATTTATAGGGGCATGATAGGTAGTTTATTACATCTCACCGCAACTAGATTGGACATTATGTTTAGTGTTGGACTTTGTACTAAATTTCAATCTAATCCCAAGCAATCTCACTTAAAAGCTGTTAAAAAAATTTTTAGATACCTAAAAGGAACTCTTAATCTAGGATTATGGTATCCACAATCCAAAAACTTTGAGGTAATTACTTATGCTGATGTAGATTTTGCTGGATATAGAGTAGATAGAAAAAGTACATCAGAAATATGTTAACTCTTAGGTCATGCATTTGTCTCTTAGTCTTTCAAGAAATAAAACTTGATTGTATTATCTATAATCGAAGTTGAGTATATAGCAGTAGGTGCATGTTATGCACAAGTTATATAGATAAAAAATACATTAGAAGAATATGAAATTCACTTAAAAAACATACCTATAAAATGTGATAACATTAGTACAATATGTTTAACAAAAAATCTCATTCAACACTCTAGAACTAAACAATTGACATCAGGCATCATTTTATTAGAGATCATATTAATAACTATGATATATTTTTAAAATTTATTGATACAAAACATCAATTAGCTGATATTTTTATAAAACCTTTAAATGAAGAATAATTTGATTTTATTAGAAGAGAATTAGGCATGTTAAATCTTCCAAATGCATGAGTTCCCCTTATATATTTTTTGGATTTCTCAATGTTTTTTGGAAATTAAGTTTTCATTTTATTGAGATCATTTCCTATCACCTTCTTGAAGTTTTATTCATGGATTTTTTATCCTTTATTTGATAATCTTTTCCTATGAGTTCTTCCTCTCTCTACTCACGAAAGAAATTTTTTTATGGATTTTTGCTACATTTGATCTTTTATGCGATGATAATTTCATATGAATCTTTCTTCCTTCTATTTAGAAGAATAGGAATTTGATTCATGACTCTTTAATATGCACATTTTGATCCTTTATGTGATGAATCCTTTTTCTTTGTGAAAGAAGAAGTTTGATTCATGGACTTTTGGTTCTTATAACTTGATTTTTTTGTGATAAATGAATTCCTCCCTTTTTCTTCTTCATCTTCATCTTATTTTTATAACAAAAGGGAGAAAGAAATTTGCACATGTCAAGAAGAACTAAAAGTGCTTGCACATCTAACGCGTAATGCTAGCTTTCCCAGTTCAAGAAGCAAAGTGGTTATCTGTAAAATTTTGATTTAACTTCTCATTTATAAATTGCTACATGCATAAATTGGTGTAAAACTACTTGCATAGTTTAAGATACTTGTTGATAGATTCTCTTTTTGTTTGATGACAAAGGGGGAGAAATGATGAATGTTGGACTCATGCCAAAATGATGTTAAGTTTAGTATCCATGAATGACGTAATAGATGGTTAAAAATGCTTAGTATCATGTATGTTATGCCCAAAATGATTAACAATATGCATGCTTTGATATCATGAATGTTATAATGTCCAAAATAGTATCATGTATGTTATGCCCAAAATGATTAAAAATATGAATGCTTGGAATCATGCCAAAATGATGTTTTGGTATCATTCATGAAGTAATGAATGCTTTAGTATCATGTATGTTATGCCCAAAATGATTAAAAATATGAATGCTTTGATATCATGAATGTTATGTCCAAAATGATGTTTTGGTATCATTCATGAAGTAATGAATGCTTTAGTATCATGTATGTTATGCCCAAAATGATTAAAAATATGAATGCTTTGATATCATGAATGTTATGTCCAAAATGATGTTTTGGTATCATTCATGAAGTAATGAATGCTTTAGTATCATGAATGAAGTAATAGATGGTTAAAAAATGCTTTAGTATCATGTATGTTATGCCCAAAATGATTAAAAATATGAATGCTTTGATATCATGAATGTTATGTCCAAAATGATGTTTTGGTATCATTCATGAAGTAATGAATGCTTTAGTATCATGTATGTTATGCCCAAAATGATTAAGTGATGTTGATGTATTATTGTTAGGATCGAGTCCGGTACTAGCACTAAGGGGAGGGGGGGGAGGGGGGGGGGGGAGTGAATTAGTGCAATAGGTAAAAATAAAATATCGGTTAAAAATTCTTCGTATATTCGAAAATCGATCTCGGAAGATAACTTGAAAGTGTATTTGTTCGAAGGGTAGTGAAAGCCAAGTATATGAAGGGTAGTGAACCAACAGTATATTCCATCAACTTCTCCCCCTTTGTTGTCAAAACATTATGAAGGAGTGGAAAGAAAGTAGGAGGAAATCCATTAAGAACCAATATTGTGAAGTCAAAAACATTAAATAAGTTTTCGTTTAAAACATGCTTTAATCAAAGAGAAGGGATCATTCATGAAGTAATGAATGCTTTAGTATCATGTATGTTATGCCCAAAATGATTAAAAATATGAATGCTTGGAATCATGCCAAAATGATTAAAAATATGAATGCTTGGAATCATGCCAAAATGATGTTTTGGTATCATTCATGAAGTAATGAATGCTTTAGTATCATGTATGTTATGCCCAAAATGATTAAAAATATGAATGCTTTGATATCATGAATGTTATGTCCAAAATGATGTTTTGGTATCATTCATGAAGTAATGAATGCTTTAGTATCATGTATGTTATGCCCAAAATGATTAAAAATATGAATGCTTTGATATCATGAATGTTATGTCCAAAATGATGTTTTGGTATCATTCATGAAGTAATGAATGCTTTAGTATCATGTATGTTATGCCCAAAATGATTAAAAATATGAATGCTTTGATATCATGAATGTTATGTCCAAAATGATGTTTTGGTATCATTCATGAAGTAATGAATGCTTTAGTATCATGTATGTTCCATCATCAAAATCCGAGATTCAACAGTCTCCCCTTTTGATGATGATAATCAATTGATGATGGAGTTAAGGAAAGTCCCCCTATCTATATGCCATAATTTGAGAAAAGACATTCTTGAATTCAAGACCTTTGAATTCAAGTATCAAATTGATAAGTTAACATGCACATTATGATTCCTATCATGATTTAACATTCTCAAAATACGATGCCACGTATTTATCAATAAAAATTATGTCAAGGCATGACATTCATTTTCAAGTATAGACAATCATCATTTTTAAGTATAATACGAATTTCAAATGTGAAACATACCAAGATGACAAAGATAGCAATCCATCATTCCATGGCAAGATATCAATTATAAAATAGCAAGCTGAGCTCAATATATCTTATTATAATGAAAGACATTTATCTATAATGTATATGAAGATATGTTTCAATTATAAAATAGCAAGCTGTGTTGCAATGTATATGACGATTCCAATTATATTTTAAGCATACCACAAAGTATACAAGTGTTTATGATAATCATTTATGAGAAGATACATTTCATACATCTATACATCTACAATGCCAATTGTCATCAATTTACCACATTTTGGTATTATTTCTCCCCCTTTGTCATCAACAAAAAGGAGAACAATTTAATAATGCAAGTGTGGTAAAATTCAAGCATTGTTCATACTAACTTATTCAATTGATATTGCATCATTGTATGGTAATATTCACAAATTCTCAACATCAAAATTTATCAACATTAAAGTAATAGATTCCATCAACTTCTCCCCCTTTGTTGTCAAAACATTATGAAGGAGTGGAAAGAAAGTAAGGAGGAAATCCATTAAGAACCAATATTGTGAAGTCAAAAACATTAAATAAGTTTTCGTTAAAACATGCTTTAATCAAAGAGAAGGGATTCATGAAAAGGATGATACTAAATCAAATCCCCATTATTGTAAGTGATTATCAAGTACTAAAATTTATCTTTCAAAGATCAAGATATCCATTGGAGTTTATAAAATTCATCTTTCATGAGAAGAATAAGGAGAGATACATCATATGAAAAATAAATTCATAAGTCAAATCCATTTCTCATTAAAAAAAAATTCACAAGAGATAAACCCATGAGAGATGTATTTTGTCAATGAAATCCATGAAGTGATTAAGTGTATCAAAAATCATTAAGTGATGGAGCAAGGGTATGAAGTAAACTTGATACCAAGTAAGATAAAAATGAACTAAATTCATGAAATACATTTAGAGAAGGATAGTCTCGAAAAGAAATACAATAAACTCATGCATTCATACAATTGAACATTCCTAATTCCCTTCTAATGAAATCAAATTGTTCTTCATTTAAGGGTTTTGTAAAGATATCGGCTAATTGATGTTTTGTATCAATAAACTCTAAGAATACATCATGATTATTAATAAGATCTCATATAAAGTGATACCTAATGTCAATGTGTTTAGTTCTAGAGTGTTGAATAGGGTTTTTTGTTAAACATATTGCACTAGTGTTATCACATTTTATGGGAATATTCTTAAGACGAATCTTATAATCTTCTAATGTATTTTTCATCCATATGACTTGCGCACAACATGCACTAGCCACTATGTATTCGGCTTCGGTTGTGGATAGTGCAACCGAGTTTTGCTTCTTGGAAGACCAAGAGACAAGTGCATGTCCTAAGAATTGACATGTTCCTAATATACTTTTTCTATTTATTCTACATCTAGTAAAATCCGCATCAGCATAAGCAATTAGTTCAAAGTTCTCAGATTTTGGATACCATAATCTTAGATTACTGGTTTCTTTAAGATATCTAAGAATTCTTTTAACTACTTTAAGATGAGATATCTTAGGATTAAATTGAAACCTAGCACAAAGTCCTACACTAAATATGATGTCCGGTCTAGTTACGATGAGGTATAGTAAACTACCTATCATACCCCTATAAGCTTTTTAATCAAAACTTTCTCTACTTTCATCAACATCTAACTTAGTGGAGGTACTCATAGGAGTGTTGATAGCCATTGAACTATTCATCTTAAATCTTTTTAGCAAGTCTAAAGCATATTTTGTTTGACTAAGAAAAATATCATTACTAAGTTGTTTAATTTGTAAGCCTAAAAGAAGGTTAGTTCCCCCATTAGGCTCATTTCAAACTCTAGACTCATACTTATGGCAAACGATTCGCATAAGGATTCATTTGTTGGGCCAAAGATAATGTCATAAACATAAATTTGAATAATAAGAAAATTATTTTTAAAATTTTTAATAAACAATGTAGTATCGACCTTGCCTTTAGAGAAATTACTTTGAATAAGAAAGGAGCTAAGTTTCTCATACCAAGCCCTTGGGGCTTATTTCAATCTATATAGAGCTTTAGTCAATTTAAACACATGATTAGAGAAATTATTATTCTCAAATCCAAGAGGTTGTTCAACATAGACTTCTTTGGAAATAAAGCCATTAAAGAAAGCACTTTTAACATCCAATAGAAATAACTTAAAATTATTACTACTAGCATAGGCAAGGAGCATCCTTATGGATTCTAATCATACCATAGAAGCGAAGGTTTTTTCATAATCAATACCTTTTTCTTAGTTGAAACCCTTGGCTACTAATCTTACCTTGTTTCTAACCATGGTACCAATTTTATCTTGCTTATTTCTAAAGATCCATTTAGTATTGATAACTAATTGGTCATTTAGCCTTGGAACAAGCTTCCACACCTCATTTCTCTCAAATTGATTCAATTCATCTTGCATTGAGATAACTCATGAATCATCTTTCATGGCCTCGTCAATGCATTTAGGTTCAACTTGGGAGAGAAAAGCGGCGTTGGCACAAAAATTTTTAAGAGAAGATAAGTTTGAACCCTTTTCGATATGTCTCCTATAATTAGCTCCTTAGGATGAGCATCTACATACTTTCATTCCTTTGGTAAAGAAGGTTTGGAAGAAGATGTATCCAAGTTGTTAGATGTACAAAGAGATTCATTTAAATTCAAAGTATCAAAATTAAGATCATCATCAAAATCATTTTTCTTAACTTCAGAAATTTCATTAAAAACAATATGAATAGATTCTTCTATAACTAAAGTTCTTTTATTAAATATGCGAAAAGGCTTTGAAATAGAAGAATAACCAAGTAAACTTCCTTTATCGGATTTTTCATTAAACTTTCCTAAGGTATCTTTTTCATTCAAAATAAAACATTTACACCCGAAAACTTTAAAATATAAAACATTGAGTTTTTCGTTATTCCACAACTCATAAGAAGTTTTGGAAAGCAATGGTCTTATTAGAACCCTATTCATGATATAGCATACCATATTTATGGCTTTGGCCCAAAAGTATTTGGGTAGGCTATGTTCGTTTAACATGGTTCTTACCATTTCTTGTAAGTTTCTATTTTTTCTTTCTACTACTCCATTTTATTGAGAATTTCTCGAAGTAGAGAAATTGTGGTTGTATCCATTAGATTCACAAAAGTCTTGGAAATCATGGTTTTGAAATTCACCACTGTGATCACTTCGAATTGATGAAATCATAAAACCCTTCTCGTTTTGAACAAGTTTACAAAACTTAGAAAAATATCTAAAGCAATCACTTTTATGTGCCAAGAAATAAGTCCATGTGTATCTACTATAATCATCCATGATGACAAAGGCATATTTGCTACCTCCTAGGCTTGATATAGCAATTGGTCCGAACTAGTCCATATGAATTAATTGCAATGGTCTAGAGGTACTTATTTGGTTCATTGGTTTGAAACTACTTTTTATTTGTTTTCCTAGTTGACATGGAACATATACATCGTCTTTAATGAACTTAATGTGAGGAATTCCTCTCACAAGTTCTTTAGATGAGATTTGAGAGATTAGTTTCATGCTAGCATAACCTAATCTCCTATGCCAAAGCCAAGCATTGTCATTTAAAACCGAAAAACATATTTCACTATAAAGATTATCAATCTCGATAGTGTATAGATTATTTTGTTTTAAAGCAATCATAGATGTGTTTTTGTATGATTTTTCAATAATGCAAGTATTAGATATAAATCTAACAACATATCCTTTATCACACAATTAACTAATACTCAAAAGGTTATACTTTAAACCATCAACTAACAATACATCTTCAATAAAAAGGTTGGATTTGTTACCTATAGTTCCTTTGCCAATGATTTTACCCTTGTTGTTGTCTCCGAAGGTGACATATCCTTCGTCTAGGCTAGTGAGCTTAGAGAAATGAGATGGATCTCCAGTCATATGCCTCCACTATTAAGGTACCATCTCTTGCTCCTAGCTTGTGATGGTACATTTTTCTATAAAAAAATATGATTTTTAGGTACCTATTTGACCTTAGGTGCCTCAAAAATCGATCTACATATCTTATCATCTTGCATTAAGTCATTTGAGGTTCTTTTAGGAATCCAAATCAATCTATGTGGACTACATCTTTTAAGTAGACATTTATAGGCAATATGTTCGAGTTTGCAATAAAAGTTGTATTTTGTGTGAGGTGAAACATGCAAGGTCGAGCCTTTAACAAAGGTGGTTGGATTTTGGTGAGAGTTTCTCACAAATCCGATTCCACTTCTCCTATGAACGTAACCCTTATTAGCAAGGATCATGTTCAAAGACTTGCCAACAACCTCAATTTTTTTCTAAGGTTTCTTTGAGTAGCAAGTTTTCCTTTTTAAGTATTTCTAGTTCATTATATTTCGTATAAGGAGTTAAACTACTATTATCCTCAACATTTAATCTATCCAAATCACTAACAAGAGAAGTATGCTCCTTTTTTAATAATTTATATTTTTTACTAATTAATTTGTATTCATCAACTAAATCATGAAAATCACTTAATAATTTATTGAAAGATAAATTTGCATCAATTGAATCACTTACCTCATCTCCGATAGCCATTAGCGCATAGTGAGCAACTTGCTCGGTGTTGGTTAGCTCCGCTTCTTCGGATGCACTTGAGTCGTCTAATGTTGCTTTGAGGACCTTCTTCTTCTTTGCTTGCTTTCTCTTTGCTTGGGGACATTCATTCTTGAAGTGTCCCGGCTTCTTGCATTCATAGCATATCACTTGTTCTTTCTTGAGTTCAAATTTATTTTTAGTATCATTTCTGAATTTATTCCATTTTATGAATTTTTTTAACTTTTTTGTTAAGAGTGCCAAGTCATCATCACAATCCTCATCACTTAAATTTTCTTTCAAGTGGTTTTCTTATGTTCTTAGTGCCATATTCTTCCTATTCTTTGGAAGGGTGTCCTCAATCTCTTCATGAGCTTTATAGGTTATCTCATAGGTCATTAGTGAGCTAATTAGTTCTTCAAGAGGAAAATTATTTAGATCTTTAGCCTCTTGAATGGCCGTTAATTTAGGGTCTTAACTCTTTGGAAGGGATCTTGCCAACACCTCAATTTTTTTCTAAGGTTTCTTTGAGTAGCAAGTTTTCCTTTTTAAGTATTTCTAGTTCATTATATTTCGTATAAGGAGTTAAACTACTATTATCCTCAACATTTAATCTATCCAAATCACTAACAAGAGAAGTATGCTCCTTTTTTAATAATTTATATTTTTTACTAATTAATTTGTATTCATCAACTAAATCATGAAAATCACTTAATAATTTATTGAAAGATAAATTTGCATCAATTGAATCACTTACCTCATCTCCGATAGCCATTAGCGCATAGTGAGCAACTTGCTCGGTGTTGGTTAGCTCCGCTTCTTCGGATGCACTTGAGTCGTCTAATGTTGCTTTGAGGACCTTCTTCTTCTTTGCTTGCTTTCTCTTTGCTTGGGGACATTCATTCTTGAAGTGTCCCGGCTTCTTGCATTCATAGCATATCACTTGTTCTTTCTTGAGTTCAAATTTATTTTTAGTATCATTTCTGAATTTATTCCATTTTATGAATTTTTTTAACTTTTTTGTTAAGAGTGCCAAGTCATCATCACAATCCTCATCACTTAAATTTTCTTTCAAGTGGTTTTCTTATGTTCTTAGTGCCATATTCTTCCTATTCTTTGGAAGGGTGTCCTCAATCTCTTCATGAGCTTTATAGGTTATCTCATAGGTCATTAGTGAGCTAATTAGTTCTTCAAGAGGAAAATTATTTAGATCTTTAGCCTCTTGAATGGCCGTTAATTTAGGGTCTTAACTCTTTGGAAGGGATCTTAAAATTTTATTAGCAAGTTCAAAATCCGAGAAACTTTTACCAAGTCCTTTTAGACCATTGACGACATCCATAAATCGGGTGTACATGTCTCCAATGGTCTTACTCGGTTTCATTCGAAACAACTCATAAGTGTATACTAAAAGATTTATTTTTGACTCCTTCACTTTACTAGTGCCTTCATGAGTCACTTCGAGTTTGTGTCAAATATCAAAAGCCGATTCACAAATAGACACACGATTGCACTCATTTTTATCTAAAGCACAAAATAAGGCATTCATAGCCTTGGCATTTAAGGCGAAAGTCTTCTTCTCCAACTCATTCCAATTGTTCATTAGAAGAGAAGACTTTTGAAACCCATTTTCTATTATATTCAATAGTTCAAAATCCATTGAAATTATGAAGATCCTCATTCTAGTCTTCCAATATGTGTAATCTGTCCTGTTAAACATGGGCGGATGTGTAACTGAATGACCCTCTTGGTTACTGGCAAATGCCATCTCTCTTGGGTTTTAAACCAAATGAGAGTGAACCTTATTCTGATACTAATTGTTAGGATCAAGAGCAGCACTAAGAGGGGGGGGGGGGGGTGAATTAGTGCGGTGGAAACTTCTTCGATTTCGTAAAATATTTCGTACGTTCGATGAAAACTGATTCAGAAAGATAACAATTTGAACGTATGAGAGCATAAGCGTAGTGAAAGCAAAATGAGGAGAAGAAGTAGTTTGCTATGAAATGATTTGTAGTTAAAGTAAATTTCATAAAAGGAAAAGCAAACCAGAATTTAGAGTGGTTAGGTCAATGTGACCTACATCCACTTTCGGATTCCTTCTCCGTCGAGATCACCGGCATCCACTAAAGGCCTTCTTTCAATAAGCAAAGGCCAACCACCTTTTACAGCTCTTTCTCCTTTTCCCGAGTTTATGAGACAAACCTTACAATTTTCACTCGTTCTTGGATGTTTATAAGGCTAAGAGAGGGAGGAGGAGAACTTTTCTTACTTTTATATCACTTTTGAACCCCCAAAAACTTAGATTTTTCTATAAGTATAATAGTACTTTGTTACTCTTTCATGCAAAAAAGAGTGGGGTATTTATAGGCCCCATTGGCTTCAAAAATGAAGCCAAAAAGTGTCATATCTCCGGATTTCGGGGTACTGGCGGTACCACCACCCACCATTACTGGGTGGTACTACTGCCTAACACCTGACACTGTGTGGTACCATCACCTAGTCTGGGCCGTACTATCACCTAACAGAGCTCGAAGACCGAGCTCTAGTGGTACCACCGCCTAACAGGGTGGTACCATGACTAGCGGCATTAACTGCTTGTGGTACCACCACCCAATCTGGGTGGTACCATCGCCCAGAGCACCTAGGAGACTATGTCTTCCAAGCGGTGTCACCGCCGACCATGATTTCATGTGCTAAATGGGCTATTCAATTTGGCCCAATTCAGCCCTATTAAGGGCCTAGTTGGCCCCTAATTAAGTTAGTGGGATTTCCTCCCAAACCTAACTCAATTTATGGACTAATTATAGTAATTAAGATAAATGACAAAGCATTCTTATTTCGGTACGTCAATTGCTCTTCCGGCGACCTTCCGGTGAACTTCCGACGAACTACAGGTAATGTTCCAGCGGACTCCCGACAAGCTCTTGAACTTTACAATGATCTTCTTGGCAAGTTTTGATGAGTATCTTTGGTAAGCTCCTGGACTCTGTTAGTTCCAGCAGAACTTCCGACGAATGTCCAGACTTTCGATGAACTTTTGAACTCCCAATGAGATCTCGATCTTGACTCCGGCACAACACTTGCTTTGTGTCTTACTACTATTGTAGTTAATCCTACACACTTTTCTCAACATATAGATTAGATCAAACAATTTTCAATTGATTTTATCATCAAAATTCGAGATTCAACACAAGCAAGTTAGTTGCACTCCAATTTTCTTTCTAAGATCAAGGATGGACTGTACAGTGATCCTCAAGTATAACCCTAATGCAATTCATCAAAGAAGGCAAGGCACAATGATTTTGGGTCCAAGAGGGACTCATTTACACAAAAGAGAATAGAGATTATATCCCTAGAGTGGACAATTTGAGACGTGAGCTCTTAAGAGAGTGTCACAATTCTATTTAGGCTAGACATACGGGCAATCACAAAACCTTGGCTCTTGTGGAGAAGGTCTTCTACTGGTTGAAAATGGGGACTGATGTGGAGGAATATATTCGAACGTGTCTCACTTGCCAACAAGACAAAGTGGAGCAGCGGAAGCCGGTGAGACTTTGGGAGCCGTTGCCCGTACCAGAAAGGTCTTGGGAGAGCATTTCCTTGGACTTCATATCAAGCTTACCGGTAGTAGGGGGACTCGGATCGATACTTGTGGTGGTCAATCGATTTTCAAAGTATGTAACTTTTATTATTGAATCCCTACACTATTCAACAAAGGAGGTGACCAAGCTAATGATGAAGAATGTGGTGAAGTATTGGGGAGTCCCACACAATATCATCAGTGATCGAGATGCTCGAATCTTAGGATAATTCTGGACCGAGCTATTTAAATTGTTAGGGTCTAAGTTATACTTCTCTACAAGCCTCCACCCCGAGTCGAATGACCCAACCGAAAGGATAAACTCACTCCTAAAGTAATATCTTCAACACAATGTGAGTGCCAACCAACAAGATTGGGTGAAGCTATTGGATATAGCTCAATTCTCCTATAACTTGCAATGGAGCTCTGCGTCCAACAAAAGCCCCTTTAAGATCATTACAAGACAACAATCGTTGACTCCTTATACCATAGCAATCAGGTATATTGGGAGTAGTCCGTCAACCTACCACTTTATAAAAGAGTAGCATCAAAATGTAAATATTGTGTGGGCTTACTTGGAGAACAGTTGTCGCACACTCATGATAGGACCCTAGTAGGGTTAGGTCCTACTCAACCAAGAAGCAACTACTAAAATCTGGTGAGATTATAATAAACTTGACCTAGCCACCTTTATCCTATAAAGAAGAGTGGCTAGGGTTTATATTTGGGTTTTTGGGCTTCCTAGCCATCCCCCCCTTTTACTAGGTTGGTTGGTTAGGGTTGAGGGCAAAAGGGGTACCTCACTTAGGAAGCAGGCCCTAGGGCTAGGATTTGGAGCCCTATATAAGCATATAGCCTCCATCTCTTTGAGAATAAGATATATCTAATATTGCAGCCATTTGGCCGACTTCTAGGAGGGTGGAACCCCTATAGCGTTCCAAGGGTTGATCACCCTTAAAGATCAATCTACATAGAATTCCTCTGGGGTTCTATCATTTGGTATCAAAGCAATAATCTTGCTACTTTTGCTATAACCTCTACCGCCTACCACCAACCAAGTAATTCCCACAATTGCTCTTGACATCGGCATCTCCACCGTCATCTTTTGCCATAGATCAAATCAATCTACTATCGTCACCTCTAATTGCATCAGATATATAGTATTCTCCTATCACTGATACCTTTTGCTACTGTAATTTTCCATTCAAAATACCTAGAAGAAGTCTTCTTATCTATCCCGTGCTGTGAATTTCTTTCATCGCAAAAGTTATCATCTTTGCGAACAAAGGATTATCGCAGAAAATTTCAGCCGCATATTATTACCTTTAACCGATCTATTTGCAGTCCTTTTTGAATGAAATTTCTTATATACTTCATAGATCATCTTGGCTTCCATCTAAGATTGATCTATTGATGAATTCATCTCTAAAAAGGTTCTTGTATTGCTATAAATTTTTGTCGCAAACCGTTGAAATTTTTCGACGAGAATTCTGCTATCGCAACTTGTACCAATTTCCTTGCTATTATAATGCTAAAATTTTCTTGATTAAATTGGTCATCATTGCTGTAATCTAAACCTTTTATTGTCAAATAACCTCTTGAAATCTCTCAGTTTTTGCTGAAAATTTCATTGAGAAACTGTTGTTTCTTCGACGATAATTCTGCTCTTACAAGATAATACCTATATGCAACAACTTCCACTAATTTCTATCAAAACATTGCTATTATTTATCATAGATCTAAAACTTTTTTCCCTAACCTTCATCTACTACCATCATAGCCTTAAAACTCCACTAAATCACACCCTCAAACTACTCCCAAAATAGCCACAAAACAAGCCTAAACCATAGCCTACATCCACAAATCCACCAACCCTTTCAACCACCACTTATCTCAATCTATACATGCCTTTAACCCGACAAAAAAGAGAGATCTTAACGTTATAGATTTGGAGGCATATACTATGGTATCTGAGGAGGCAATCAATACTAAGTTCGAAGCCTTCGAGGCATGAATAGAGGATAAGATTCAGACTCTTTTTACTAAACTCAGTTTAGGCCGACCACCAAGCCCAAAGAAATCACATCAAAGAGAGAGTTCTGACTAATCACACCAAGCCCAAAGAGATGACTTCCAAGAGAGGGGAGGCTCTATGACTGATCCCTACTATCCACGCATGAGGTTGGACTTCCTGAGATGGGAAGAAGGAGACCCGATTTGTTGGATATCACGCACGGAGCGATATTTTCGGTACCACAAAACTGCGGATGCATCTATGGTGGAAATTGGGGCTATATATCTTGAAAGGGGTGCCATATAGTGGTTTGACTAGTTTGAACACACTTATGAAGTCCTCTCAAGGCAACAATTCAAAGAAGGACTGCTGATCCATTTCGGACCAACCGATTAAGAGAACATTGATGGACAACTAGCAAAAACCTGACAAACCTCGACCATTCGGGAGTACCAAACTAGGTTTGAAAGGTTATCTAACTAAACTCATGATTGGTTTGAAAAATAGCTATTAGGGACCTTCATTAAGGGCTTAAAGCTAGAGATCCAAGGAGAAGTTAAAGTGCGACAACCGTACACGCTTATAGTAGCCATATCTTTCGTACGACTTCAGAAGAGCGATTAAACCATGAAGCCCGAAGGACTAGGGTCATTCCCCAACCAGTAATATCAAAGCTCTCAGCCCCCCCCTACTATCAACTGAGCTCCTACACCAAAAAGGTTGATAAGAGAAGAGTTTCGAGAGTGATCTGCATAAGGGTTATGTTGGCATTGTAACGAGCCGTGGAGCCGCGAGCATCACTATAGAAAAGGGAGACTTCTTGTGATTGAACTAGTAGAAGAAGAGGTCATTGAACATCCAAAAGAGAGCCTTAAACATGAAGAAGAAGATGTAGAAGAAGAGCCATAATCGATAGACTTTATGGTACACGTGCTAGCCAGCTACTCAAACCTTCAAATGATGAAAGTTGGAGGTCTTCTCAAACAATAATCGATCACTATTTTCATCGACATGGGCAGCACTAATAACTTCCTAAATAGGAGGTTGCTGCTCGAATGATGCTCCACATCAAAGGATGCAGCAAGTTCAATGTAAAGGTCGTCGACGGTAGAATTCTAAAGTGTGACCAAAGATGCCTGCAGGTGAAACTATTACTACAAGACCAAGAAATTATCACCAACTTCTTCCTTCTACCAATTAATGACTATGAGGCTATGCTTGGCATAGAATGACTGACTATACTAGGTGATATCTCTTGGAACTTTTCCAAGTTAATTATGAAATTCTACTACAAAGGAAAATAGATCATCCTACGTGGGAAGTGCGGAAGTAAAGTAGCCACTGTTTCGACCCAATGAATGGAGAAAGTTGTACACAAGGTAAATGGTAGCTTTTTGGGGCATCTCCAACAGTAACCAAAGGGGAAGAAAATAGAAATTAAAGATCAAAATCTTGCCTAATTGCTTGCTAAATTTATCGACATTTTTGCTGAGCTGCGTGGTCTTCCTCCTACTCGGCAACATGACCATCGGATTCCAATCCTTCCGTGCAAGCCACCAGCAAACACTCAATTGTACCTTTATCCTCATCTCCAGAAGGATGACATTGAAAAAATTGTAAAGGAGATGCATGAAATTGGGGTGATTCGACCAAGTTATAGCCCCTATTCTTCACTGGTGCTACTTGTACACAAGAAGGTCGAAACTTGATGAATGTGCATCAACTACCGAGCTTTAAATGGCATCACCGTGAAGGACAAGTACCCAATAGCAGTGGTGGATGAACTTCTTGATGAGTTAAAGGGAGCTCGAGTCTTCACGAAGTTGGACATCCGATCCGGTTACCACTAAATTTGGGTGTGTGAAGACGACATTCCAAAAACTGCATTCCGCACACATGATGACCATTATGAATTCTTGATAATGCCTTTTAGGCTCATTAATGCTCCTTCAACCTTCCAAAGTCTCATGAATAATATTTTTCAGAGCTTTCTTCACAAAGTGCTGGTATTTTTCAATGATATTCTCATTTACAAACATTCTCTTGAGACTCACTTTTAGCATTTACAAGTTGTTTTGATGATCCTTCGGGTTGATACTCTTTTGTTAAGCAACCAAAATGTAGTTTTCTCCAACAAAAAGTAGAGTACCTTGGGCACATAATATCATAAAAAGGAGTGGCGGTAGACCCAACAAAAATTGAAACAATGCAAGGCTGGCCGAAACCTACAAACATGAAATTACTACATGGGTTCCTTGGACTAATAGGCTACTACTGAAAGTTTATCAAGGACTATGGGAAGATCAGTGCACCCATCACTTCTCGATTGAAAAAAGATGCTTTCTAATGGTCAAAGAAAGCCTCCGCTACCTTCGCCAAACTTAAGGTAGTCATGATGACGACGCTAGTGCTAGCGCTACTAGATTTCAGCCAACCCTTCATCATTGAGGCCGATGCATCTGGAGTCAGAATTAGAGCCATTCTCATGCAAGATGGTTGACCACTTGCATACACTAGCAAGGTGTTATCTCCCTCCCATCAAAACATATCAATATATAATAAGGAGATGCTCACCATTGTGCACATAGTAACGAGATGGAGACCCTACCTGATCGGCTGACGATTTCAAATTAAAACCAACCATAGAAGCCTCAAGTATTTTTTGGAGCAGAAGATATCATCACATAAGCAGTAAAAATGGGTAACCAAACTTCTAGGATTTGATTATAAAATTATTTACAAAAAGGGAAAAGAAAATGTTGTTGCAGACACACTCTCACGGCTATCGGAGTAAGCTAAATTTTCACCCATCTCCCTTCCTACCATCGGCTTTCTCGAGGATATTATGGAAGAATGGAAGAAGGATCTAGAGATTAACAACATCATAAGAAAATTGGAGGAGGATCCAACTGCAATAGCCCACTACACTTGGGATTCGAGGGATCTACGCTACAAAGGTCACATTGTGCTTCTACCTGACTCCCCTAGTATCAAAATCATCCTACATGAAATGCATTCCACACATTTAGTAGGGCACTCCAGATTCCTGAGAATCTATTAAAGAGTAAAGTAAAATTTTTATTGGAAAGGGATGAAAAAAATTATTTCTAAATATGTGGCATAATGTGATGTATGTCAACAACACAAGAGTGAAATAATGGCAAGTCCAGGGAAGCTATAACCACTACCTATACCAGACTCGGTGTGGACTGACATCTTTATGGACTTCATCAATGGGCTACCACCTTCCAAAGGTAAAAGCACAATTCTCATAGTGGTTGATCGACTTACAAAATATGCTCATTTTTGTGCTGTGCAAAATCCCTACACTGCTGCTAATATTGCCCAGATTTTCATAGAATACATTGTTAAATTGCATGGGATGCCAAGGTCCATTGTAACTGATTGTGATAGGATCTTCACCAATAAATTTTGGACCGAGTTATTTTAGTTACATGGCACCAAACTCAAGATGAGCATAGTTTATCATCCACAGACTAATGGCCAAACAGAGGTGATGGACAAGTGTTTAGAGACATACCTTTAGTGTTTCGCCAATGACCGGCCAAAGGAGTAGGCGAAATGGCTTCCCTGAGCCGAATGGTGGGATAATACTATATATCATTCATCTACAAAATGTGCCCCTTATGAAGCACTATATGGTCGGCTGGCCCCTATAATTCCAAAGTATGTAATTGGCTCGGCCAAGGTAGATCAGATCAACGAAGAATTGATTGGCAGGGACAAACTCTTACAATCGCTGAAGGATAATATCTCTATCACTCAAGCTAGAATGAAGCAGCAAGTCGACACACGATGAAGCGAAAGAGAATTTTTAGTAGGAGATTGGGTTTATCTTTGCCTATAGCCAGACAAGCAACTCTCCGTTAACACACGAGCCTCCATGAAGCTATCCCCACATTTTTATGGGCCCTATCAGATCATAGAGTGTATTGGAGTCGTGATGTACAGACTTAAATTGCTTGAGGATGCCAAAATTTATCTTGTCTTACACGTGTCATGCCTAAAGCCCAAGTAGGGAAAACACGAGTGACCCCAGATCCATCTACCTAACATCACTGACGATGGAGATATTCAAGCCCAACCACAAGCCATCATTGACCGCAAAATCGTGACTCCTCGCTGACATCCCTCTATTGAAGTACTAATGCATTGGAATAATCTACTACTTGAAGATACCACATGGGAAACACATGAGGAGCTGAAGACCCGATTCCCTGAGTTTATGGAACCTCAACCTTGAGGACAATCATGATTTGGAGAGGGCAGGCTTGATAGGACCCTAGCAGGGTTGGGTCCTATTCAACCAAGAAGCAACTAATAAAACCCTATAAGATTGTAATAAACCCCACTTAATAGTCTCTATCCTATAAAGAAGAGTGGTTAGGGTTTATATTTAGGCCTTTGGGCTTCCTAGCCACCGCCCCCTTTTACTGGGTTCGTTGGTTAGGGTTGAGGGCAAAAGGAGTAACTCACTTAGAAAGTAGCCTCTAGGGATAGGGTTTGGAGTCCTATATAAGCATGTAGCCTCCATTTCTTTGAGAATAAGATCTATCTAATATTGCAACCATTTGGCTGACTTCTAGGAGGGTGGAACCCCTATAGCGTTCCAAGGATTGTTCCCCCTCAAAGATCAATCTACATAGAATTTCTCTAGGGTTCTATCAACCTGCAACAACTTCATTCAACGAATCATTTATTGCTTTTGTTTACGTGTACAGATGCTTGGTAGCATATTTTACCTTGGTTTTATATTATTTTACTTGTAAAAATGTAAGTTCGAATAGGTTGCAGCACTATAGTGCGACCGCTCACCGCACCGAGCAAAACAACCCAAAATGGCTCCATTTTCGCATGCCACGGGTTATTTTCTACATCCCGCTGCTGCATTGGAAATGTCAGCCATCTCAGCACCTTGGAACCACCCAGGTGGCACCATAGGGGATGGGGCTTCGGAATAGTGTCGGGCATTGAACAATCTTTCACAAGTTCGCATGTTAACTTGATGGGAACTTGTCTTCAGGCCCGACACCCAGTGAGCAATTGTTTGTGGATGTGTAGCTATTCATTCAACCTTCTAAAGTCCTTGTTTTTCTTCTTTCTTTCTTTTCTCTCGTGCACATAAGGTGCTCACTAAATTGCTTGTAAAGCTTCCCCTTTTACGAGACGTCGGGACTTGCCCGTCGCTCGTTCTTTAAACTAATTAACTTTCTTTTTTATAGGTCCTTTAGGACCTGAGTGAGATTGCAAATTAGCTTATCCTTTGCAGATGCATATCGCAAGGG
>CM017188.1:38323493-38437414 GCA_004837865.1 Musa balbisiana
TCATGTATTAATTAGAGAGGTTTGCTTTGTAATGGTTTGTAGGCGGGACAGATTAAAACAAACCCAAATCTTCCTAATTGGAAAAATTATGAGTTCGCTCCTTTCGCGTGTGTTAACTTGCTGCTTCATTTTGGCTTGAGCGATATAAGAGATTATCCTTTAGTAGTTGTAGGAGTTTATACCTGTTAATCAATTCCTTGGGTCGGACTTGATCTACATTGGGGCCGAGCTAAATTACATACGTTCGAATTACAGGGGGCAGGACGCCCATATTAGTGATTTAATTAAGGGGAGCCAACATTTTGGCTGATGGAATGATATGTTTAGTATATACCAACCATTTGGGGCCCACCGGGGAAGGACATTTTGGGACCACTCCCTTTGGTCCCACCGGTGGGGACTAGTGATAATCCACCGAAGGTATGTCTCTAAACGCTTGTTCACAACCTACCCCCAAACTTTGGTCGTCAGTTTGTGGGGTATGATGATGCTATTTTAACTCATTTTGAGTTTGGTGCCCTATAATTGAATGAACTTGGGCCCCCCAAAAATACTAGGTGAGGATCCGCAATGGGGGGATTCACTTTACAATTGGACCTTGGGAATCTATGCAGTTTAACAATATATAGGTCTATGAAAAAAATTCTGGCCAATACTAGGGAGCAATGTAGGAATGGCACAACACCAAAAATGAGCAGATTTGGTAAGTCGAATCCAACACGATGGAGCAATTGTGATTTTACGTTGGGAAAGGGTGGCAGCCCCCTTCCAATGAAGGGCCATGGAGATGTCAGTCCACACAAAGTCCGGGATATAGGTAGTGGTTGTAGCTTTCCTGGACTTGCCACTATTTCACTCTTATGCTCTACACTCTACACTCCACATTGTGCCCCCCATCTTCCAGGGGAAATAATTTTTTTTTATCCGTTTCCAATAAAAATTTTGGTCACTCTTTTATAGGTTCTTAGGAATCCAGAGTGCCCTGTTGATGGTGTGGAGTGTATTTTTATGCAAGATGATTTTGATGTAAGAGGAGTCGGGTATAAGCACAATGCGACCCTTTGTAAGCTTTAGATCTCTCGAATCACAAAGTGTAGTGGGGCTATTGCAGTTGGATCCTCCTCCAATTTTTTTATGATATTGTTGATCTCTAGATCCTTCTTCCATTATTCCCTAATGTACCAAAGGAAGCCGGTGGTAGGAAGGGAGATGGCTGAAACTTTAGTTTGCTTAAGTAGTTTGAGAGTGCATCTGCAACAACGTTTTCTTTCCCCTTTTTGTAAATAATTTCATAATCAAATCCTAGAAGTTTGGTTACCCATTTTTGCTACACAGGAGATGATATCTTCTGCTCCAAAAGTACTTGAGGCTTCTATGGTTGGTTTTTAATTTGAAATCACTAGCCGATCAAGTAGGGTCTCCACCTCATTACTATGTGCATAATGGCGAGCATCTCCTTATCATATTTTGACATATTTTGATGAGAGAGAGACAATGCCTTGCTGGGTATGTGAGTGGTCGACCATCTTGCATGAGAATGGCTCCAATTCCAACTCCAGATGCGTCGGCTTTAATGATGAAGGGTCGGCTGAAATCTGGTAGCGCTAGCACTAGCGTTGTTATCATGGCTGCCTTAAGTTTGTCGAAGGCAATAGAGGCTTTGTCCGACCATTGAAAGACATCATTTTTAGTATAGAAGTGAGAGGTGCACTGATCTTCTCATAGTCCTTAACAAATTTTCGGTAGTAGCCCGTTAGTCCAAAGAACCCGCATAGTAATTTCACGTTTGTAGGTTTCGGCCTGCCTTGCATTGCTTCAATTTTGTTGGGTCTACCACCACTCTTTTGTTAGAACCCTTGTAGATTCTAAGCTTGGGGTTAATCTCTTTAGAGGATCGGCCTCTTTGGAACTCTATAAGGGTTCCTTCCTCCAAGTTGCTGCACAAAGGCTACAGAAAAGATTCATCTATTGCTTATCAAAAGAGAATGAATACATGACTATTTATAGGGTTTCTAAAACCTAACTCCTAATAGGACTCCTAGTCAATTAAGACTTCTACTCAAGACTCCTAATAGGACTCCTACTCAAGACTCCTATTCCTTTACAACTCCTAATTCTTCTCTAAGAAATAACCTCCAAACCCTAGTCGACCTCTTCACCTCTTTAATAAGGGTCCGCTTAGGTAGGTTTTACATGAATGCCCCTATCAATTAGGACTCTCCTAGCTAGAGTCCTAATAGACCCGCCTCTTCAAATCAACCTTGTTATCGAGGCTGACAATCCATGAATTATGGGAATTTGATCTTCAAGTCATCATAGTTCTCCCATGTGGCACCTTCTATTGGTAAGTTCGCCCATTGTATTAGCACTTCAGTTATGGGTCATTATTGTTGAGTCACGATCCATCGATCAATAATGGCACTCAATTGGGTTTGGAGTTCTCCTTGGGAGTTATATTTAGTGGGTGGCTTTAGATTGTCTCCAAGCACCTGTTTACTACTTCCGTTTGGCCGTCGGTTTATGGGTGATACATTATACTCCTTTTTCAATTTAGTGCCTTGTATATGGAATAATTCTATCCAAAATCTGCTCGTGAAGATGCAAGTAGAATTTGGCACAAACACAATGTGTCCCTTATAGCGTAATTCTTTTGAGTCTCACTTGTAATGAGCCATGGAGTTTGGTGCTTCCTCCAATTTTTTTATAATCTTACTGGTATTTAGATCTTTCTACTATTCCATCTTAATATCCTTAAAAGAAGTCACAAGTCGAAAGTGAAATGGCCAAAAAATTCAGCTTGCTTGGGTAGCCATGAAAGCGTATATGCAACAACATTCTCTTTCTCATTTTAATAAGTTATTTCATAATCATATCCAAGAAGCTTTATTGTCCATTTTTGCTGCTCAGGGGAGATATCTTCTGCCCCAAGAAATATTTTAGGCTTTTATGGTTGGTTTTGATTTGAAAGCGTCGTCCGATCAAGTACGATCTCCATTTGGCCACCGCATGCACAATCACAAACATCTCCTTGTCATAAATAGTCATTTTGAGATTAGAAGGAGATAATGCCTTACTAGTATAAGTGAGGGGGCGGCCATCTTGTATTAGTACAACACTACTTCCGACTCCGAAGGCATCGGCTTTAATACAAAAGTCTTGTCGATGTCGAGCGTTGTCATCACCTGCGGCTTTTTGTTTGTTGAAGGCAGTGGTGGCTTTGTTTGACCATTAAAAAGCATCTTTTTTCAGCAAAGAAGTAAGTGGTGTACTGATATTTCCATAGTTTTTCATGAACTTACGATTATGGCCTATTAAACTGAGAAAGCCACGTAGCAATTTTATGTTCCTCGAGGTCGGCCAGTTCTGCATTGCTCTAATTTTGGAGGGGTCCACCACCACACCTTCTTCTGATATGATATACCCAAGATATTCTACCTTCTAGTGAAGAAAGCAAAATTTGTAGTGACTATTGTGTGTTCAAAAGGCGGTTTTCGTTATGTCTTCTTTGCACACTCATATTTGATGATACCCGGATCGAAGGTCCAACTTTGTGAAGATTTGTGCTTCTTTTCATCTAGCAATTCATCTGCTATTAGAATAGGGTATTTGTCCTTGATGGTTATGCCATTAAGGGTTCGATAATCAATGCACATTCGCCATATTTCGTCCTTCTTTCATACGAAGAGCACCGGTGAAGAGTAGGGGGTGCAACTTGGCCAAATAACTCCTGTTTTGGGCATCTCTTTTACAATCCTTTCTATTTCATCCTTCTGCAGATATGAATGTTGATATAGACAAGTATTTGTAGGAGGTTTGCCCAGAAGAATCGGTATATAATGATTATGCCGACGGGCAAGAGGTAGGTTGTGCGGTTCGTCAAATATATCTGAAAATTCAGCAAGCAAAGGAAGTAGGTTTGGATCTTCAAATTCTATTTGCTCTCCCTTTGTTTTCTGCTCAAGTTGTACCTAAAAGCTACTACAGTGCTTTATGCAAAACCTTCTCCATTTGTTGTGTGCAAATCATCATTACGCCGCCCCCACGTTTCCCGCGTAGAATCACCTGTTTCCCTTTACTATAAAGTCTCAAAATTAGTTTCATAAAATTCTAGGAAACATCACCTAATGTCATCAACCATTCAATTCTGAGCATGGCCTCATGATCATCTAGAGGGAGGAGGAAGAAATTTGCAATTATCTCTTGTTCCTGCAGTAATAGTTTCTCCCGTGGGTGTCTACGATCACACTTCAAAATCCGTCCGTCGGTGAATTTGATGTCAAACCTACTATAATACTCAATAGGTAAGGTCATCCGAATGGCAACTCTACTATCTAGGAAGTTATTAGTGCTGCCCGTGTTGATGAGAAAAGTGATCGATTGTTCTTTAAGAAGGCCTTCAACTTTCATCGTTTGCGGGTTTGAGTAGCCGGCTAGTGCATGTACCGTAACTTCGGTCAGTTGTGACTCTTCTTCTGTATCTTCTTTTTAATTATCAAGGCTCTCTTTTAGATGTTCAATGACCTCTTCTTCTATTGGTTCAATCATAAGAAGTCCCTCTTTTCTACAGCGATGCTCGTGGCTCCACTGGCTCGTCGCGGTGCCAACATAACTCCTTCATAGATCGCTCCTGAAGCTCTTCCCTTGTCATCATTTTGGTGCAAGGACTTGATTGATAGTAGGGGGGGCTGAGGGCTTCTACATTGCAGGTTGAGAAGCGATCCTAGTCCTCCAGGCTTCATCGTTCAATCGCTCCTCTTGATATCGTGCGAAAGAGATGGCTACCATAAGCGTGTACGGTTGTCGTGCTTTAACTTCTCCCCGGATCTCCAGCTTCAAGACCTCAATGAAGGTCCCCAATAGCTATTTTTGAGACCAATCATGAGTTTGATTAGATAACATTTCAAACCTGGTTTGGTATGTTAGGATCGGAGCGGCACTAAGAGGGGGGGGGGGTGAATTAGTGCAGCGGATTAAAACTTGAAAGTTTAATAACGAATTTGTAAATACGAGGAGATTTTGTTTCGATAGTAACTTGAGTAGATGAAAACCGAAAGCTAGTAGTAGTGTAAATGACAATTTCAGGAAAGTAATAACTCACACATTCAAGGAACACACTAATTTAAAGTGGTTCGGTCAAAATGACCTACATCCACTCGCGAAGCCTTCTTTGATGAGGCTCCCAACTTCCACTAGTAAATCACTTTGAAGGGGAAGGACAAATACCCCTCTTACAACCTTTTACAAGTGATTCACACTCTTACAAATTTTCAACGAGAAAGAAGGAGGTGAACACTCAAGCAATTGAAAACAAGACTTGCTAAAGACTTTACTAAGGCTTTTATCTAAATCTATTGCTTCTCAAAAGTTGTATTCTCTGCTGAGAATTAAGGGGTATTGATAGGCCCCAAGAGGATTCAAATTTGGGCTCCAAATTTTGAATTCTCTTGGGTTTCTAAGGCTGGCGGTGCTACCGCTTGTCGGTGGCGGTGCCACCACTTGTCAATTTCCACATTGACAGTGTTCTGGCGGTGCCATTGCCGGAACTCTCGGGTTCTGGGCGGTGCCACCGCCCGAATTCTCGGGTGCTAGGCAGTGCACTACGCCCAGTCCGACGGTACCACCGCTTGATACTTCATGCTCTGGGTGGTGCCACCGCCTAGTCCAGTGGTTCCACCGCCCGACCTCTCGGGGGTTGGGCGGTGCCACCGCCCAGTCTAGCGGTACCACCGCCCGACCCTTCGGGTCATTGGTTGGGCTTCAAGTCCGGCCCAAACCAAGTCACATTCGGGCCCAATTGGCCCCTAACAAGGATATAGGATTATCCCATAATCCTAACCCTAATTACATGCAAACTACGTAATTGAAAACATAGTCCTAAGCCAGTTTTTAAATGGCAAACGCCGAGTCTCGTTCCGGCGAGCTTTCCGGTGATCTTCCGGCGGACTTCCGATACACCCTCGGATTTCTTTCGGCAAACTCCCAGCAGGCTCCTGATCTTGTGGTGAGTTCAGCGAGTATCCGAGTCTTCTCAGTATCTCCACAAACCTCCGACGATCTCTCCGGCGGACTTCCGAAAACTTCGGCAAGTCCCTGATTTCTTCTCGGTTGGCTCCGGCAGCATCTCGACGAATCTTCGGACTCTCAAACACCTATCAAACTTGACTTCAGTATCCTTGCTTTATGTTTTCAGACTATCGTAGTTAATCCTGTACACTTAACTCAATAAATGGATTAGATCAATTAACCCATCAATTGATTTCATCATCAAAATTCGAGATTCAATAATCTCCCCCTTTTTGATGATGACAATCAATTGATGACGGAGTTAAACATAACTCCCCCTATCTATATGCCATATTATGAAAAAAAACAAAAACACTTGAATTCAATCTTTCGAATTCAAGCCTAAACCGATAAGTTCTATCCGTTGAACTTATCATTATTCTCTTTAAGCATGAGCAAATATGAAACTTCGTATTTCTCATCATTTCAAGCTATGAAAATCATTTTCAAGTCAAATGATCATTTCAATAAGAGATAAGAATTTTCAATATGAATTGCATGATATAAGTGTAAGACATGATTTCAAATGATCAATCAATCTTGCAATATTCTCAAAGAATTTTGCGATGCATATAAGACATTTGCATTACGCAAGCGTTTGCAATTTATATAAGTCATGCTATTGATGCGTATAAGACATTTTCATTTTTTCAATTTATATAAGTCAAGTCATCACAAGTCATCTTTTCATTTTTTGCTCATTCTTCTCCCCCTTTGTCATCAACAAAAAGGAGATGGGAATTTAAGTGGAGAATTTGTGATCATAAAATCATTAGAAAAGAAATCTAGCCTTAAGATCGATCATACAAAATTCATCTCATAAAACAAATCAGCATTCATCCAGAATTCATAAAAAAAATTCAGCTTTCATTCAAAATTCATCTGATTAAGAAGCATGGCTGTCATACAAAACTTTAACTTGGCATTAAGAGTAATCATACAAGGATCGCATAAGAAGGGTTATGATTAATCCTTAGGAGGAAATCCATAGTTCTTATATATAACATCTATTTTTTTGATTCATTTGTCACAGTTCCTTCAAAATTTCAATTTGCTGAATTTGAATTTGCTCTTGCTGTGATTTGAGTTGGTCTTGTTGTGATTTGATCTGATGCAATTCTGCCATTATGAGTTCTTCAAAAGATGAAGCAGGGAGCTGAAGGTGCTGCACCAAAGGGACTAGGAGGAGGAGATTTATTTCCCTTAAAAATTGGTGTTTCGGGGTGTTTCTACTAGTGGGGGAATTGGATCAGTCCTTCTAGGTTGCTAACCCATATACCATTGCTAAATGTGCAAACTAAGTCTTTTCATAGATTCTTATTGATGTGGTTAAAACGGATCAACTTGAATTATTCTTCATTCATATAGCGAGACGCAAAGTATCATGGGCAAGTATTAATCGAGTATTAACCCCGCATAATGTGTAACATAGTGTCTTTAGCTAGTATATCCTGCATGTGTCTACTGGAATTAAGTATGTAAAACAGTTATATTGACCGTTCATAATCCAATACATCGTGCTTAGCTTATTTTACTTATTCATCATAATAATGAAATTGCTTAGGAAGATGAGAATTTTAGAGTTAAAGGGCAGTAAGTGCTCGCAAGCTTTTAGGTATCATGCCTAGGTTCGGATTGCAAAAATAGATTCTAAGGCTTTCGGAGTAAGTTGCTCCGATTACATGACATCCCATTTTCCTCTAAAATAACAGCCCCTATCCTTTTCGGTAATTCAATTAGTTTACAAATAGTGCTATCAACTGATTTAATTGGTGTTCCTAAAAGGTAAGTACTTAAGCTATCGTTGGCCACACATAGGTTTGCGTAAAATAACCTCACTAACCTAGGATAATTGGTTCACGCTTTTATAGGAGAGGTAGGCATCTAAATGTGTTGCAAACCATCTAATGGGTTCTAGGTTCCAAGTTAATCTAGATCAACATGCATGCCCTTATGTATAGTTCTTGTGTTCGAAATTAGGAAACCTAAAAGCTTCTTCATTTAGATCTATAAAGGTGTTGGTCATATGAATCTCCTTCAATCCTTTTCCCTTTTGATCTTGTTGATCTCTTGGGAGCCATTATCTAGAGAAGATGATGGATCAAGAATATAAACTGTGAAGAGTAAGCAAAATAATAAGAAGAGGAAGGAAAGATTTCAGATTTTACCTTATGGAGAATTTCTTGAAAGATGGAGAGCTTGAACCAACAAGAATCCCTCTCCTAGGCTTCTAAAGATTGGAATGAGGGTTAGAGAGGTTGTGAGAGAGCTTAAAAACAATTTCTCACGGGTTGGGGGCGGTTCCATGAAGAGAAGGAGGAAATCAAATCCACGAAAGAACGGAAAGAGGATGAAAAAACTTTTCAGAAAATACATTCAAACAAGCTTATTCTTAGGGACAATTTAACATGCCTAGTTCCCTTCTAATGAATTCAAATTAGTCTTCATTTAAGGCTTTTGTAAAAATTTCTGCTAGTTGATGCTTTGTGTCAATAAACTCTAGAACGACATTGTTGTTAAGGACATGATCGCATATGAAATGATGCCTAACGTCGATATGCTTAGTTCTAGAGTGCTGAATTGGATTTTTGGTAAGACATATGGCACTTGTATGATCACATTTTATGGAAAAGTTTTTCAAGTGAATTCCATTAGTCTTCTAATGTATGTGCTTATCTAATAACTTGTGCACAGCATGTACTTTCAGCAATGTATTCGCTTCCGTCGTAGATAGTGCAACTGAATTTTGTTTCTTGGAAGTCCAAGAAACAAGTGCAAGTCTTAAAAATTAGCATGTTCCGGATGTGCTTTTACCGATCTATCCTGCAATCCGCCAAAATCAGGCATCTGCATAAGCTATTAATCGATTTATCGGATTTCGGATACCACAATCCTAAATTTGGAGTTCCTTTAGAATCTACATATTCTTTAACACTCTTAAGATGAGATAATTAGGATTAGATTGAACCCTAGCATAAAGTCCTACACTAAACATGATATCCGGGTCTAGTCGCGGTGAGGTAGAATAGACTATCTATCATTCCCCTATACGTTTTTTGATCGAAATTTTCACTATTTTCATCCATATCTAACTTAGTCGAAGTACTCATAGAGTGTTATTGCTTTTGAACCATCCTCTTAAATCATTTTAACAATTCTAATGTATATTTAGATTGGTTAAGTTGAGGAGGAGGATCCTTTAAATTCAAATTATCAAAACCAAGATCATCATCAAAATCATTTTTCTTTAACTTGGAAATTTCATTAAAAACTACATGAATAGACTCTTCTATAACTAAGGTTCTTTATTAAAAACACGAAAAGCCTTAGAAACAGAATAGGTAACCAAGAAAGATTCCTTCATCGGATTTAGCATCAAATGTGCCGAAGGCATCCTTTTCATTTAAAATAAAGCATTTGCAACCGAAAACTTTAAAATAAGAAACATTGGTTTTTGGTTATTCCATAATCATATGGGAGTTTTTGATAGAGACGGTCTTATTAGAACCCTATTCATGATGTGGCAAGCTGTATTCACGGCTTTGGCCCAAAAATACTTGGGTAGACTATGTTCATTCAACATAGATTTTGCCATTTCTTGTAGGTTTCTATTTTTTTTTTTTTTTTTTTTTTTTTTTTTTTTTTTTTTTTTTTTTTTTTTTTTTTTTTTTTTTTTTTTTTTTTTTTTTTTTTTTTTTTTTTTTTTTTTTTTTTTTTTTTTTTTTTTTTTTTTTTTTTTTTTTTTTTTTTTTTTTTTTTTTTTTTTTTTTTTTTTTTTTTTTTTTTTTTTTTTTTTTTTTTTTTTTTTTTTTTTTTTTTTTTTTTTTTTTTTTTTTTTTTTTTTTTTTTTTTTTTTTTTTTTTTTTTTTTTTTTTTTTTTTTTTTTTTTTTTTTTTTTTTTTTTTTTTTTTTTTTTTTTTTTTTTTTTTTTTTTTTTTTTTTTTTTTTTTTTTTTTTTTTTTTTTTTTTTTTTTTTTTTTTTTTTTTTTTTTTTTTTTTTTTTTTTTTTTTTTTTTTTTTTTTTTTTTTTTTTTTTTTTTTTTTTTTTTTTTTTTTTTTTTTTTTTTTTTTTTTTTTTTTTTTTTTTTTTTTTTTTTTTTTTTTTTTTTTTTTTTTTTTTTTTTTTTTTTTTTTTTTTTTTTTTTTTTTTTTTTTTTTTTTTTTTTTTTTTTTTTTTTTTTTTTTTTTTTTTTTTTTTTTTTTTTTTTTTTTTTTTTTTTTTTTTTTTTTTTTTTTTTTTTTTTTTTTTTTTTTTTTTTTTTTTTTTTTTTTTTTTTTTTTTTTTTTTTTTTTTTTTTTTTTTTTTTTTTTTTTTTTTTTTTTTTTTTTTTTTTTTTTTTTTTTTTTTTTTTTTTTTTTTTTTTTTTTTTTTTTTTTTTTTTTTTTTTTTTTTTTTTTTTTTTTTTTTTTTTTTTTTTTTTTTTTTTTTTTTTTTTTTTTTTTTTTTTTTTTTTTTTTTTTTTTTTTTTTTTTTTTTTTTTTTTTTTTTTTTTTTTTTTTTTTTTTTTTTTTTTTTTTTTTTTTTTTTTTTTTTTTTTTTTTTTTTTTTTTTTTTTTTTTTTTTTTTTTTTTTTTTTTTTTTTTTTTTTTTTTTTTTTTTTTTTTTTTTTTTTTTTTTTTTTTTTTTTTTTTTTTTTTTTTTTTTTTTTTTTTTTTTTTTTTTTTTTTTTTTTTTTTTTTTTTTTTTTTTTTTTTTTTTTTTTTTTTTTTTTTTTTTTTTTTTTTTTTTTTTTTTTTTTTTTTTTTTTTTTTTTTTTTTTTTTTTTTTTTTTTTTTTTTTTTTTTTTTTTTTTTTTTTTTTTTTTTTTTTTTTTTTTTTTTTTTTTTTTTTTTTTTTTTTTTTTTTTTTTTTTTTTTTTTTTTTTTTTTTTTTTTTTTTTTTTTTTTTTTTTTTTTTTTTTTTTTTTTTTTTTTTTTTTTTTTTTTTTTTTTTTTTTTTTTTTTTTTTTTTTTTTTTTTTTTTTTTTTTTTTTTTTTTTTTTTTTTTTTTTTTTTTTTTTTTTTTTTTTTTTTTTTTTTTTTTTTTTTTTTTTTTTTTTTTTTTTTTTTTTTTTTTTTTTTTTTTTTTTTTTTTTTTTTTTTTTTTTTTTTTTTTTTTTTTTTTTTTTTTTTTTTTTTTTTTTTTTTTTTTTTTTTTTTTTTTTTTTTTTTTTTTTTTTTTTTTTTTTTTTTTTTTTTTTTTTTTTTTTTTTTTTTTTTTTTTTTTTTTTTTTTTTTTTTTTTTTTTTTTTTTTTTTTTTTTTTTTTTTTTTTTTTTTTTTTTTTTTTTTTTTTTTTTTTTTTTTTTTTTTTTTTTTTTTTTTTTTTTTTTTTTTTTTTTTTGAAAAACATGATTTGTTACCTATGGTTCCCTTGTCAATGATTTTGCTTTTGTTGTTGTCTCCGAATGTGACATACCCTTCTTCTTTGCTAGTGAGCATAGAGAAATGAGATCGATCTCCAGTCATGTTTCTTGAGCATCCACTATCAAGATACCATCTCTTGCTCATAGCTTGTAGGTTTGTCTACAAAAGAGGATGGTTTTTAGGTACCCATTTGACTTTGGGTGCCTCAAAAATTGATCTACCAATTTTGTTATTCATCATTGAAGTATTAATAGTTCCTTTAAGAACCCATATCAACTTATGTGAACTAATTTTCTTAAATAGACATTTATAAGGAACATGTCCGGATTTACAACAAAAGTTACATTTCGAACAAGGTGAAATGTGTAATGTGGGTCCTTTAATGAAAGTGGTAGAATTTTGGTGAGATCCTCTCACAAAACCAATTCCACTTTTATTTGCGACATAACCCTTGTTTGCAAGGATCATGTCCAATTTCTTGCTACCGACCTTAAACTTATTTATGTTGCGATCAGAGCGGCACTAAGAGGGGGTGGTGAATTAGTGTAGCGGATTAAAACTAGTAGGTTTGAAATTGATTCCGTAAAATGCAAGGATATTTCGTTCGATAGTAACTAGAGTAAAGTGAAGAACAAAAACTTGCTTCTATGTAGATAATGATTGCAGAAAAATAACAACTCACACATTCAAGGAACACACAGATTTAAAGTGGTTTGGTCAAAATGACCTACATCCACTTGCGAAGCCTTCTTCGATGAGGCTCCCAACTTCCACTAGCAAATTACTTTGAAGGGGAAGGACAAACACCCCTCTTACATTCTTTACAAGTGGTTCACACTCTTACAAAATTTCAGCAAGAAAGAAAGGGAGGTGAACACTCAAGCAATTTGAAAGTAAGACTTGCTAAGGCTTTGCTAAGACTTTCTTTTTACTCTATTGCTTCTCCAAAGTTGTAATCTCTGCTGAGAATTGAGGGGTATTTATAGGCCTCAAGAGGATTCAAATTTGGGCTCCAAAATTTGAATTCTCTTCAGTTCCCGAAGCTAGCGGTGCCACCGCCTAGCTCTTCGGGTGGTGGGCGGTGCCACCGCCTAGCTCTTCGGGTGGTGGGCGGTGCCACCGCCTAGCTCTTCGGGTGGTGGGCGGTGCCACCGCCCAGACTAGCGGTGCCACCGCCTAGCTCTTCGGGTGGTGGGCGGTGCCACCGCCCAGACTAGCGGTGCCACCGCCTAGCTCTTCGGGTGGTGGGCGGTGCCACCGCCTAGCTCTTCGGGTGGTGGGCGGTGCCACCGCCTAGCTCTTCGGGTGGTGGGCGGTGCCACCGCCTAGCTCTTCGGGTGGTGGGCGGTGCCACCGCCTAGCTCTTCGGGTGGTGGGCGGTGCCACCGCCTAGCTCTTCGGGTGGTGGGCGGTGCCACCGCCTAGCTCTTCGGGTGGTGGGCGGTGCCACCGCCTAGCTCTTCGGGTGGTGGGCGGTGCCACCGCCTAGCTCTTCGGGTGGTGGGCGGTGCCACCGCCTAGCTCTTCGGGTGGTGGGCGGTGCCACCGCCTAGCTCTTCGGGTGGTGGGCGGTGCCACCGCCTAGCTCTTCGGGTGGTGGGCGGTGCCACCGCCTAGCTCTTCGGGTGGTGGGCGGTGCCACCGCCTAGCTCTTCGGGTGGTGGGCGGTGCCACCGCCTAGCTCTTCGGGTGGTGGGCGGTGCCACCGCCTAGCTCTTCGGGTGGTGGGCGGTGCCACCGCCTAGCTCTTCGGGTGGTGGGCGGTGCCACCGCCTAGCTCTTCGGGTGGTGGGCGGTGCCACCGCCTAGCTCTTCGGGTGGTGGGCGGTGCCACCGCCTAGCTCTTCGGGTGGTGGGCGGTGCCACCGCCTAGCTCTTCGGGTGGTGGGCGGTGCCACCGCCTAGCTCTTCGGGTGGTGGGCGGTGCCACCGCCCAGCTCTTCGGGTGGTGGGCGGTGCCACCGCCTAGCTCTTCGGGTGGTGGGCGGTGCCACCGCCTAGCTCTTCGGGTGGTGGGCGGTGCCACCGCCTAGCTCTTCGGGTGGTGGGCGGTGCCACCGCCCAGACTAGCGGTGCCACCGCCTAGCTCTTCGGGTGGTGGGCGGTGCCACCGCCTAGCTCTTCGGGTGGTGGGCGGTGCCACCGCCTAGCTCTTCGGGTGGTGGGCGGTGCCACCGCCTAGCTCTTCGGGTGGTGGGCGGTGCCACCGCCTAGCTCTTCGGGTGGTGGGCGGTGCCACCGCCTAGCTCTTCGGGTGGTGGGCGGTGCCACCGCCTAGCTCTTCGGGTGGTGGGCGGTGCCACCGCCTAGCTCTTCGGGTGGTGGGCGGTGCCACCGCCTAGCTCTTCGGGTGGTGGGCGGTGCCACCGCCTAGCTCTTCGGGTGGTGGGCGGTGCCACCGCCTAGCTCTTCGGGTGGTGGGCGGTGCCACCGCCTAGCTCTTCGGGTGGTGGGCGGTGCCACCGCCTAGCTCTTCGGGTGGTGGGCGGTGCCACCGCCTAGCTCTTCGGGTGGTGGGCGGTGCCACCGCCTAGCTCTTCGGGTGGTGGGCGGTGCCACCGCCTAGCTCTTCGGGTGGTGGGCGGTGCCACCGCCTAGCTCTTCGGGTGGTGGGCGGTGCCACCGCCTAGCTCTTCGGGTGGTGGGCGGTGCCACCGCCTAGCTCTTCGGGTGGTGGGCGGTGCCACCGCCTAGCTCTTCGGGTGGTGGGCGGTGCCACCGCCTAGCTCTTCGGGTGGTGGGCGGTGCCACCGCCTAGCTCTTCGGGTGGTGGGCGGTGCCACCGCCTAGCTCTTCGGGTGGTGGGCGGTGCCACCGCCTAGCTCTTCGGGTGGTGGGCGGTGCCACCGCCTAGCTCTTCGGGTGGTGGGCGGTGCCACCGCCTAGCTCTTCGGGTGGTGGGCGGTGCCACCGCCTAGCTCTTCGGGTGGTGGGCGGTGCCACCGCCTAGCTCTTCGGGTGGTGGGCGGTGCCACCGCCTAGCTCTTCGGGTGGTGGGCGGTGCCACCGCCTAGCTCTTCGGGTGGTGGGCGGTGCCACCGCCTAGCTCTTCGGGTGGTGGGCGGTGCCACCGCCTAGCTCTTCGGGTGGTGGGCGGTGCCACCGCCTAGCTCTTCGGGTGGTGGGCGGTGCCACCGCCTAGCTCTTCGGGTGGTGGGCGGTGCCACCGCCTACAATTCGGACAAGGTTTTGCTATAGATTTTCAAGTTTTACATATCAAATGTGAATGATAGTAATGGTAGCAATTCATCATATGGTAAGATATCAACATGTAAAATTGCGATGCAAGTTCTTGATATCTTAACTTAATGCAAATATTTCAAGTGTTTAGCAATCATAGCATTTCTATCATCAATTTACCATATATTTCGATGCAAGCTTCTTTAACATAATTCAAATTCAAATATGGCACTCATAGCATCAATTCATATATTTCTCCCCCTTTGTCATCAACAAAAAGGAGTACGATATAAGCAAATTTTAAACATAAGTGCGGTAATGATTCATGTCATAACTAGGTTCATGTCATTTTTCAACAATGAGTGATAGGATACCAATTATACAAACATTTCAAGGAAAGCATGACATGGAGATAGCTTTGAATACTTCTTCCTTTTTATTTGTTATTATATTTTTGCAAGAAGGAGAAAAACCATTTGTGAGTTTACTCAAATGAAGTTAAAATCGATAAGAGATTAAATCATGCTTCACTTTTATAAGGATCAAGATATGTATGTGAATCAATATCCTTGCAAGTAAAAAATCTTCCTTTTTCAAGAAGGAAATTGTAAGAAAGAATCATTTTATCAAATCCATTTCTCAAAAATATTTTTCACATTATAAGCCTATGAGAGATGCATTTGCTAATTGATTCCATATGTCAAAAATCAATGATATGAATCAAACTCGATATGACATATGCTTATGAAAGCTACATTAAGTTCAGAAGAGAATAAGGTATCAAGAAAATCCAAAAATAAAATTTAACACTTTCATGCATTCGGACAAGGTTTTGCTATAGATTTTCCAATACAATCATGAAGATAAAACATGCTTATTATCATGGAAATTTTTATATCCAAAACACATAATTTCCAACATGTTATTAAGGCATGTAATCATGTAAAATCATCATAGCAATTAAGTGATTTGATCATTGAATCAAGAAAGTCCGAAAAATAAATTTAATGAGTTCAAGCATTCGAATACATTATCATTCCTAATTCTCTTCTAATGAAATCAAATTGTTCTTCACTTAAAGGCTTTGTAAAAATATCAGCTAGTTGATGTTTAGTATCAATGAACTCTATAACTACATGATTAGTGATATGATCTCATATAAAGTGATGTCTAATATCAATATGTTTTGTTCTTGAGTGTTGAATGGGATTCTTTGTTAAACATATAGCACTTGTGTTATCACATTTACTAGGAATATTTTTTTCGTTATTATTAAAATTTAGATCTTCTTTTGAAATATTTTACAAACATGAATTACTTTTAGTTTTTCGTCATTGCTATCAAAAGGGTGATAGTTAGGGATGAGATCAGATCTATTGATAACAAACCTTTAATAAAACCTCCCATTTATAATCCAGTACACCTTACATCTCCTTCAACTAATTTTTTCTAATATCATAAAAATTTTTTTTTAAAACTAATTATGCTATATTATTCAACATTTTAGATAATATCATATGATTATTAAAATTTAGATCTTCTTTTGAAATATTTTACAAACATGAATTACTTTTAGTTTTTCGTCATTGCTATCAAAAGGGTGATAGTTAGGGATGAGATCAGATCTATTGATAACAAACCTTTAATAAAACCTCCCATTTATAATCCAGTACACCTTACATCTCCTTCAACTAATTTTTTCTAATATCATAAAAATTTTTTTAATGCATTATGCATTATCATTATCATAATATGTGATGAATAAAAAATGATAAAATAAAAATCTCTAATACTATCGATAAAATTGATATAGTTAGATGTCAACGTGAGGAAAAAATTACCCAAATGTAATTATAAATATCAATTTTGAGCAGTTATAGATTGTCTATAATCATGACGAGTATTATTATATCGAAGAATACTCTCTTTCTATTTCTAGAAATAGAAACATACAAGTTTATAAGAAAAAAAGTTTTGACATCACTATTACCACATGAAATCAAGTTATATCATTATGTTGCAGAAATTTTCCAACAAGATGGATATTTTTTTCGTTATTATTAAAATTTAGATCTTCTTTTGAAATATTTTACAAACATGAATTACTTTTAGTTTTTCGTCATTGCTATCAAAAGGGTGATAGTTAGGGATGAGATCAGATCTATTGATAACAAACCTTTAATAAAACCTCCCATTTATAATCCAGTACACCTTACATCTCCTTCAACTAATTTTTTCTAATATCATAAAAATTTTTTTTTACAAATATTTCTAACTTTGCCATACTTATTTAAAATCATGAGAACATAATATTATTACTCAAATTATCATGATATACTTGATTTTTATTGAAATGTTTTGTGCTTTTGATATAAAATAATGAACAAACATCTCCAATAAGTCAAATTCACAATAATTTCATCCACATTTTGATATTTTTAACTTGTACGAAGAGGATCATCAACTAGGTTCATGGAGAAGGTGAACTAGATATTATTCAAATCATAATTTCTATGAGTGAGAATTTTTTCATCATGTTTAGATTTTCAAAAATTAAAACCTTATGCATAACGTTTAATTGATCCTAATCTTTAAAGCAATTTACTCTTATGATGAACAATTCATCCATCAAGATATATTACTTCAATATGGAAATTTTTTTTTACAAATATTTCTAACTTTGCCATACTTATTTAAAATCATGAGAACATAATATTATTACTCAAATTATCATGATATACTTGATTTTTATTGAAATGTTTTGTGCTTTTGATATAAAATAATGAACAAACATCTCCAATAAGTCAAATTCACAATAATTTCATCCACATTTTGATATTTTTAACTTGTACGAAGAGGATCATCAACTAGGTTCATGGAGAAGGTTAACTAGATATTATTCAAATCATAATTTCTATGAGTGAGAATTTTTTCATCATGTTTAGATTTTCAAAAAATTACAAGAAAGTTGATCGTTAAAAAAATTAAGTTGGTTTTATTTTCAAATAAGATTTCTATGTTTGACTTTTTAGTTCACACCTTTATACAATTGATTATTAAAATTCATCTTTGTTATTTAGCATGAGGGAAACAAATTAACAAAAAATAAAAGATATTTTTTTACAAATATTTCTAACTTTGCCATACTTATTTAAAATCATGAGAACATAATATTATTACTCAAATTATCATGATATACTTGATTTTTATTGAAATGTTTTGTGCTTTTGATATAAAATAATGAACAAACATCTCCAATAAGTCAAATTCACAATAATTTCATCCACATTTTGATATTTTTAACTTGTACGAAGAGGATCATCAACTAGGTTCATGGAGAAGGTTAACTAGATATTATTCAAATCATAATTTCTATGAGTGAGAATTTTTTCATCATGTTTAGATTTTCAAAAAATTACAAGAAAGTTGATCGTTAAAAAAATTAAGTTGGTTTTATTTTCAAATAAGATTTCTATGTGTGGAGTTTAGAACCATGCCTCGTGTAATTGATCCCAAAAAGAACATAAAGTATTGGATGACTAAAGGATTACTAGCCAATTTGCAAAAGAGATGCTTATTCCTCTCTCAATTATATTTATGCATTTGAAGGATATGGAATAGATTTTTTTCAACTTACCATACGACAATCTTAGATTGTTACATAAAGTATAAGCATTATGTTAAAAGATGACATTATTTTATAAAATATTTGATTAATAAATATAACAAGCATAGTGTATAAGGTCATTATTCTTTATTTAATTTATATACATTTCACTTCTACCATGAGATGTGTTATTGCATACAAAAAAAGTTATAATATACAATGAAGATTTCAGTTTCTAGACGACCATGGTCAGTTTCAAAAAATTAAAACCTTATGCATAACGTTTAATTGATCCTAATCTTTAAAGCAATTTACTCTTATGATGAACAATTCATCCATCAAGATATATTACTTCAATATGGAAATTTTTTTTTACAAATAATCAAGTGGTGGCCCATCATGTTTCTAAGACAACTTCTCATTAGCCTAATGGTCTTCCTCCTCTTAACGACAATGCAATTTTTCTCGGTAGCGTCTGATGAGCTTGCACCAACATCATCTTCAGCATTAGAAGAGTTGGCAAAAATCTTAGGTTAGTAATAATTATTATTTATTTGTTTATTGTATTTGAAATAGCGTATGATCTAGCATTATTGTAGTTTTGATATTAAAACTAATGATAAATAACACTAAGTTCTAATGTAGACCATATAGGAAATATGTTACGTGAATAGTTATCTTCAATTCTTTTCATGCAAATCTAAAAGCTTATTTCTTTTACTAATTTTGCTATATTCAACAATAGTTTTTATTGCTTCGTACGCTTGTTAAAATTTAGATCTTGTTTCAAAATATTTTACTAATTGAATTAATTTTGTTCTTTAGCCATTGCTATCAAAGAGGCTATAGCTGGAGATGACATCAAATCATTCGATATAAAACCTTTTATCATTCCTCCTCTTCATAATCCTGTAGTCCCTATACACCTATAGGCTCATTGTCTTCGTATCATAAACAATAAACTGTAGTGCATTATGCATTGTCATTATTTTACTTTGAGATGAACTTAAAAATTATTAAAATACATGTCTATAAAATATTATCGATAAAATTGAAATTGTTAAATGTGAGCTTGTAGAAAAGATAACCCAAATGAAATTTCAAATATTAACTTTCATCCGTGAAAAGCATTATTATAACAATCGGTTCTATGTTTTCTTGAAAAGAAGGTTCGATATAACTATTACCACAAAAAATATAGTTATGTCATTATATTACATAAATGTTCCAATATAATGTACTATTTTTTAATATTATTTAATTATATAGTCTATTGCCATAAATTAAAAATTCGGGTTAGAATTTCAATTTCGACTACAAAAGTAGACCAACACACAAAATCCTCAATCCATTATATTATAACAATATTCTAAGCTCTTATATTTTAATGATGAATAACTTGCATGATAGTTGAATGAAAAAATTTTAATTTCAAGTCACTAGTTGGTAATGAGTTGAAACATTGCTATAAAAAGATAGTATAAATACCTTATCAATTACCCATGATAAACTAGCATTGGACCATTAAAATACAGTCATCCTGAACTCTAAGTAGTTATAATCTTAGAGTAGGCAAAACTAAAGTTTTGTAAAATTTTTATACAATTGTGACATTTTAGATTTTTAATATGTTTGACTTTTTAGTTCACACCTTTATACAATTGTGACATTTTAGATTTTTAATATGTTTGACTTTTTAGTTCACACCTTTTATCATTCCTCCTCTTAACGACAATGCAATTTTTCTCGGTAGCGTCTGATGAGCTTGCACCAACATCATCTTCAGCATTAGAAGAGTTGGCAAAAATCTTAGGTTAGTAATAATTATTATTATTTGTTTATTGTATTTGAAATAGCGTATGATCTAGCATTATTGTAGTTTTGATATTAAAACTAATGATAAATAACACTAGTTCTAATGTAGACCATATAGGCAATATGTTACGTGAATAGTTATCTTCAATTCTTTTCATGCAATCTAAAAGCTTATTTCTTTTACTACTTTTGCTATATTCAACAATAGTTTTTATTGCTTCGTACGCTTGTTAAATTTAGATCTGTTTCAAAATATTTTACTAATTGAATTAATTTTGTTCTTTAGCCATTGCTATCAAAGAGGCTATAGCTGGAGATGACATCAAATCATTCGATATAAAACCTTTTATCATTCCTCCTCTTCCTAATCCTGTAGTCCCTATACACCTATAGGCTCATTGTCTTCGTATCATAAACAATAAACTGTAGTGCATTATGCATGTCATTATTTTACTTTGAGATGAACTTAAAAATTATTAAAATACATGTCTATAAAATATTATCGATAAATTGAAATTGTTAAATGTGAGCTTGTAGAAAAGATAACCCAAATGAAATTTCAAATATTAACTTTCATCCGTGAAAAGCATTATTATAACAATCGGTTCTATGTTTTCTTGAAAAGAAGGTTCGATATAACTATTACCACAAAAAATATAGTTATGTCATTATATTACATAAATGTTCCAATATAATGTACTATTTTTTAATATTATTTAATTATATAGTCTATTGCCATAAATTAAAAATTCGGGTTAGAATTTCAATTTCGACTACAAAAGTAGACCAACACACAAAATCCTCAATCCATTATATTATAACAATATTCTAAGCTCTTATATTTTAATGATGAATAACTTGCATGATAGTTGAATGAAAAAATTTTAATTTCAAGTCACTAGTTGGTAATGAGTTGAAACATTGCTATAAAAAGATAGTATAAATACCTTATCAATTACCCATGATAAACTAGCATTGGACCATTAAAATACAGTCATCCTGAACTCTAAGTAGTTATAATCTTAGAGTAGGCAAAACTAAAGTTTTGTAAAATTTTTATACAATTGTGACATTTTAGATTTTAATATGTTTGACTTTTTAGTTCACACCTTTTAACAATACATTATTAAAATTTATCTTTTTTAGGATTTGAGTAAAATAATTAACATAAAAGCAAAGATAAATAATTGCACATATTTTAAGGTTTATTATCCATAAATACAATATTGATAACATTATATTTTGATTTAAATTATCATGAGATAATATATGTTTATTGTAAAATATTATTTTTTTGATATGAAATAATCAACAAAGGACTTGAACAAGTCAAGTTGATAATCAATATATTCATATTTTAATATTTTTAACATGTACGAAGAGGATAATCAACTATATTCCTAAACAAGGTGAACAAGATATTATTCAAATATAAAATTTTAATAGTGAGAATTTTCAATCAATATTTAGATTTTAACATATTACAAGAATACTAAATTGACAGCATAAATAATTAAGTTTGGACTCTTTTCAAATAAGAATTCTATGCGTGGAGAGTTTTACACCATGCTTTATATACTTCATCTCAAGAAGAGCATAACATATTTAACTACTATGGTATTAATTATTAATTCACAAAGTAAACTTTAATTCCTCTCTTAGTTACTTTTATGCACTTGAAAGATATGAATTTTTTTTTTAATTTAAATCTTAATAGTGTTATATAACTATATGTATCATGTCAAAAGATGATAATATTCTTATAAAATATTTAATTTATGGATATAACAAGCATAGTTTATAAATTGTATGATGTCACGATTCTTTTTTCAACTTTTATACATTTTACTTCTTCCATTTTATACATTATTAGATACTACGGAAGTTGCTAAATGCAATGAAGATTTCAGTTTATATGAAAAGTGTTAAAATAATATAGCCATATGCATAAAATTCAATTGACCCTAATCTTTATATTACCTCAATCTTATGATGAATAATTAATCCATCTACACATTATTTCAATAATACAAAATTTATTTATTTTACAAATAATGAAATGTTAGTCCATCACGTTTCGAAGACAACTTCTTATTGGCCTAATGATCTTCCTTCTTTTAACGACAATGTAATTTTTTGCACGAGCATATAAAGAGATTACTCCAACATCATCTTGAGAATTAGAATAGTTGGCTAAAATCTTGTATTAGTAATAATATAGTTTCACTTGCTTAAGATATTTGGAATAATATACGATCACGCATTATGCATTTTTGATGTTAAACCATATGATTAATAACACAAAGTTCACTTCAATGTGGACAACAAAAATAAGTGGTTTGTGTAAATTTGTTTAGTTTCTTTAATACCATCAAGATAGCTTTTTTTTATAACTAATTATGCTATATTATTCAACATTTCAGATAATATCATATGATTATTAAAATTTAGATCTTCTTTTGAAATATTTTACAAACATGAATTACTTTTAGTTTTTCGTCATTGCTATCAAAAGGGTGATAGTTAGGGATGAGATCATATCTATTGATAACAACCTTTAATAAAACCTCCCCTTTATAATCCAGTACACCTTACATCTCCTTCAACTAATTATTTCTAATATCATAAAATTTTTTTTTAATGCATTGTGAATTATCATTATCATAATATGTGATGAATAAAAAATGATAAATAAAAATCTCTAATACTATCGATAAAATTGATATAGTTAGATGTCAACGTGAGGAAAAAATTACCCAAATGTAATTATAAATATAAATTTTGAGCAGTTATAGATTGTCTATAATCATGACGAGTATTATTATATCGAAGAATACTCTCTTTCTATTTCTAGAAATAGAAACATCCAAGTTTATAAGAAAAAAAGTTTTGACATCACTATTACCACATGAAATCAAGTGATATAATTATGTTGCAGAAATTTTCCAACAAGGTGGATATTTTTTTCGTTATTATTAAATTATATAGTCTATTATTGTAAATGTGAAATTTTTGTAATAGGGGTAGATTTTTAATTTCCTTTACAAATGCAAACTAATATACATAACACTAACTCTATTAAAGTATAATTATTTTATCAACTAATAGGTTTTGATTATGAATAACGTAGTCGTTAGTTAAATGAACAAACTTTCAGTTCATGTAACTAGCATTTACCAAGTTGAAACATTTCTATAAAAAGAAACTCTCAATACATTATAATTTACCTATAATAAAATAATCTTAGAGCATTAGAATTTGCTAATCTTGAAATTAAAGTGATTGTAATGTCAATGTTGGCAAAACAAATATTTAAGATATTTTAATAAAATATCAAATTTGTCTTCTTAGATTTTCATTATGGTTGACTTTTTAGTTCACACTTTTATACAATTGATTATTAAAATTCATCTTTGTTATTTAGCATGAGGGAAACAAATTAACAAAAAATAAAAGATATTTTTTTACAAATATTTCTAACTTTGCCATACTTGTTTAAAATCATGAGAACATAATATTATTACTCAAATTATCATGATATACTTGATTTTTATTGAAATGTTTTGTGATTTTGATATAAAATAATGAACAAACATCTCCAATAAGTCAAATTCACAATAATTTCATCCACATTTTGATATTTTTAACTTGTACGAAGAGGATCATCAACTAGGTTCATGGAGAAGGTGAACTAGATATTATTCAAATCATAATTTCTATGAGTGAGAATTTTTTCATCATGTTTAGATTTTCAAAAATTACAAGAAAGTTGATCGTTAAAAAAATTAAGTTGGTTTTATTTTCAAATAAGATTTCTATGTGTGGAGTTTAGAACCATGCCTCGTGTAATTGATTCCAAAAAGAACATAAAGTATTGGATGACTAAAGGATTACTAGCCAATTTGCAAAAGAGATGCTTATTCCTCTCTCAATTATATTTATGCATTTGAAGGATTTGGAATAGATTTTTTTCAACTTACCATACGACAATCTTAGATTGTTACATAAAGTATAAGCATTATGTTAAAAGATGACATTATTTTATAAAATATTTGATTAATAAATATAACAAGCATAGTGTATAAGGTCATTATTCTTTATTTAATTTATATACATTTCACTTCTACCATGAGATGTGTTATTGCATACAAAAAAAGTTATAATATACAATGAAGATTCAGTTTCTAGACGACCATGGTCAGTTTCAAAAAATTAAAACCTTATGCATAACGTTTAATTGATCCTAATCTTTAAAGCAATTTACTCTTATGATGAACAATTCATCCATCAAGATATATTACTTCAATATGGAAATTTTTTTTTACAAATAATCAAGTGGTGGCCCATCATGTTTCTAAGACAACTTCTCATTAGCCTAATGGTCTTCCTCCTCTTAACGACAATGCAATTTTTCTCGGTAGCGTCTGATGAGCTTGCACCAACATCATCTTCAGCATTAGAAGAGTTGGCAAAAATCTTAGGTTAGTAATAATTATTATTTATTTGTTTATTGTATTTGAAATAGCGTATGATCTAGCATTATTGTAGTTTTGATATTAAAACTAATGATAAATAACACTAAGTTCTAATGTAGACCATATAGGAAATATGTTACGTGAATAGTTATCTTCAATTCTTTTCATGCAAATCTAAAAGCTTATTTCTTTTACTAATTTTGCTATATTCAACAATAGTTTTTATTGCTTCGTACGCTTGTTAAAATTTAGATCTTGTTTCAAAATATTTTACTAATTGAATTAATTTTGTTCTTTAGCCATTGCTATCAAAGAGGCTATAGCTGGAGATGACATCAAATCATTCGATATAAAACCTTTTATCATTCCTCCTCTTAACGACAATGCAATTTTTCTCGGTAGCGTCTGATGAGCTTGCACCAACATCATCTTCAGCATTAGAAGAGTTGGCAAAAATCTTAGGTTAGTAATAATTATTATTTATTTGTTTATTGTATTTGAAATAGCGTATGATCTAGCATTATTGTAGTTTTGATATTAAAACTAATGATAAATAACACTAAGTTCTAATGTAGACCATATAGGAAATATGTTACGTGAATAGTTATCTTCAATTCTTTTCATGCAAATCTAAAAGCTTATTTCTTTTACTAATTTTGCTATATTCAACAATAGTTTTTATTGCTTCGTACGCTTGTTAAAATTTAGATCTTGTTTCAAAATATTTTACTAATTGAATTAATTTTGTTCTTTAGCCATTGCTATCAAAGAGGCTATAGCTGGAGATGACATCAAATCATTCGATATAAAACCTTTTATCATTCCTCCTCTTAACGACAATGCAATTTTTCTCGGTAGCGTCTGATGAGCTTGCACCAACATCATCTTCAGCATTAGAAGAGTTGGCAAAAATCTTAGGTTAGTAATAATTATTATTTATTTGTTTATTGTATTTGAAATAGCGTATGATCTAGCATTATTGTAGTTTTGATATTAAAACTAATGATAAATAACACTAAGTTCTAATGTAGACCATATAGGAAATATGTTACGTGAATAGTCCCTATACACCTATAGGCTCATTGTCTTCGTATCATAAACAATAAACTGTAGTGCATTATGCATTGTCATTATTTTACTTTGAGATGAACTTAAAAATTATTAAAATACATGTCTATAAAATATTATCGATAAAATTGAAATTGTTAAATGTGAGCTTGTAGAAAAGATAACCCAAATGAAATTTCAAATATTAACTTTCATCCGTGAAAAGCATATTATAACAATCGGTTCTATGTTTTCTTGAAAAGAAGGTTCGATATAACTATTACCACAAAAAATATAGTTATGTCATTATATTACATAAATGTTCCAATATAATGTACTATTTTTTAATATTATTTAATTATATAGTCTATTGCCATAAATTAAAAATTCGGGTTAGAATTCCAATTTCGACTACAAAAGTAGACCAACACACAAAATCCTCAATCCATTATATTATAACAATATTCTAAGCTCTTATATTTTAATGATGAATAACTTGCATGATAGTTGAATAAAAAATTTTAATTTCAAGTCACTAGTTGGTAATGAGTTGAAACATTGCTATAAAAAGATAGTATAAATACCTTATCAATTACCCATGATAAACTAGCATTGGACTATTAAAATACAGTCATCCTGAACTCTAAGTGATTATAATCTTAGAGTAGGCAAAACTAAAGTTTTGTAAAATTTTTTATACAATTGTGACATTTTAGATTTTTAATATGTTTGACTTTTTAGTTCACACCTTTTATCAATACATTATTAAAATTTATCTTTTTTAGGATTTGAGTAAAATAATTAACATAAAAGCAAAGATAAATAATTGCACATATTTTAAGGTTTATTATCCATAAATACAATATGATAACATTATATTTTGATTTAAATTATCATGAGATAATATATGTTATTGTAAAATATTATTCTTTTGATATGAAATAATCAACAAAGGACTTGAACAAGTCAAGTTGATAATCAATATATTCATATTTTAATATTTTTAACATGTACGAAGAGGATAATCAACTATATTCCTAAACAAGGTGAACAAGATATTATTCAAATATAAAATTTTAATAGTGAGAATTTTTCAATCAATATTTAGATTTTAACATATTACAAGAATACTAAATTGACAGCATAAATAATTAAGTTTGGACTCTTTTCAAATAAGAATTCTATGCGTGGAGAGTTTTACACCACACCATGCTTTATATACTTCATCTCAAGAAGAGCATAACATATTTAACTACTATGGTATTAATTATTAATTCACAAAGTAAACTTTAATTCCTCTCTTAGTACTTTTATACACTTGAAAGATATGAATTTTTTTTTTTTAATTTAAATCTTAATAGTGTTATATAAACTATATGTATCATGTCAAAAGATGATAATATTATTATAAAATATTTAATTTATGGATATAACAAGCATAGTTTATAAATTGTATGATGTCACGATTCTTTTTTCAACTTTTATACATTTTACTTCTTCCATTTTATACATTATTAGATACTACGGAAGTTGCTAAATGCAATGAAGATTTCAGTTTACATAAAAAGTGTTAAAATAATATAGCCATATGCATAAAATTCAATTGACCCTAATCTTTATATTACCTCAATCTTATGATGAATAATTAATCCATCTACACATTATTTCAATAATACAAAATTTATTTATTTTACAAATAATGAAATGTTAGTCCATCACGTTTCGAAGACAACTTCTTATTGGCCTAATGATCTTCCTTCTTTTAACGACAATGTAATTTTTTGCACGAGCATATAAAGAGATTACTCCAACATCATCTTGAGAATTAGAATAGTTGGCTAAAATCTTATATTAGTAATAATATAGTTTCACTTGCTTAAGATATTTGGAATAATATACGATCACGCATTATGCATTTTTGATGTTAAACCATATGATTAATAACACAAAGTCACTTCAATGTGGACAACAAAAATAAGTGGTTTGTGTAAATTTGTTTAGTTTTTTTAATGCCATCAAGATAGCTTTTTTTAAAAACTAATTATGCTACATTATTCAACATTTTAGATAATATCATATGATTATTAAAATTTAGATCTTCTTTTGAAATATTTTACAAACATGAATTACTTTTAGTTTTTCGTCATTGCTATCAAAAGGGTGATAGTTAGGGATGAGATCACATCTATTGATAACAAACCTTTAATAAAACCTCCCATTTATAATCCAGTACACCTTACATCTCCTTCGACTAATTTTTTCTAATATCATAAAAAAAATTTTAATGCATTATGCATTATCATTATCATAATATGTGATGAATAAAAATGATAAAATAAAAATCTCTAATACTATCGATAAAATTGATATGGTTAGATGTCAACGTGAGGAAAAAATTACCCAAATGTAATTATAAATATCAATTTTGAGCAATTATAGATTGTCTATAATCATGAGGAGTATTATTATATCGAAGAATACTCTCTTTCTATTTCTAGAAATAGAAACATCCAAGTTTATAAGAAAAAAAGTTTTGTACATCACTATTACCACATGAAATGAAAATTTTGTAATAGAGGTAGATTTTCAATTTCCTTTACAAATGCAAACCAATGTATATAACCACTAACTCTATTAAAGTACAATTATATATTAGCTACTAGGTTTTGATAATGAATAACGTAGTCGCTAGTTTAATGAACAAACTCTCAGTTCATGTCACTAGCATTTACCAAGTTGAAACATTTCTATAAAAAGAAACTCTCAATACATTATAATTTACCTATAATAAAATAATCTTAGAGCATTAGAATTTGCTCATCTTGAAATTAAAGTGATTGTAATGTCAATGTTGGCAAAACAAATATTTAAGATATTTTAATAAAATATCAAATTTGTTTTCTTAGATTTTCATTATGTTTGACTTTTTAGTTCACACCTTTATACAATTGATTATTAAAATTCATCTTTGTTATTTAGCACGAGGGAAACAAATTAACAAAAAATGAAAGATATTTTTTTACAAATATTTCTAACTTTGCCATACTTGTTTAAAATCATGATAACATAATATTATTACTCAAATTATCATGATATACTTGATTTTTATTGAAATGTTTTGTGCTTTTGATATAAAATAATGAACAAACATCTCCAATAAGTCAAACTGACAATAATTTCATCCATATTTTGATATTTTTAACTTGTACGAAGAGGATCAACAACTAGGTTCATGGAGAAGGTGAACTAGATATTATTCAAATTATAATTTCTACGAGTGAGATCTTTGAGGGAGACCACTCCTTGGAATGCTATAGGGGTTTCACCCTCTTAGAAGTTAGCCAAATGGCTACAATTGTAGAAAGATCTTATTCTCAAAGAGATAGAGGCTATATGCTTATATAGGGCTCATAGATCTTACAAGGATTATTGATTGTCGGTAGAGGATCATTCACTCTCGGTGTCATGAGTGGAATATTCCGTGTGTTCTAGCTTAAACAAATCCCTAGCTAGGGTCATTTGGATTGAGAGAGAAAGAGTTCTCCGGGAGAACCTAATTAGAGCGAGAGTCAAGTAGAAATTGTATGGGCCTGATAGTATCACACTCGGTATACAGTCTCTAGGGTATTAGATGGATGAGGGACTATAAATACATGGTTATTGAGGACAGATAGGACCAATGGATTGGATTCTCCTGCATTGTATATGGACTATGACATAGTGGCCTAGTATGTCTGCAATCGATGAGTCGAGTGAATTATTATGGAGATAATATTTCACTGAGTTAGAAGGAGTTATGATAGGTATGACTTATGGCTAGCTCGATATTGGGCCTAGAGGGCCACACACATATGGTAGGCATTGCGACGAGTAGAGGTTTAGATATAATATATCTGTCGGAGCCCTTATCTTATTGGATATCTAATAAGTCCCTGAATTATTTGATTCTATGAATAAGATACAATAAGAGCTAATGAGAGATTATTAGATAGAGATCCACTAATCTAAGAGGCTTGGGTAGTTGGATGAAGATCCAATATCCAATAGGACATGATCCATAAGAGTTAATTTACAAGGGGCCTCTATAAATATGAGGGAACCTAAGGCTCATATGCTAGAGGTTTCTTGGTTGCCACCTCCTATTCTCCTCTTCCCGTCTCCTCCTTAGATAAAAGATATAGATTTGGGCAGCAATTCGAGGAGTGTCGTCGTAACTCTATTGTATGGATCACCGCTAGAGAGGATGATGCTTAACTATTATGATTAAGTCGGCACTAAGAGGGGGGAGGTGAATTAGTGTAGTGGATAAAAATAATGTCGGTTCAAAATTTCATTTCGATTAAACCCATTTCAAAAACATATTAACATGAAAGCATAAGGAAGCATAGTGAAAGTAATAAGAAGGTAAAGCAGTTTGTAGTAAAGGTAAATTGCTCAAAAAGAAATGTAAACCAATTTATAGTGGTTCGATTGCTGTGACCTATATCCACTTCTGATTCCTCCTATGTCGAGGCCATCGGCTTCCACTACCGATCATCCTTCAATGGGTGAAGATCAACTACCCTTACAACTCGATTCTCCTTTAAACAGGTTTAGGAGAGAACCTTTACAACCCCCCTTATTCCTCTCTCAAATAAGACCTTAGAGCTTGAGAAGAGTTCTTATAAGATTACAATAGCGTTTTTGTTTCTTTTTGCTCTCAATTCTTGTTTATGTTAACTAGGGATAAGAGGGGTATTTATAGGCCTCATGTGGATTAAAACTTAGAGCCGAAAGGGGTCTCATCCCCATTTTTCGGGTCCTAGCAATACCACCGCCTGTGTTGGGAGGTACCACTACTTGCAGCACTGACACTAGGCGGTATCACTACTTAGTCTGGCAGTACCACCACCTAGAAGACTATGTCTAGGTGGTGTTACCACCCAGACTAGCGGTACCACTACCTGACACAATCTCATAGACTGTGCCTCGTAGACTGAGCCACCGACGGTGCCACTTGTTGGGTTACTATTTGGGTCTTTTATTTGGCCCAACACAACCCAAACTTGAGCCTAATTGGCCCCTAATTAAGTTCCTCAATTCCAACCCAATTATATGTTAACTATGAATTTTAAGGCATACACTAAGCTAATTAAGTCCGGTAAGTCTAGGCTTCTTCCAGCAAACTTCTGATAATCTCTTAGCAATATTCCAATAGACTCCTAACAAGCTCCTAGACTTCACGATGATCTTCTTGGTGAGTTTTGACGAGCTTCTTTGGCAAGCTCCTAGACTTCACGATGATCTTCTTGGTGAGTTTTGACGAGCTTCTTTGGCAAGCTCCTAGACTTCACGATGATCTTCTTGGTGAGTTTTGACGAGCTTCTTTGGCAAGCTCCTAGACTTCACGATGATCTTCTTGGTGAGTTTTGACGAGCTTCTTTGGCAAGCTCCTAGACTTCACGATGATCTTCTTGGTGAGTTTTGACGAGCTTCTTTGGCAAGCTCCTAGACTTCACGATGATCTTCTTGGTGAGTTTTGACGAGCTTCTTTGGCAAGCTCCTAGACTTCACGATGATCTTCTTGGTGAGTTTTGACGAGCTTCTTTGGCAAGCTCCTAGACTTCACGATGATCTTCTTGGTGAGTTTTGACGAGCTTCTTTGGCAAGCTCCTAGACTTCACGATGATCTTCTTGGTGAGTTTTGACGAGCTTCTTTGGCAAGCTCCTAGACTTCACGATGATCTTCTTGGTGAGTTTTGACGAGCTTCTTTGGCAAGCTCCTAGACTTCTTGGTCAATTCCTACAGAACTTATGATGAACGTTCGAATTTCCAACGAACTCTTAAACTCTCAACGAAATCTCATTCTGGACTCTAGGACTTTATTTTGCTTTATGCTTGATTGCTTTTATAGTTAATCCTACACACTTAAAACCTTTGATCTAGACAATTATTACAAAGCTTAAATCAAATATTGTTTGGCATGTCATTAATTCATGACGCTTCGTCCGATTCTTTAGCGTATCATCCTCTCTTACGACCTATTGCCCAATCAGCTAGTTAACCTCCGCAACGATAATTTCTTTAGCATAATTTTTACTCTTCTTAGCTCGATGCCCGAACCCATGGCCCGAAGCCTTTTGTCGATACGTCGACCGATCCTTCGACGCAACCTTTTGATATGTTCCACTTCGGCCCAACATGATTCTTCCTACTTTAATTGTCTCTCCTTGATTGAAGCTTCTTATGTCACTCAAAACATAGATTAAATTATAAACACTATCAATTGGTTTCATCATCAAAATCTAAGATTCAATAATCTCCCCCTTTTTGTTGAATCTCGAATTTTGATAATGAAATCAATTGATGAGTTAATTGATCTAATCCATATTATTGAGTTAAATGTTCAGGATTGACTACGATAGCCTAAAAACATAAAGCAAGGATACTGAAGTCAAGTTTGATGGGTGTTTGAGAGTCCGAAGATTCGTCGGAGATGCTGCCGGAGCCAACCGAGAAGAAATCGGGGACTTATCGGAGTTTTCGGAAGTCCGCCGAGGAGATCATCGGAGGTTCATGGAGATCACCGAGAAGGCTCGGCTACTCGCCGAACTCGTCACAAAATCGGGAGCCTGTTGGGACTCCGCTGGAAGAAATCCGAGGATGTATCGGAAGTCCACCGGATGATCGCCGAAGAGCTCGCCGGAAGGAAACTCGACGTTGTCGGTTAAAAACTTTCTTAGGATTATGTTTTTAATTGTGTAGTTTACATGTAATTAGGGTTAGGATTAAAGGTTAATCCTATTACCCGGTTAAGGGCTAATTGGGCCCTAGTTCGAATTGGTTTGGGCCAAGTTTGGAGCCCAACTAGTAAGCTGAAATGGTGTAGGCGATGGCACCGCTAAACTAGGCGGTGGCATCGCCCAGAACCCAAAAGGTTGGGTGGTGGAACCGCCAAACTAGGCGGTGGCACCGCCCAAAGCCTGAAGTATCAAGCGGTGGTACCGCCGGACTAGGCGGTGGCACCGCCCAGCACCCGAGAGTTTGGGCAGTGGCACCGCCCAGAACCTGAGAATTCGGGTGGTGGCACCGCCAGTCACTGGTCAGTATGACATTGATTGGCGGTGGCACCGCTAGCCTCAGAAACCCAAGAGAATTCAAAATTTGGAGCCCAAATTTGAATCCTCTTGGGGCCTATAAATATCTCTCAATTCTCAGCAGAGAATACAACTTTTGAGAAGCAATAGATTGAGATAAAAGCCTTAGCAAAGTCTTTAGCAAGTTTTGTTTCAATTGCTTGAGTGTTCACCTCCTTCTTTCTCGTTGAAACTTTGTAAGAGTGTGAACCACTTGTAAAAAGTTGTAAGAGGGGTATTTGTCCTTCCCCTTCAAAGTGATTTGCTAGTGGAAATTGGGAGCCTCATTTAAGAAGGCTTCGCAAGTGGATGTAGGTCATTTTGACCGAACCACTTTAAAATTGGTGTGTTCTCTGGTTTGCATTTACTTATTGCTCTTTACCTTACTGCAAATCTTCAAACATGCTTTACTTCCTCATTACTTTTGCTGCACACATTTACAAACACGGTTTCAAGTTAAGCACTTCTGAGTTTGGTTTTTATCGTATGAAATTTTTTTCAAAACCGATGTTGTAATCCGCTGCACTAATTCACCCCCCCCCCCCCCCCCTCTTAGTGCTGCTCCGATCCTAACAATTGGTATCGGAGCGAGGCTCACTCTCATATTTGGTTCAATACCCAAGAGAGATGGCTTACTCCGGCATGCATGAGGGTCACTCTATTACACATCTACCTATGTTTAATGGGTCGGATTACATGTATTGGAAGACTCGTATGAGGATCTTCCTCATTTCTATGGATTTCGAGCTTTGGACTATTGTCGAAAATGGATTTCAAAAATCTTCTCTTCCGATGAGCGAATGGATTGAATCGGAGAAGAAGGTTTTTGCTTTAAATGCAAAGGCTATGAATGCCTTGTTTTGTGCACTAGACAAAAATGAATTTAATCGCATTTCAATTTGTGATTCGGCTTTTGATATTTGGAGAACTCTTGAGGTCATTCATAAAGGCACTAGCCGAGTAAAGGAGTCCAAAATCAATATTCTTGTGTACTCTTACGAACTTTTCCGAATGAAACCAAGTGAGTCCATCGGAGACATGTATACCCATTTCACGGATGTCATCAATGGACTCAAAGCTCTTGGTAAAGATTTTTCTAACTTTGAACTAGTAACTAAAATTTTAAGATCCCTCCCAAAAAGTTGGGATCCAAAAGTTACGGCCATTCAAGAGGCCAAGAACCTTAAAATGTTTCCTCTTGAAGAACTTATTGGGTCTCTAATGACCTATGAAATGACATGTCATGCTCATGAAGAGCTCGAGAACCCCCTTCCAAAGAACAGGAAGGATATGGCTCTTATATCACAAGAAGACCACTTGAAAGGAACATCAAGTGATGAGGACAGTGATGATTACATTGCACTTTTAACTCAAAATTTTAAAAAATTTATAAGAAAAAATAAATTTAAGAATAACACCAAAAACAAACTTGAAAATAAAAAGGACTAAGTAATATGCTACGAATGCAAGAAGCCGGGGCACTTCAAAAATGAATGCTCCCAAGCCAAGAAGAAGCAACCGAAAAAGAAGAAAGCTTTAAAGGCGACTTGAGACGATTCAAGTAATTCAGAAAGCGAAGAAGCTAGCAACAAAGAGGAGGCAAACTTTGTGCTAAAGGCTTTAGGAGAATAGGTATGTGATTTAATTAATGAAGATTTATCTTTTGATGAACTTTCTATCACATTTCATGAATTATTTGATGAGTGCAGAACTATTAGTAAGAAGTTTAATCTTTTAAAGAAAGAGCACATTTTACTTCAAAATAAGCTTGATAGTCTTCAAACTTCTCCATGCTCTAAGTGCGAACACTTAGAAGCAATAAAAAATAAAAATTTGCTGCTTAAAGAGACCTTAAAACAAGTTTAAGGTCAGTAGCAAGGGATTGGACATAATCCTTGCAAATAAGGGTTATGTCGCAAATAGAAGTGGAATTGGTTTTGTGAGAGGATCTCACCAAAATCCTACCACTTTCATTAAAGGACCCACATTACACGTTTCACCTTGTTTGAAATGTAACTTTTGTTGTAAATCCGGACATGTTGCTTACAAATGTCCATTTAGGAAAATTAGTTCACATAAGTTGATATAGGTTCCTAAGGGAACTATTAATACTTCAATGATGAATAACAAAATTGGTAGATCAATTTTTGAGGCACTCAAAATCAAATGGGTACCTAAAAACCATCATCTTTTGTAGACAAACCTACAAGCTAGGAGCAAGAGATAGTATCTTGATAGTGGATGCTCAAGACACATGACTGGAGATCCATCTCATTTCTCTATGCTCACTAGCAAAGAAGAAGGATATATCACCTTTGGAGACAACAACAAAGGCAAAATCATTGGTAAGGGAACCATAGGTAACAAATCATGTTTTTCAATTAATGATGTATTACTAGTTGATAGATTAAAACATAATCACTTAAATATTAGTCAATTATGTGATAAAGGTTATATCGTTAGATTTGAATCTAATGCATACATTATTGAAAAACCAAACAATAACTTGTCAATGATTGCTATAAAACAAAATAATGTCTACACCATCAACCTTGATGAACTAAGTAATGAAATGTGCTTCTCCGCTTTAAATGATGATGCTTGGCTTTGGCATAGGAGATTAGGCCATGCAAGTATGAAACTAATATATAAGATCTCATCTAGAGAATTAGTACGAGGGATTCCCAATATGAAGTTTGTTAAGGACAAAGTATGTGATGCGTGTCAACTAGGTAAACAAATAAAAACTAGTTTCAAACCAAAAAATCAAATTAGCACCACTAGACCATTACAATTGATTCATTTGGACTTATTTGGACCAATTGACACAACAAGTCTAGGAGGAAGCAAATATGCTTTTGTAATTGTTGATGACTATACTAGATACACTTGGACCTATTTCTTAGCTCACAAAAGTGATTGTTTCAAATAATTCTCTAAATTTTATAAACTCACTCAAAATAAAAAAGGCTTCATGATTTTATCAATTTGAAGTGATCACAGTGGCGAATTTCAAAACCGTGACTTCCAAAGTTTTTGTGAAGTTAATGGATATAACCACAACTTCTCCACTCCAAGAAATCCTCAACAAAATGGAGTAGTTGAAAGAAAAAATAGAAACCTATAAGAAATGGCAAGAACTATGTTGAATTAACATAGTCTACCCAAGTATTTTTGGGCCGAAGCCGTGAATATGGCTTGCCACATCATGAATAGGGTTCTAATAAGACCGTCTCTATCAAAAACTCTATGAATTATGGAATAACAAAAAACCAAATATTTCTTATTTTAAAGTTTTCAGTTGCAAATGCTTTGTCTTAAATGAAAAGGATGCCTTAGGAAAATTTGATGCTAAATCCGATGAAGGCATCTTTCTTGGTTACTCTTCTGTTTCTAAGGCTTTTCGTGTTTTTAACAAAAGAATCTTAGTTATAGAAGAGTTTATTCATGTAGTTTTTAATGAAATTTCTGAGTTAAAGAAAAATGATTTTGATGATGATCTTAGTTTTGATAATTTGAATTTAAAGGATCCCCCTCCTCAAAATAGCAACTTGGATGCATCTTCTTCCAAAATTTCCTTACCCAAGGAATGGAAGTATGTAGATGCTCATCCAAAGGAGCAACTTATAGGAGATACATCAAAAGGGGTTCAAACTCGTTCTTCCTTCAAAAATTTTTGTGCTAACGCCGCCTTCCTTTCTCAAATCGAACCTAAATGCATTGACGAGGCCTTAAAAGATGATTCTTGGGTCATTGCAATGCAAGAGAAATTAAATCAATTTGAGAGGAATGAGGTATGAAAGCTTATTCCTAGACCTAGTGACCATTTAGTCATTGGTACTAAATGGGTTTTTAGAAACAAGCAAGACGAATGCGGTATCGTGGTTAGAAACAAGGCTAGATTAGTGGCCAAAGGTTTCAACCAAGAAGAAGGTATTGACTATGAAGAAACCTTCGCTTCGGTGGCAAGATTAGAAGCCATTAGGATGCTCATTTCCTATGCTAGTAGTAATGATTTTAAACTATTTCAAATGGATGTCAAAAGTGCCTTCTTGAATGGTTTTATTTCTGAAGAAGTATATGTCGAACAACCTCCCGGATTTGAAAATTCTCTGCTTCCTAATCATGTATTTAAATTGACTAAGGCTCTCTATGGCTTGAAACAAGCTCCTAGAGCTTGGTATGAAAGGCTTAGTTCCTTTCTTATTTTAAATAATTTTACCAAAGGCAAGGTTGATACTACATTGTTTATCAAACACTTTGAAAACAATTTTCTTATTGTGCAAATTTATGTTGACGATATTATTTTTTGTTCTTCGGATGAATCACTATATGAATCATTTGCCAAGTGTATGAGTCATGAATTTGAAATGAGTTTAATGGGTGAATTAACTTTCTTTTTAGGATTGCAAATCAAACAACTTAGTGATGGTATATTTCTTAACCAATCTAAATATATATTAGAATTGTTAAAATGATTTAACATGGATGGTTCAAAAGCAATAAACACTCCTATGAGTACTTCGACTAAGTTAGATATGGATGAAAATAGTGAAAATTTTGATCAAAAAACGTATAGGGGAACGATAGGTAGTCTACTCTATCTCACCGCGACTAGACCAGATATCATATTTAGTATAGGACTTTATGCTAGGTTTTGATCTAATCCTAAATTATCTCATCTTAAGAGTGTTAAAAGAATATTTAGATATCTTAATGGAACTCCAAATTTAGGATTGTGATATCCGAAATCCGATAAATTTGATTTAATAGCTTATGCAGATGCCGATTTTGGCGGATGCAGGATAGATCGAAAAAGCACATCCGGAACATGCCAATTTTTAGGACATGCACTTGTTTCTTGGACTTCCAAGAAACAAAATTCAGTTGCACTATCTATGGCGGAAGCCGAATACATTGCTGCAAGTGCATGCTGTGCACAAGTTATTTGGATGAAGAATACATTAGAAGACTATGAAATTCACTTGAAAAATATTCCCATAAAATGTGATAATACAAGTGCTATATGTCTTACCAAAAATTCAACTCAACAATCTAGAACTAAGCATATCGACGTTAGGCATCATTTCATACGCGATCATGTCCTTAACAACAATGTCGTTCTAGAGTTTATTGACACAAAACATCAACTAGCAGATATTTTTACAAAAGCCTTAAATGAAGACCAATTTGAATTCATTAGAAGGGAACTAGGCATGTTAAATTGTCCCTAAGAATAAGCTTGTTTGAATGAATTTTGCAAAAAGTTTTTTTTCATTCTCTTTTCGTTGTTTCATGGATTTGATTTCCTCCTTCTCTTTCGATTCCAAATGACATATTAAAGTATAAAGTTCCTATCCTATCTTGAGCCAAACACCTCTAAAAAATAAAAAAAAGAGGGGAAGAAAGGAATTTTTTCTCCCTTTCGTGGCATGCCAGCGGTGGCACCGCCAGAACCGGCGGTAGCACCGCCTAAGCGCTCAGTCGCTAGGCGGTGGCACCGCTCAGATTGGCGGTGGCACCGCCCGAGATCCCCTTTATAAAAAGGGTTAGGGCCAGTGGTGGAACCGCCCCCCCAACTCGTGAGAGATTGGTTCAAGCTCTCCCACAACCTCTCTAACTCTTAATTCCAACCTTTAGAAGCCTACAAGAGGGATTCTTGTTAGTTCAAGCTCTCCATCTTTCAAGAAATTCTCTATAAGGTAAAATCTGAAATCTTTTCTTCCTCTTCTCATTATTTTGCTTACTCTTCACAGTTTCATATTCTTGATCCATCATCTTGTCTAGATAATGGCTCCCAAGAGATCAACAAGATCAAAAGGGAAAAGGGTTGAAGGAGATTCATATGACTAAAATCTTTTTAGATCTAAAGAAGTAGCACTTAGATTTCCAAATTTCGAAACAAGAACTATACATAAGGGTAAACATGTTGATCTAAATGAACTAGGAAACCTAGAACCCATTAGGTGGTTTGCACATTTAGATGCCTTACCTCTCCTACAAATTAATGAACCAATTTATCCTAGGTTAGTTAGGCTATTTTATGTAAACTTATGTGTCGACAATGAAAGCCTAAGTACTTACCTTTTAGGAATACAGATTAGAATCTTTGATAGTACTATTTGTGAACTAATTGGAATTACTGAAAAGGATAGTGGCTATTATTTTAGAAACAAATGGGATGTTAATGTGATCGGAGCAACTTACTCCAAAGCCTTAGAAACTATCTTTGAAAAGCCGAACCCAGGCATGATACCCAAGAGTTGCGAGCACCTACTACCCTTTAGCTCTAAAATTCTTCATCACATCATGACTAGCATACTACTTCCCAAGCAATTTCATCTTGATGAAATGAGTCAAAGAGAGCTAAGCACCATGTATTGGATTATAATCAGACAAAATAATTACTTTGGATACTTAATCCGGCAACACATGCAGGATATAATAGCTAAAGACACTATGTTCCATATGGGGGGTTAATTACTCGATTAATACTTGCCCATAATATTAGTGTCTCGATTGATGAAGAAATAATTCAAGTTGATCGTTTTAACACCATCAATAAGAATCTACTGAAAAGACTTAGGTGCACATTTAGCAATGGTATATGGGTTAGGCAACCTAGAAGGACTGATCCAATTCCCCACCAGTAGAACACCCCGAAACACCAATTTTTAGGGGAAATGAATCTCCTCCTCCTAGTCCCTTTGGTGCAGCACCTTCAGCTCCTACTTCATTTTCTGAAGAACTCATAATGGCAGAATTGCATCAGATCAAATCACAACAAGACCAACTTAAATCACAGCAAGTGCAAATTCAAATTCAGCAAATCGAAATTTTGAAGGAACTACGACAAATGAATCAAAAAATAGATATCATGTATAAGAACTATGGCTAAGGATTAATCGATATTCCTTCTTATGCGATTCGTGTATGCTTACTCTTAATGCCAAGTTAAAGTTTTGTATGACAGCCATGCTTCTTAATAAGATGAATTTTGAATGAAAGCTGATTTTTTTTTGAATTCTGGATGAATGCTGATTTGTTTTATGAGATGAATTTTGAATGAAAGCTGATTTTTTTTTGAATTCTGGATGAATGCTGATTTGTTTTATGAGATGAATTTTGAATGAAAGCTGATTTTTTTTTGAATTCTGGATGAATGCTGATTTGTTTTATGAGATGAATTTTGAATGAAAGCTGATTTTTTTTTGAATTCTGGATGAATGCTGATTTGTTTTATGAGATGAATTTTGAATGAAAGCTGATTTTTTTTTGAATTCTGGATGAATGCTGATTTGTTTTATGAGATGAATTTTGAATGAAAGCTGATTTTTTTTTGAATTCTGGATGAATGCTGATTTGTTTTATGAGATGAATTTTGAATGAAAGCTGATTTTTTTTTGAATTCTGGATGAATGCTGATTTGTTTTATGAGATGAATTTTGAATGAAAGCTGATTTTTTTTTGAATTCTGGATGAATGCTGATTTGTTTTATGAGATGAATTTTGAATGAAAGCTGATTTTTTTTTGAATTCTGGATGAATGCTGATTTGTTTTATGAGATGAATTTTGAATGAAAGCTGATTTTTTTTTGAATTCTGGATGAATGCTGATTTGTTTTATGAGATGAATTTTGAATGAAAGCTGATTTTTTTTTGAATTCTGGATGAATGCTGATTTGTTTTATGAGATGAATTTTGAATGAAAGCTGATTTTTTTTTGAATTCTGGATGAATGCTGATTTGTTTTATGAGATGAATTTTGAATGAAAGCTGATTTTTTTTTGAATTCTGGATGAATGCTGATTTGTTTTATGAGATGAATTTTGAATGAAAGCTGATTTTTTTTTGAATTCTGGATGAATGCTGATTTGTTTTATGAGATGAATTTTGAATGAAAGCTGATTTTTTTTTGAATTCTGGATGAATGCTGATTTGTTTTATGAGATGAATTTTGAATGAAAGCTGATTTTTTTTTGAATTCTGGATGAATGCTGATTTGTTTTATGAGATGAATTTTGAATGAAAGCTGATTTTTTTTTGAATTCTGGATGAATGCTGATTTGTTTTATGAGATGAATTTTGAATGAAAGCTGATTTTTTTTTGAATTCTGGATGAATGCTGATTTGTTTTATGAGATGAATTTTGAATGAAAGCTGATTTTTTTTTGAATTCTGGATGAATGCTGATTTGTTTTATGAGATGAATTTTGAATGAAAGCTGATTTTTTTTTGAATTCTGGATGAATGCTGATTTGTTTTATGAGATGAATTTTGAATGAAAGCTGATTTTTTTTTGAATTCTGGATGAATGCTGATTTGTTTTATGAGATGAATTTTGAATGAAAGCTGATTTTTTTTTGAATTCTGGATGAATGCTGATTTGTTTTATGAGATGAATTTTGAATGAAAGCTGATTTTTTTTTGAATTCTGGATGAATGCTGATTTGTTTTATGAGATGAATTTTGAATGAAAGCTGATTTTTTTTTGAATTCTGGATGAATGCTGATTTGTTTTATGAGATGAATTTTGAATGAAAGCTGATTTTTTTTTGAATTCTGGATGAATGCTGATTTGTTTTATGAGATGAATTTTGAATGAAAGCTGATTTTTTTTTGAATTCTGGATGAATGCTGATTTGTTTTATGAGATGAATTTTGAATGAAAGCTGATTTTTTTTTGAATTCTGGATGAATGCTGATTTGTTTTATGAGATGAATTTTGAATGAAAGCTGATTTTTTTTTGAATTCTGGATGAATGCTGATTTGTTTTATGAGATGAATTTTGAATGAAAGCTGATTTTTTTTTGAATTCTGGATGAATGCTGATTTGTTTTATGAGATGAATTTTGAATGAAAGCTGATTTTTTTTTGAATTCTGGATGAATGCTGATTTGTTTCGGATTAACAACTACGATAGCCTAAAAACATAAAGCAAGGATACTGAAGTCAAGTTTGATGGGTGTTTGAGAGTCCGAATATTCGTCGGAGATGCTGCCGGAGCCAACCGAGAAGAAATCGGAGACTTGTTCAAGTTTTCGGAAGTCCGCCGAGGAGATCGTCGGAGGTTCACGGAGATCACCGAGAAGGCTCAGCTACTCGCCGAACTCGTCACAAAATCTGGAGACTGCTGGGAGTTCGCCGAAAGAAATTCGAGGGTGTATCGGAAGTCCGTCGAAAGATCGCCGAAGAGCTCGCAGGAAGGAAACTCGACATTGTCGGTTAAAAACTTGCTTAGGATTATGTTTTTATCCATGTAGTTTGCATGTAATTAGGGTTAGGATTAAAGGTTAATCCTATTACCCGGTTAGGGGCCAATTGGGCCCTAGTTCGGACTGGTATGGGCCAAGTTTGGAGCCCAACCAGTAAGCTGAAATGGTGTAGGCGGTGGTACCGCCCGACTAGGTGTTGGCACCATCCAGAACCCAAAAGGTTGGGTGGTGGAATCGCTAGACTGGGCGATGGCAACGCCTAGAGCCTGAAGTATCAAGCGGTGGTACCGCCCGACTAGGTGTTGGCACCATCCAGAACCCAAAAGGTTGGGTGGTGGAATCGCTAGACTGGGCGATGGCAACGCCTAGAGCCTGAAGTATCAAGCGGTGGTACCGCCCGACTAGGTGTTGGCACCATCCAGAACCCAAAAGGTTGGGTGGTGGAATCGCTAGACTGGGCGATGGCAACGCCTAGAGCCTGAAGTATCAAGCGGTGGTACCGCCCGACTAGGTGTTGGCACCATCCAGAACCCAAAAGGTTGGGTGGTGGAATCGCTAGACTGGGCGATGGCAACGCCTAGAGCCTGAAGTATCAAGCGGTGGTACCGCCCGACTAGGTGTTGGCACCATCCAGAACCCAAAAGGTTGGGTGGTGGAATCGCTAGACTGGGCGATGGCAACGCCTAGAGCCTGAAGTATCAAGCGGTGGTACCGCCCGACTAGGTGTTGGCACCATCCAGAACCCAAAAGGTTGGGTGGTGGAATCGCTAGACTGGGCGATGGCAACGCCTAGAGCCTGAAGTATCAAGCGGTGGTACCGCCCGACTAGGTGTTGGCACCATCCAGAACCCAAAAGGTTGGGTGGTGGAATCGCTAGACTGGGCGATGGCAACGCCTAGAGCCTGAAGTATCAAGCGGTGGTACCGCCCGACTAGGTGTTGGCACCATCCAGAACCCAAAAGGTTGGGTGGTGGAATCGCTAGACTGGGCGATGGCAACGCCTAGAGCCTGAAGTATCAAGCGGTGGTACCGCCCGACTAGGTGTTGGCACCATCCAGAACCCAAAAGGTTGGGTGGTGGAATCGCTAGACTGGGCGATGGCAACGCCTAGAGCCTGAAGTATCAAGCGGTGGTACCGCCCGACTAGGTGTTGGCACCATCCAGAACCCAAAAGGTTGGGTGGTGGAATCGCTAGACTGGGCGATGGCAACGCCTAGAGCCTGAAGTATCAAGCGGTGGTACCGCCCGACTAGGTGTTGGCACCATCCAGAACCCAAAAGGTTGGGTGGTGGAATCGCTAGACTGGGCGATGGCAACGCCTAGAGCCTGAAGTATCAAGCGGTGGTACCGCCCGACTAGGTGTTGGCACCATCCAGAACCCAAAAGGTTGGGTGGTGGAATCGCTAGACTGGGCGATGGCAACGCCTAGAGCCTGAAGTATCAAGCGGTGGTACCGCCCGACTAGGTGTTGGCACCATCCAGAACCCAAAAGGTTGGGTGGTGGAATCGCTAGACTGGGCGATGGCAACGCCTAGAGCCTGAAGTATCAAGCGGTGGTACCGCCCGACTAGGTGTTGGCACCATCCAGAACCCAAAAGGTTGGGTGGTGGAATCGCTAGACTGGGCGATGGCAACGCCTAGAGCCTGAAGTATCAAGCGGTGGTACCGCCCGACTAGGTGTTGGCACCATCCAGAACCCAAAAGGTTGGGTGGTGGAATCGCTAGACTGGGCGATGGCAACGCCTAGAGCCTGAAGTATCAAGCGGTGGTACCGCCGGTCGAATAAGTCTTCGCAGTTTCTAAGGTAATTTTGACCGAACCACTTTAAAATGGGCATGTTCTCTGGTTTGCATTTACTTATTGATCTTTACTTACTGACAAATCTTCATACGTGCTTTACTTCCTCATTACTTTTGCTGCAACATTTATGAACACACTTTCAAGTTAAGCACTTCCGAGTTCGTGTTTTAGTGTACGAAAATTTTTTGAAAACAACATTTAATCCACTGCACTAATTAACCCCCCCACCCTCTTAGTGCTGCTCCGATCCTAATACTTTTTAATGATGACAACCAATTGATGACGGAGTTAACCTTTACTCCCCTACCAATTTGCCATATTATAGAACCTTGAATATCAAGTTGAATTTAGTCAAAGCAATCATGATTCATATCATATGCAATACAGTGATATATATTATCATAATAAATCATGAGTATTGTGTTCATTATTTGTATGGTCATTATTATAAGTATCAAAATATTAAAGTATATTACATCCTTACCATGCATGATTCAACTCATCATCACATCTTCTCCCCTTTTGTCATCAACAAAAAGGAGAAGTGCATCTAGCAGTTTTTAAGATATAATTTCAAATCATGGCATTTATCATCATGCAAACTAGCAAGATTTTTTGTAAAATTTTTACACCTTTTGATATATATAAGATAGTATGTTTTTTGCATCTACTTGAAACATGCAAACTAGCATTTTTGCATTTCTAGCATTTCTTTCTCCATGCATTTTGCAAGCTAGCAAATTTAGTAAGTTTTACATAATTTTGGAACATGCAAGGTAGCAAAGTTTACACATATGAAAGAAGGCAAAATTTTTGCATCTTTTGAGATAAGCAAGCTTTTTGCTTCTCTTTATGATGTTCAAACTAGCAACTTTTTGCTTCTTCTTGAGTATTCAAGCTAGCTATCAAGCTAGCCAAATTTGCATCCTCCTATGCCATTGTCAAATAGAAGGGAAGAATACAATGTGTAATTTTTTTCCCTTTACTTCAATCTTCAAAATCATGACAAAGATAAATAATAAAGATGAAAAATCAAGTCATGAATGTCAAAAGACCATATATCATTTTTGACAAATTTCTTCTTTTGTAAATAGAAAGCATGAAAGGAAATGATCTTCATTCAAAAAGAAGACTAAGTTATTATTCCAAGAATTCATAAGAAAAATCATGATTTGTTTGATAAAATGATTGTCGATTCATGCATTTGAATAAATATTTTTAAACCAACATCACTTCAACTCATCATGTGTAATTTCAAAATGTAAAATCATCAAAAATGATACAAATATTTATTTTCAAAACATTCACCATTATTTTTAACTCATTCAATTTGTCAAATCAACAAAGTCCCTTTTAAGATATTCAAAATGAAATGAAGAGATTTATTGATCTCTTGAAATTGTAGTAATTTCCTTTCTCTCCTTTGTCATCGTAAATAAGAAAGAAGAAGAATGAAATAATACATAATAAAATCATGAGTATTGTGTTCATTATTTGTATGGTCATTATTATAAGTATCAAAATATTAAAGTATATTACATCCTACCATGCATGATTCAACTCATCATCACATCTTCTCCCCTTTTGTCATCAACAAAAAGGAGAAGTGCATCTAGCAAGTTTTTAAGATATAATTTCAAATCATTGCATTTATCATCATGCAAACTAGCAAGATTTTTTGTAAAATTTTTACACCTTTTGATATATATAAGATAGTATGTTTTTGCATCTACTTGAAACATGCAAACTAGCAAGATTTTTTGTAAAATTTTTACACCTTTTGATATATATAAGATAGTATGTTTTTGCATCTACTTGAAACATGCAAACTAGCAAGATTTTTTGTAAAATTTTTACACCTTTTGATATATATAAGATAGTATGTTTTTGCATCTACTTGAAACATGCAAACTAGCAAGATTTTTTGTAAAATTTTTACACCTTTTGATATATATAAGATAGTATGTTTTTGCATCTACTTGAAACATGCAAACTAGCAAGATTTTTTGTAAAATTTTTACACCTTTTGATATATATAAGATAGTATGTTTTTGCATCTACTTGAAACATGCAAACTAGCAAGATTTTTTGTAAAATTTTTACACCTTTTGATATATATAAGATAGTATGTTTTTGCATCTACTTGAAACATGCAAACTAGCATTTTTGCATTTCTAGCATTTCTTTCTCCATGCATTTTGCAAGCTAGCAAATTTAGTAAGTTTTACATAATTTTGGAACATGCAAGGTAGCAAAGTTTACACATATGAAAGAAGGCAAAATTTTTGCATCTTTTGAGATAAGCAAGCTTTTTTGCTTCTTCTTGAAGTATTCAAGCTAGCTATCAAGCTAGCAAAATTTGCTCCTCCTATGCCATTGTCAAATAGAAGGGAAGAATACAATGTTGTAATTTTTTTCCCTTTACTTCAATCTTCAAATCATGACAAAGATAAATAATAAAGATGAAAAATCAAGTCATGAATGTCAAAAGACCATATATCATTTTTGACAAATTTCTTCTTTTGTAAATAGAAAGCATGAAAGGAAATGATCTTCATTCAAAAAGAAGACTAAGTTATTATTCCAAGAATTCATAAGAAAAATCATGATTTGGATAAAACTCATTCAAATCAAAATCATCAAAATCACTTTAATAGTTCAAGAGATTCATAAAATAACATAAATAGATTCATTAATCTCTTTTTGAAAAATTGATAAGATAGAGAAAAAGAAATTTTTAAGAAAAATGCTTTCCCCTTTTTGGTTGTTTCAATTTAAGTAATTTGATTTCCTACAAACATGCCCAAGTTTTTATGCCAAATAAAAACATGCAATGGTCATTATCATTTTCAAAATTACTAGCATGATCCCAATATTTTTTTTTACTAACTAATTAGAAATAACTCATGAAAAGAATCAAGTAATTTCAAAATGTAAAATCATCAAAAATGATACAAATATTTATTTTCAAAACATTCACCATTATTTTTAACTCATTCAATTTGTCAAATCAACAAAGTCCCTTTTAAGATATTCAAAATGAAATGAAGAGATTTATTGATCTCTTGAAATTGTAGTAATTTCCTTTCTCTCCTTTGTCATCGTAAATAAGAAAGAAGAAGAATGAAATAATACATAATAAAAATCAAGTCATAAATTATCAAGATGTCAAGTAGCATATCATAGTTTATTAGAATAAGTCTCTATTTTAGTGAATAGCAAAGAGAATCGTAGGAGACAATATCTCAATTCATGCATATAAAATCTTTAATAATCAAATCATGATTTGGATAAAACTCATTCAAATCAAAATCATCAAAATCACTTTAATAGTTCAAGAGATTCATAAAATAACATAAATAGATTCATTAATCTCTTTTTGACAAATTTCTTCTTTTGTAAATAGAAAGCATGAAAGGAAATGATCTTCATTCAAAAAGAAGACTAAGTTATTATTCCAAGAATTCATAAGAAAAATCATGATTTGTTTGATAAAATGATTGTCGATTCATGCATTTGAATAAATATTTTTAAACCAACATCACTTCAACTCATCATGTGTAATTTCAAAATGTAAAATCATCAAAAATGATACAAATATTTATTTTCAAAACATTCACCATTATTTTTAACTCATTCAATTTGTCAAATCAACAAAGTCCCTTTTAAGATATTCAAAATGAAATGAAGAGATTTATTGATCTCTTGAAATTGTAGTAATTTCCTTTCTCTCCTTTGTCATCGTAAATAAGAAAGAAGAAGAATGAAATAATACATAATAAAAATCAAGTCATGAATGTCAAAAGACCATATATCATTTTTGACAAATTTCTTCTTTTGTAAATAGAAAGCATGAAAGGAAATGATCTTCATTCAAAAAGAAGACTAAGTTATTATTCCAAGAATTCATAAGAAAAATCATGATTTGGATAAAACTCATTCAAATCAAATCATGATTTGGATAAAACTCATTCAAATCAAAATCATCAAAATCACTTTAATAGTTCAAGAGATTCATAAAATAACATAAATAGATTCATTAATCTCTTTTTGAAAAATTGATAAGATAGAGAAAAAGAAATTTTTAAGAAAAATGCTTTCCCCTTTTTGGTTGTTTCAATTTAAGTAATTTGATTTCCTACAAACATGCCCAAGTTTTTATGCCAAATAAAAACATGCATCAATGTTTAAAACCAAAAAAAAACTTTCATTATAGCAAAGATCGATAATCCATAAATCACAAGAATCATCATGTATAATTTTGAAATATAAACTCATTCAAATCAAAATCATCAAAATACACATTATTGCTTCTTAAAAACATACATAAGATTAATCTTATTTGATGTATAAGCATTAGATTTACATATAACATTTTGTTATATTTTCATAAAACATGCAATGGTCATTATCATTTTCAAAATTACTAGCATGATCCCAATATTTTTTTTTACTAACTAATTAGAAATAACTCATGAAAAGAATCAAGTAATTTCAAAATGTAAAATCATCAAAAATGATACAAATATTTATTTTCAAAACATTCACCATTATTTTTAACTCATTCAATTTGTCAAATCAACAAAGTCCCTTTTAAGATATTCAAAATGAAATGAAGAGATTTATTGATCTCTTGAAATTGTAGTAATTTCCTTTCTCTCCTTTGTCATCGTAAATAAGAAAGAAGAAGAATGAAATAATACATAATAAAAATCAAGTCATAAATTATCAAGATGTCAAGTAGCATATCATAGTTTATTAGAATAAGTCTCTATTTTAGTGAATAGCAAAGAGAATCGTAGGAGACAATATCTCAATTCATGCATATAAAATCTTTAATAATCAAATCATGATTTGGATAAAACTCATTCAAATCAAAATCATCAAAATACACATTATTGCTTCTTAAAAACATACATAAGATTAATCTTATTTGATGTATAAGCATTAGATTTACATATAACATTTTGTTATATTTTCATAAAACATGCAATGGTCATTATCATTTTCAAAATTACTAGCATGATCCCAATATTTTTTTTTACTAACTAATTAGAAATAACTCATGAAAAGAATCAAGTAATTTCAAAATGTAAAATCATCAAAATACACATTATTGCTTCTTAAAAACATACATAAGATTAATCTTATTTGATGTATAAGCATTAGATTTACATATAACATTTTGTTATATTTTCATAAAACATGCAATGGTCATTATCATTTTCAAAATTACTAGCATGATCCCAATATTTTTTTTTACTAACTAATTAGAAATAACTCATGAAAAGAATCAAGTAATTTCAAAATGTAAAATCATCAAAAATGATACAAATATTTATTTTCAAAACATTCACCATTATTTTTAACTCATTCAATTTGTCAAATCAACAAAGTCCCTTTTAAGATATTCAAAATGAAATGAAGAGATTTATTGATCTCTTGAAATTGTAGTAATTTCCTTTCTCTCCTTTGTCATCGTAAATAAGAAAGAAGAAGAATGAAATAATACATAATAAAACTCAAGTCATAAATTATCAAGATGTCAAGTAGCATATCATAGTTTATTAGAATAAGTCTCTATTTTAGTGAATAGCAAAGAGAATCGTAGGAGACAATATCTCAATTCATGCATATAAAATCTTTAATAATCAAATCATGATTTGGATAAAACTCATTCAAATCAAAATCATCAAAATCACTTTAATAGTTCAAGAGATTCATAAAATAACATAAATAGATTCATTAATCTCTTTTTGAAAAATTGATAAGATAGAGAAAAAGAAATTTTTAAGAAAAATGCTTTCCCCTTTTTGGTTGTTTCAATTTAAGTAATTTGATTTCCTACAAACATGCCCAAGTTTTTATGCCAAATAAAAACATGCATCAATGTTTAAAACCAAAAAAAAACTTTCATTATAGCAAAGATCGATAATCCATAAATCACAAGAATCATCATGTATAATTTTGAAATATAAACTCATTAAGCATGATCATTATGCATTATTAGATCATCAAGCATGGTTTCATTCAACATAAGGCATTTTGAATCAAAATTAAAAAGCTATATGGAAATCATCAAAATACACATTATTGCTTCTTAAAAACATACATAAGATTAATCTTATTTGATGTATAAGCATTAGATTTACATATAACATTTTGTTATATTTTCATAAAACATGCAATGGTCATTATCATTTTCAAAATTACTAGCATGATCCCAATATTTTTTTTTACTAACTAATTAGAAATAACTCATGAAAAGAATCAAGTAATTTCAAAATAAAGCAAAGTGGTTTTGGTTACCTTGTCATTGAAAGTCGTTAAGGCATAGTTTGCCCCCTTGCCTTTGTTAGTTTGTTCTTCATCTTCGATGAACTTGATTCATCCCAAGCCACCTTGAGTATTTTCTTTTTCTTTTGTAGCCACTTATTTTTAGCTTCATTTTTGTTATTTGATTCTTATTTTAATAATATTTTAAGCTTTATAGTTAAGAGTTCAAAGTCATTATCACTCGAGCTTTCGCTTGAGTAGTCTTCATTTGTTCTAAGTGTCAAATCCTTCCTGTTCTTTGGAAGGTTGTTCTCTAGATATTTATGGGAATTGCAAATCATCTCATAGGTCATTAATGACTCGATAAGTTCTTCGAGAGGAAATTATTCAAATCTTTAGCCTCTTGAATGGTCATTATGATAGAACCCCAGAGGAATTCTATGTAGATTGATCTTTGAGAGGATCAACCCTTGGAACGCTATAGGGGTTCCACCCTCCTAGAAGTCGGCCAAATGGCTGTAATATTAGATAGATCTTATTCTCAAAGAGATGGAGGCTACATGCTTATATAGGGCTCAAAACCCTAGCCCTAGGGGCTACTTCCTAAGTGAATTACCCCTTTTGCCCTTAACCCTAACCAACCAGCCCAATAAAAGGGGCGGCGGCTAGGAAGCCCAAAGGCCCAAATCTAAACCTTAGCCACTCTTCTTTATAGGATAGAGGTGGCTAGGTAGGGTTTATTGCAATCTCATAGTATTTTATTAGCTACTTCTTAGTTGAGTAGGACCTAACCTTGCTAGGGTCCTATCAAGTCCACCCTCTCCAAATTAGCTTTGTCCTCAAAGCTGAGGTTCCATGAACTCAGGGAATCGGGTCGTCAGCTCCTCCAATGATTCCCATGTGGCATCTTCAAGTGGTAGATTATTTCAATACACTAGTACTTCAGTAGAGGGACGTCGGCGATGCATCATGATTCTACGGTTGAGGATGGCTTGTGATTGGGCTTGAATATCTCCATCTTCAGTGGTGTTGGGTAGTTGGATATGAGGTTACTCGTGTTCTCCCAACTTGGGCTTTAGGCATGACACGTGGAAGATAAGGTGAATTTTGGTATCCTTAGGAAATTGAAGTTTGTACGCCACGGCTCCAATATGCTTTGTAATCTGATAGGGCCCATAAAAATGTGGGGATAGCTTTATAGAGGCTCATGTATTAATAGAGAGTTGCTTGTATGGTTGTAGGCGAAGATAAACCCAATCTCCTATTGAAAATTATCTTTCGCTTCATCGTGTGTTAACTTGCTGCTTCATTTTGGCTTGAGCGATAAAGAGATTATCCTTTAGTAGTTGTAGGAGTTTATACCTGTTAATCAATTCTTGGTCGACTTGATCTACCTTGGCCGAGCTAATTACATACTTTAGAATTACAGGGGCCGGCCGACCATATAGTGATTCATAAGGGGCACATTTTGTAGATGAATGATATGTAGTATTATACCACCATTTGGCCCACGGAAGCCATTTTGCCCACTCCTTTGGTCGGTGACTAGTGAAACACCGAAGGTATGTCTCTAAACGCTTGTTCACAACCTCAATTTGGTCATCAGTTTGTGGATGATATGCTATACTCATTTTGAGTTTGGTGCCCTATAATTGAAATAACTTGGCCCAAAATTTACTAGTGACGATCCTGCCATGATCACTTACAATGGACCTTGGCATCTCATGCAGTTTAACAATATTTTCTATGAAAATCTGGGCAATACTAGAGCAATGTAGGAATTCGCACAACACAAAAATGAGCATATTTTGTAAGTCGATCAACTACGATGAGAATTGTGCTTTTACCTTTGGAAGGTGGCAGCCCTTCAATGAAGTCCATGGAGATGTCAGTCCACACAAAGTCCGATATAGGTAGTGGTTGTAGCTTTCCTGGACTTGCCACTATTTCACTCTTATGCTATTGACATACATCACATTGTGCCACATATTCAGAAATAATTTTTTTTATCCGTTTCCAATAAAAATTTGGTTCACTCTTTTATAGGTTCTTAGGAATCCAGAGTGCCCTGTTGATGGTGTGGAGTGTATTTTATGCAGGATGATTTTGATGTAAGGGGAGTCGGGTATAAGCACAATGCGACCTTTGTAGCGTAGATCTCTCGAATCCCAAGTGTAGTGGGCTATTGCAGTTGGATCCTCCTCCAATTTTTTTATGATATTGTTGATCTCTAGATCCTTCTTCCATTCTTCCCTAATGTACCAAAGGAAGCCGGTGGTAGGAAGGGAGATGGCTGAAAATTTAGTTTGCTCAAGTAGTTTGAGAGTGCATCTGCAACAACGTTTTCTTTCCCCTTTTTGTAAATAATTTCATAATCAAATCCTAGAAGTTTGGTTACCCATTTTTGCTGCACAGGGATGATATCTTCTGCTCCAAAAAGTACTTGAGGCTTCTATGGTTGGTTTTAATTTGAAATCACTAGCCGATCAAGTAGGGTCTCCACCTCATTACTATGTGCATAATGGCGAGCATCTCCTTATCATATTTTGACATGTTTTGATGAGAGAGAGACAATGCCTTGCTGGTGTATGTGAGTGGTCGACCATCTTGCATGAGAATGGCTCCAATTCCAACTCCAGATGCGTCGGCTTTAATGATGAAGGGTCGGCTGAAATCTGGTAGCGCTAGCACTAGCGTTGTTATCATGGCTGCCTTAAGTTTGTCGAAGGCAATAGAGGCTTTGTCCGACCATTGAAAGACATCATTTTTAGTATAGAAGTGAGGGGTGCACTGATCTTCTCATAGTCCTTAACAAATTTTCGGTAGTAGCCCGTTAGTCCAAAGAACCCGCATAGTAATTTCACGTTTGTAGGTTTCGGCCTGCCTTGCATTGCCTCAATTTTGTTGGGTCTACCACCACTCTTTTGTTAGAACCCTTGTAGATTCTAAGCTTGGGGTTGATCTCTTTAGAGGATCGGCCTCTTTGGAACTCTATAAGGGTTCCTTCCTCCAAGTTGCTGCACAAAGGCTACAGAAAAGATTCATCTATTGCTTATCAAAAGAGGATGAATACATGACTATTTATAGGGTTTCTAAAACCTAACTCCTAATAGGACTCCTAGTCAATTAAGACTTCTACTCAAGACTCCTAATAGGACTCCTACTCAAGACTCCTATTCCTTTACAACTCCTAATTCTTCTCTAAGAAATAACCTCCAAACCCTAGTCGACCTCTTCACCTCTTTAATAAGGGTCCGCTTAGGTAGGTTTTACATGAATGCCCCTATCAATTAGGACTCTCCTAGCTAGAGTCCTAATAGACCCGCCTCTTCAAATCAACCTTGTTATCGAGGCTGACAATCCATGAATTATGGGAATTTGATCTTCAAGTCATCATAGTTCTCCCAAGTGGCACCTTCTATTGGTAAGTTCGCCCATTGTATTAGCACTTCAGTTATGGGTCGTTATTGTTGAGTCACGATCCATCGATCAATAATGACACTCAATTGGGTTTGGAGTTCTCCTTGGGTAGTTATATTTAGTGGGTGGCTTTAGATTGTCTCCAAGCACCTGTTTACTACTTCCGTTTGGCCGTCGGTTTATGGGTGATACATTATACTCCTTTTCAATTTAGTGCCTTGCATATGGAATAATTCTATCCAAAATCTGCTCGTGAAGATGCAAGTAGAATTTGGCACAAGCACAATGTGTCCCTTATAGCGTAATTCTTTTGAGTCTCAATTGTAATGAGCCATGGAGTTTGGTGCTTCCTCCAATTTTTTTTATAATCTTACTGGTATTCAGATCTTTCTGCTATTCCATCTTAATATCCTTAAGGAAGTCACAGGTCGAAAGTGAAATGGCCAAAAATTCAGCTTGCTTGGGTAGCCATGAAAGCGTATATGCAACAACATTCTCTTTCTCATTTTTATAAGTTATTTCATAATCATATCCAAGAAGCTTTATTGTCCATTTTTGCTGCTCAGGGGAAGATATCTTCTGCCCCAAGAAATATTTTAGGCTTTTATGGTCGGTTTTGATTTGAAAGCGTCGTCCGATCAAGTACGATCTCCATTTGGCCACCGCATGCACAATCGCAAGCATCTCCTTGTCATAAATAGTCATTTTGAGATTAGAAGGAGATAATGCCTTACTAGTATAAGCGAGGGGGCGGCCATCTTGTATTAGTACAACACTACTTCCGACTCCGAAGGCATCGGCTTTAATAACAAAAGTCTTGTCGATGTCGAGCGTTGTCGTCACTGCGGCTTTTTGTTTGTTGAAGGTAGTGGTGGCTTTGTTTGACCATTAAAAAGCATCTTTTTTCAGCAAGGAAGTAAGTGGTGTACTGATATTTCCATAGTTTTTCATGAACTTACGATTATGGCCTATTAAACTGAGAAAGCCACGTAGCAATTTTATGTTCCTCGAGGTCGGCCAGTTCTGCATTGCTCCAATTTTGGAGGGGTCCACTACCACACCTTCTTCTGATATGATATACCCAAGATATTCTACCTTCTAGTGAAGAAAGCAAAAATTTGTAGTGGCCTATTGTGTGTTCAAAAGGCGGTTTTCGTTATGTCTTCTTTGCACACTCATATTTGATGATACCCGGATCGAAGGTCCAACTTTGTGAAGATTTGTGCTTCCTTTCATCTAGCAATTCATCTGCTATTAGAATAGGGTATTTGTCCTTGATGGTTATGCCATTGAAGGGTTCGATAATCAATGCACATTCGCCATATTTCGTCCTTCTTTCATACGAAGAGCACCGGTGAAGAGTAGGGGGTGCAACTTGGCCAAATAACTCCTGTTTTGGGCATCTCTTTTACAATCCTTTCTATTTCATCCTTCTGCAGATATGAATGTTGATATAGCCAAGTATTTGCTAGGAGGTTTGCCCAGAAGAATCGGTATATAATGATCATGCCGACGGGCAAGAGGTAGGTTGTGCGGTTCGTCAAATATATCTGAAAATTCAGCAAGCAAAGGAAGTAGGTTTGGATCTTCAAATTCTATTTGCTCTCCCTTTGTTTTCTGCTCAAGTTGTACCAAAAAGCTACTACATGCTTTATGCAAAACCTTCTCCATTTGTTGTGTGCAAATCATCATTACGCCGCCCCCACGTTTCCCGCGTAGAATCACCTGTTTCCCTTTACTATAAATCTCAAAATTAGTTTCATAAAATTCTAGGAAACATCACCTAATGTCATCAACCATTCAATTCTGAGCATGGCCTCATGATCATCTAGAGGGAGGAGGAAGAAATTTGCAATTATCTCTTGTTCCTGCAGTAATAGTTTCTCCCGTGGGTGTCTACGATCACACTTCAAAATCCGTCCGTCGGTGAATTTGACGTCAAACCTACTATAATACTCAATAGGTAAGGCCATCCGGATGGCAACTCTACTATCTAGGAAGTTATTAGTGCTGCCCGTGTTGATGAGAAAAGTGATCGATTGTTCTTTGAGAAGGCCTTCAACTTTCATCGTTTGCGGGTTTGAGTAGCCGGCTAGTGCATGTACCGTAACTTCGGTCAGTTGTGACTCTTCTTCTGTATCTTCTTTTTCATTATCAAGGCTCTCTTTTAGATGTTCAATGACCTCTTCTTCTATTGGTTCAATCATAAGAAGTCCCTCTTTTCTACAGCGATGCTCGTGGCTCCACGGCTCGTCGCGGTGCCAACATAACTCCTTCATAGATCGCTCCCGAAGCTCTTCCCTTGTCATCATTTTCGGTGCAAGGACTTGATTGATAGTAGGGGGGCTGAGGGCTTCTACATTGCAGGTTGAGAAGCGATCCTAGTCCTCCAGGCTTCATCGTTCAATCGCTCCTCTTGATATCGTGCGAAAGAGATGGCTACCATAAGCGTGTACGGTTGTCGTGCTTTAACTTCTCCCCGGATCTCCGGCTTCAAGACCTCAATGAAGGTCCCCAATAGCTATTTTTGAGACCAATCATGAGTTTGATTAGATAACATTTCAAACCTGGTTTGGTATGTTAGGATCGGAGCGGCACTAAGAGGGGGGGGGGTGAATTAGTGCAGCGGATTAAAACTTGAAAGTTTAATAACGAATTTGTAAATACGAGGAGATTTTGTTTCGATAGTAACTTGAGTAGATTGAAAACCGAAAGCTAGTAGTAGTGTAAATGACAATTTCAGGAAATGTAATAACTCACACATTCAAGGAACACACTAATTTAAAGTGGTTCGGTCAAAATGACCTACATCCACTCGCGAAGCCTTCTTTGATGAGGCTCCCAACTTCCACTAGTAAATCACTTTGAAGGGGAAGGACAAATACCCCTCTTACAACCTTTTACAAGTGATTCACACTCTTACAAATTTTCAACTGAGAAAGAAGGAGGTGAACACTCAAGCAATTGAAAACAAGACTTGCTAAAGACTTTACTAAGGCTTTTATCTAAATCTATTGCTTCTCAAAAGTTGTATTCTCTGCTGAGAATTAAGGGGTATTGATAGGCCCCAAGAGGATTCAAATTTGGGCTCCAAATTTTGAATTCTCTTGGGTTTCTAAGGCTGGCGGTGCTACCGCTTGTCGGTGGCGGTGCCACCGCTTGTCAATTTCCACATTGACAGTGTTATAGCGGTGCCATCGTCGGAAACTCTCTGGTTCTGGGGCGATGCCATCCGCCCGAATAGCTCGGGTGCTAGGCGGTGCACTACCAGTCCGGCGGTACCACCGCCTGATATTCAGGCTTCTGGGTGGTGCACCGCCCCGTCCAAGCGGTTCCACCGCACCGCCCAGTCTAGCGGTACCACCGCCTGATACTTCAGGCTCTGGGTGGTGCCACCGCCCAGTCTAGCGGTACCACCGCCTGATACTTCAGGCTCTGGGTGGTGCCACCGCCCAGTCTAGCGGTACCACCGCCTGATACTTCAGGCTCTGGGTGGTGCCACCGCCCAGTCTAGCGGTACCACCGCCTGATACTTCAGGCTCTGGGTGGTGCCACCGCCCAGTCTAGCGGTACCACCGCCTGATACTTCAGGCTCTGGGTGGTGCCACCGCCCAGTCTAGCGGTACCACCGCCTGATACTTCAGGCTCTGGGTGGTGCCACCGCCCAGTCTAGCGGTACCACCGCCTGATACTTCAGGCTCTGGGTGGTGCCACCGCCCAGTCTAGCGGTACCACCGCCTGATACTTCAGGCTCTGGGTGGTGCCACCGCCCAGTCTAGCGGTACCACCGCCTGATACTTCAGGCTCTGGGTGGTGCCACCGCCCAGTCTAGCGGTACCACCGCCTGATACTTCAGGCTCTGGGTGGTGCCACCGCCCAGTCTAGCGGTACCACCGCCTGATACTTCAGGCTCTGGGTGGTGCCACCGCCCAGTCTAGCGGTACCACCGCCTGATACTTCAGGCTCTGGGTGGTGCCACCGCCCAGTCTAGCGGTACCACCGCCTGATACTTCAGGCTCTGGGTGGTGCCACCGCCCAGTCTAGCGGTACCACCGCCTGATACTTCAGGCTCTGGGTGGTGCCACCGCCCAGTCTAGCGGTACCACCGCCTGATACTTCAGGCTCTGGGTGGTGCCACCGCCCAGTCTAGCGGTACCACCGCCTGATACTTCAGGCTCTGGGTGGTGCCACCGCCCAGTCTAGCGGTACCACCGCCTGATACTTCAGGCTCTGGGTGGTGCCACCGCCCAGTCTAGCGGTACCACCGCCTGATACTTCAGGCTCTGGGTGGTGCCACCGCCCAGTCTAGCGGTACCACCGCCTGATACTTCAGGCTCTGGGTGGTGCCACCGCCCAGTCTAGCGGTACCACCGCCTGATACTTCAGGCTCTGGGTGGTGCCACCGCCCAGTCTAGCGGTACCACCGCCTGATACTTCAGGCTCTGGGTGGTGCCACCGCCCAGTCTAGCGGTACCACCGCCTGATACTTCAGGCTCTGGGTGGTGCCACCGCCCAGTCTAGCGGTACCACCGCCTGATACTTCAGGCTCTGGGTGGTGCCACATGCAAACTACGTAACTAAAAACATAGTCCTAAGCCAGTTTTTAAATGGCAACGCCGAGCTCGTTCCGGCGAGCTTTCCGGTGATATTCCGGCGGACTTCCGATACACCCTCAGATTTCTTTTGGCAAACTCCCAGAAGGCTCCTGATCTTGTGGTGAGTTCAGCGAGTAGCCGAGTCTTCTCAGTGATCTCCCAAACCTCCGACGATCTCTCCGGCGGACTTCCGAAAACTTCGGCAAGTCCCTTGATTTCTTCTCGGTTGGCTCGGCCAGCATCTCCGACGAATCTTCGGACTCTCAACACCTATCAAACTTGACTTCAGTATCCTTGCTTTATGTTTTCAGACTATCGTAGTTAATCCTGTCCACTTACTCAATAAATGGATTAGATCAATTAAACCCATCAATTGATTTCATCATCCAAAATTTGAGATTCCAACAATCTCCCCCTTTTTGATGATGACAATCAATTGATGACGGAGTTAAACATAACTCCCCCCCTATCTATATGCCATATTATGAAAAAAACAAAAACACTTGAATTCAATCTTTCGAATTTAAGCCTAAACCGATAAGTTCTATCCTTGAACTTATCATTATTCTCTTTAAGCATGAGCAAATAGAAACTTCGTATTCTCATCATTTCAAGCTATGAAAATCATTTCATTTTCAAGTCAAATGATCATTTTCAATAAGAGATAAGAATTTTCAATATGAATTGCATGATATAAGTGTAAGACATGATTTCAAATGATCAATCAATCTTGCGATATTCTCAAAGAATTTTGCAATGCATATAAGACATTTGCATTACGCAAGCGTTTGCAATTTATATAAGTCATGCTATTGATGCGTATAAGACATTTTCATTTTTTCAATTTATATAAGTCAAGTCATCACAAGTCATCTTTTCATTTTTTGCTCATTTCTTCCCCCTTTGTCATCAACAAAAAGGAGATGGGAATTTAAGTAGAGAATTTGTGATCATAAAATCATTAGAAAGAAATCAATCCAGCCTTAAGATCGATCATACAAAATTCAGCATCCATCCAAAATCATCTCATAAAACAAATCAGCATTCATCCAGAATTCATAAAAAAATTCAGCTTTCATTCAAAATTCATCTCATAAAACAAATCAGCATTCATCCAGAATTCATAAAAAAAATTCAGCTTTCATTCAAAATTCATCTCATAAAACAAATCAGCATTCATCCAGAATTCATAAAAAAAATTCAGCTTTCATTCAAAATTCATCTCATAAAACAAATCAGCATTCATCCAGAATTCATAAAAAAAATTCAGCTTTCATTCAAAATTCATCTCATAAAACAAATCAGCATTCATCCAGAATTCATAAAAAAAATTCAGCTTTCATTCAAAATTCATCTCATAAAACAAATCAGCATTCATCCAGAATTCATAAAAAAAATTCAGCTTTCATTCAAAATTCATCTCATAAAACAAATCAGCATTCATCCAGAATTCATAAAAAAAATTCAGCTTTCATTCAAAATTCATCTCATAAAACAAATCAGCATTCATCCAGAATTCATAAAAAAAATTCAGCTTTCATTCAAAATTCATCTCATAAAACAAATCAGCATTCATCCAGAATTGATTAAGAAGCATGGCTATCATACAAAACTTTAACTTGCATTAAGGTAATCATACAAGGATCGCATAAGAAGGGTTACGATTAACCTCCTTAGGAGGAAATCCATAGTTCTATATATAACATCTATTTTTTTTGACATTTGTCACAGTTCCTTCAATATTCAATTTGCTGAATTGAATTTGCTCTTGCTGTGGATTTGAGTTGGTCTGTTGTGATTTGATCTGATGCAATTCTGCTATTATGAGTTCTTCAAAAGATGAAGCAGGAGCTGAAGGTGCTGCACCAAAGGGACTAGGAGGAGGAGATTATTTCCCTTAAAAATTGGTGTTTCGGGGTGTTCTACTAGTGGGGAATTGGATCAGTCCTTCTAGGATGCCTAACCCATATACCAATAATCAATGTGCAAACTAAGTCTTTTCAGTAGATTCTTATTGATGGGTTAAAATGATCAAACTTGAATATTTCTCATCAGGCGAGACACAAATATCATGGGCAAGTATTAATGAGTAATTAACACCATATGTACCTAGTGTCTTTAGCTATTATATCCTACATGTGTTACCGGATTAAGTATCTAAACAGTTATATTGAACGGTCATAATCCAATACATCGTACTTAGCTCTATTTGACTTATTTCATCAAGATGAAATTGCTTAGGAAGTAGTAGCTTGTCATGATGTGATGAAGAATTTTAGAGTTAAAGGGCAGTAAGTTGCTTCGCAATTTTAATCATGTCTAGGTTCGGATTTGCAAAAATAGATTCTAAGGCTTCGGAGTAAGTTGCTCCAATTACATTGACATCCCATTTTCCTCTAAAATAACAACCCCTATCCTTTTCGGTAATCTAATTAGTTCACAATAGTGCTATCAATGATTTTAATTGGTGTTCCTAAAAGGTAGGTACTTAAGCTATCGTTGTCCACACATAGGTTTGCGTAAAATAACCTCACTAACCTAGGATAAATTGGTTCATCGATTTATAGGAGAGGTAAGGCATCTAAATGTGCAAACCATCTAATGGGTTCTAGGTTTCCAAGTTAATCTAGATCAACATGCATGCCCTTATGTATAGTTCTTGTTTTGAAATTAGGAAACCTAAAAGCTTCTTCATTAGATCTATAAAGGTGTTGGTCATATGAATCTCCTTCAATCCTTTTCCCTTTTGATCTTGTTGATCTCTTGGGAGCCATTATCTAGAGAAGATGATGGATCAAGAATATGAAATTGTGAAGAGTAAGCAAAATAATGAGAAGAGGAAGGAAAGATTTCAGATTTTACCTTATGAAGAATTTCTTGAAAGATGGAGAGCTTGAACCAACAAGAATCCCTCTCCTAGGCTTCTAAAGATTGGAATGAGGGTTAGAGAGGTTGTGAGAGAGCTTAAACCAATTTCTCACGGGTTGGGGGCGGTTCCACGAAAGAGAAGGAGGAAATCAAATCCACGAAAGAACGGAAAGAGTATGAAAAAACTTTTCAGAAAATACATTCAAACAAGCTTATTCTTAGGGACAATTTAACATGCCTAGTTCCCTTCTAATGAATTCAAATTGGTCTTCATTTAAGGCTTTTGTAAAAATGTCTGCTAGTTGATGCTTTGTGTCGATAAACTCTAGAACGACATTGTTGTTAAGGACATGATCGCATATGAAATGATGCCTAACGTCGATATGCTTAGTTCTAGAGTGCTGAATTGGATTTTTGGTAAGACATATGGCACTTGTATTATCACATTTTATGGGAAAGTTTTTTAAGTGAATTCCATAGTCTTTAATGTATTCTTCATCCAAATAACTTGTGCACAGCATGTACTTACAACAATGTATTTGGCTTCCGTTGTAGATAGTGCAACTGAATTTTGTTTCTTGGAAGTCCAAGAAATAAGTGCATGTCTTAAACATTTGCATGTTTCGGATGTGCTTTTTCGATCTATCCTGCATCCGCCAAAATCGGCATCTGCATAAGCTATTAAATCGAATTTATCGGATTTCGGATACCATAATCCTAAATTTGGAGTTCCTTTAAGATATCTAAATATTCTTTTAACACTCTTAAGATGAGATAATTTAGGATTAGATTGAACCCTAGCATAAAGTCTTACACTAAACATGATATCCGGTCTAGTCGCGGTGAGGTAGAGTAGACTACCTATCATTCCCCTATACGTTTTTTGATCGAAATTTTCACTATTTTCATCCATATCTAACTTAGTCGAAGTACTCATAGGAGTGTTTATTGCTTTTGAACCATCCATGTTAAATCATTTTAACAATTCTAATGTATATTTAGATTGGTTAAGCTGAGGAGGAGGATCCTTTAAATTCAAATTATCAAAACCAAGATCATCATCAAAATCATTTTTCTTTAACTTGGAAATTTCATTAAAAACTACATGAATAGACTCTTCTAGAACTAAGGTTCTTTTGTTAAAAACACGAAAAGCCTTAGAAACGGAAGAGTAACCAAGAAAGATGCCTTCATCGGATTTAGCATCAAATTTTCCTAAGGCATCCTTTTCATTTAAAATAAAGCATTTGCAACCGAAAACTTTAAAATAAGAAACATTTGGTTTTTGTTATTCCATAATTCATTGGGAGTTTTTGATAGAGACGGTCTTATTAGAACCCTATTCATGATGTGGCAAGCTGTATTCACGGCTTTGGCCCAAAAATACTTGGGTAGACTATGTTCATTCAACATAGATTTTGTCATTTCTTGTAGGTTTCTATTTTTTCTTTCAACTACTCCATTTTGTTGAGGATTTCTTGGAGTGGAGAAGTTATGGTTATATCCATTAACTTCACAAAAATATTGGAAGTCACGGTTTTGAAATTCGCCACTGTGATCACTCTAAATTGATGAAATCATGAAGCCTTTTTTATTTTGAGTGAGTTTACAAAATTTAGAGAAACATTTGAAATAATCACTTTTGTGAGCTAAGAAATAGGTCTAAGTGTATCTAGTATAGTCATCTACAATTACAAAAGCATATTTGCTTCCTCCTAGACTTGTCGTGTCAATTGGTCCAAATAAGTCTAAATGGATCAATTGTAATGGTCTAATGGGGCTAATTTGATTTTTTGGTTTGAAACTAGTTTTTATTTGTTTACCTAGTTGACACGCATCACATACTTTGTCCTTAAAAAACTTCATATTGGAAATCCCTCGTACTAATTCTCTAGATGAGATCTTAGATATTAGTTTTATACTTGCATGGCCTTATCTCCTATGCCAAAGTCAAGCATTATCATTTAAAGTGGAGAAGCACATTTCATTACTTAGTTCATCAAGGTTGATGGTGTAGATATTATTTTATTTTAAAGAAATCATTGACAAGTTATTGTTTGGTTTTTCAATAATGCACGCATTAGATTCAAATCTAACGATATAACCTTTATCACATAATTGACTAATACTTAAGAGATTATGTTTTAATCCATCAACTAGTAATACATCATTAATTAAAAACATGATTTGTTACCTATGGTTCCCTTGTCAATGATTTTGCTTTTGTTGTTGTCTCCGAATGTGACATACCCTTCTTCTTTGCTAGTGAGTATAGAGAAATGAGATGGATCTCCAGTCATGTTTCTTAAGCATCCACTATCAAGATACCATCTCTTACTCATAGCTTGTAGGTTTGTCTACAAAAGAGGATGGTTTTTAGGTACCCATTTGACTTTGGGTGCCTCAAAAATTGATCTACCAATTTTGTTATTCATCATTGACATATTAATAGTTCCTTTAAGAACCCATATCAACTTATGTGAACTAATTTTCCTAAATAGATATTTATAAGGAACATGTCCGGATTTAAAACAAAAGTTGCATTTCAAACAAGGTGAAATGTGTAATGTGGGTCCTTTAATGAAAGTGGTAGAATTTTGGTGAGATCCTCTCACAAAACCAATTCCACTTTTATTTGCGACATAACCCTTGTTTGCAAGGATCATGTCCAATTCCTTGCTACCAACCTTAAACTTATCTATGTTACGATCGGAGCGGCACTAAGAGGGGGGGGTGAATTAGTGTAGTGGATTAAAACTAGTAGGTTTGAAACTGATTCCGTAAAATATGAGGATATTTCGTTCGATAGTAACTAGAGTAAAGTGAAGAACAAAAACTTGCTTCTATGTAGATAATGATTGCATAAAAATAACAACTCACACATTCAAGGAACACACAGATTTAAAGTGGTTTGGTCAAAATGACCTACATCCACTTGCGAAGCCTTCTTCGATGAGGCTCCCAACTTCCACTAGCAAATTACTTTGAAGGGGAAGGACAAAACCACTCTTACATACTTTACAAGTGGTTCACACTCTTACAAAATTTCAGCAAGAAAGAAAGCGAGGTGAACACTCAAGCAATTTGAAAGTAAGACTTGCTAAGGCTTTGCTAAGACTTTCTTTTTACTCTATTGCTTCTCCAAAGTTGTAATCTCTGCTGAGAATTGAGGGGTATTTATAGGCCTCAAGAGGATTCAAATTTGGGCTCCAAAATTTGAATTCTCTTCAGTTCCCGAAGCTAGCGGTGCCACTGCCTGTCTTTCTAACACTGACAGTGCTAGCTCTTCGGGTGGTGGGCGGTGCCACCGCCCAGACTAGCGGTGCCACCGCCCAGACTAGCGGTGCAACCGCCTAGCTCTTCGGGTGGTGGGCGGTGCCACCGCCCAGACTAGCGGTGCCACCGCCCAGACTAGCGGTGCCACCGCCCAGACTAGCGGTGCCACCGCCCAGACTAGCGGTGCCACCGCCCAGACTAGCGGTGCCACCGCCCAGACTAGCGGTGCCACCGCCCAGACTAGCGGTGCCACCGCCCAGACTAGCGGTGCAACCGCCTAGCTCTTCGGGTGGTGGGCGGTGCCACCGCCCAGACTAGCGGTGCCACCGCCCAGACTAGCGGTGCCACCGCCCAGACTAGCGGTGCAACCGCCTAGCTCTTCGGGTGGTGGGCGGTGCCACCGCCCAGACTAGCGGTGCCACCGCCCAGACTAGCGGTGCAACCGCCTAGCTCTTCGGGTGGTGGGCGGTGCCACCGCCCAGACTAGCGGTGCCACCGCCCAGACTAGCGGTGCCACCGCCCAGACTAGCGGTGCAACCGCCTAGCTCTTCGGGTGGTGGGCGGTGCCACCGCCCAGACTAGCGGTGCCACCGCCCAGACTAGCGGTGCCACCGCCCAGACTAGCGGTGCCACCGCCCAGACTAGCGGTGCAACCGCCTAGCTCTTCGGGTGGTGGGCGGTGCCACCGCCCAGACTAGCGGTGCCACCGCCCAGACTAGCGGTGCCACCGCCCAGACTAGCGGTGCCACCGCCCAGACTAGCGGTGCAACCGCCTAGCTCTTCGGGTGGTGGGCGGTGCCACCGCCCAGACTAGCGGTGCCACCGCCCAGACTAGCGGTGCCACCGCCCAGACTAGCGGTGCAACCGCCTAGCTCTTCGGGTGGTGGGCGGTGCCACCGCCCAGACTAGCGGTGCAACCGCCTAGCTCTTCGGGTGGTGGGCGGTGCCACCGCCCAGACTAGCGGTGCAACCGCCTAGCTCTTCGGGTGGTGGGCGGTGCCACCAACACTTTGGCTCTTCGGGTGCTAGGCGATTCCACCACCTAGTATAGCGGTTCCACCGCTCGACCTTACTGGTCACTGGTTGGGCTTTAAGTCCGGCCCAAACTAGGTTTCATTTGGGCCCAGTTGGCCCCTAATCAAGATATAGGATTATTTCTTAATCCTAACTTAATTACATGCAAACTACGTAACTAAAAACATAATCCTAAGTAAGTTTTTAACCGGCGAACTTCAAGTCTTGTTCCGGCGAGCTTTCTGGCGATCTTCCGGCGGACTTCCGATACGCCCTTGGATTTCTTCCGACGGCCTCCCAACTGGTTTCTTCCGACGGCCTCCAACTGGCTCCCGATCTTGTGGCAAAATCAGCGAGTAGCCAAGCTTTCTCGGTGATCTCTGCGAACCTCCGATGATCTCTTCGGCGAACTTTCGAAAACTCCGACAAGTCCCCGATTTCTTCTCGATTGGTTCCGATAGCATCTCCGACGAATCTTCGGACTCTCAAACACCCATCGAACTTGATTCTGATAGACTTGCTTTATGTCTTCAAGCTTTTGTAGTTAATCCTGCATACTTATCTCAACATATGGATTAGATAAAACATGACAATTGACTTCATCATCAAAATCCAAGATTCAACAATTTCCCCCTTTTTGATGATGACAATCAATTGATAACGGAGTTAACCTTAACTCCCCCTATCTATATACCATACTCGAGATAAGTCATTCTTGAATTCGAAGCCTTTGAATTCAAGAGACATATTGATAAGTTAAGATCGTTTAATGTTATCAATACTCCCATCATGATTCCTATCATGATGTATCTCTTTGAAAATGATGTCAAGGCTTGACATCCATTTTCAAGTTTTACATATCAAATGTGAATGATAGTTATGGTAGCAATTCATCATATGGTAAGATATCAACATGTAAAATTGCGATGCAAGTTCTTGATATCTTAACTTAATGCAAATATTTCAAGTGTTTAGCAATCATAGCATTTCTATCATCAACTTACCATATATTTCGATGCAAGCTTCTTTAACATAATTCAAATTCAAATATGGCACTCATAGCATCAATTCATATATTTCTCCCCCTTTATCATCAACAAAAAGGAGAACGATATAAGCAAATTTTAAACATAAGTGCGGTAATGATTCATGTCATAACTAGGTTCATGTCATTTTTCAACAATGAGTGATAGGATACCAATTATACAAACATTTCAAGGAAAGCATGACATGGAGATAGCTTTGAATACTTCTTCCTTTTTATTTGTTATTATCTTTTTGCAAGAAGGAGAAAAACCATTTGTGAGTTTACTCGAATGAAGTTAAAATCGATAAGAGATTAAATCATGCTTCACTTTTATAAGGATCAAGATATGTATATGAATCAATGTCCTTGCAAGTAAAAAATCTTCCTTTTTCAAGAAGGAAATTATAAGAAGGAATCATTTTATCAAATCCATTTCTCGAAAATATTTTTCACATTATAAGCCTATGAGAGATGCATTTGCTAATTGATTCTATATGTCAAAAATCAATGATATGAATCAAACTCGATATGACATATGCTTATGAAATCTACATTAAGTTCGGAAGAGAATAAGGTATCAAGAAAATCTAAAAATAAAATTTAACACTTTCATGCATTCGGACAAGGTTTTGCTATAGATTTTCCAATACAATCATGAAGATAAAACATGCTTATTATCATGGAAATTTTTATATCCAAAACACATAATTTCCAACATGTTATTAAGGCATGTAATCATGTAAAATCATCATAGCAATTAAGTGATTTGATCATTGAATCAAGAAAGTCCGAAAAATAAATTTAATGAGTTCAAGCATTCGGATACATTATCATTCCTAATTCTCTTCTAATGAAATCAAATTGTTCTTCACTTAAAGGCTTTGTAAAAATATTAGCTAGTTGATGTTTAGTATCAATGAACTCTATAACTACATCATGATTAGTGATATGATCTCGTATAAAGTGATGTCTAATATCAATATGTTTTGTTCTTGAGTGTTGAATGGGATTCTTTGTTAAACATATAGCACTTGTGTTATCACATTTACTGGGAATATTTTTAAGACGAACTTTATAATCTTCTAAGGTATTTTTCATCCACACAACTTGTGCACAGCATGCACTAGCTGCAATATACTCAGCTTCGGTTGTTGATAGTGCAACCGAGTTTTGTTTCTTAGATGACTAGGAAACAAGAGCATGTCCCAAAAATTGACATATTCCTGATGTGCTTTTTCTATCTAATCTACACCCAGCAAAATCTACATCAGTATAAGCAATTAACTCAAACTTATCAATTTTTGGATACCATAATCCTAGATTTATGGTACCTTTAAGATATCTAAGTATTCTTTTAACCGCTTTGAGATGAGATATCTTAGGGTTCGATTGAAACCTAGCACAAAGTCCTACACTGAATATGATATCTGATCTAGTTGCAGTGAGGCAAAGTAAACTTCCTATCATACCCTTATAAGTTTTTTGATCGAAGCTTTCTCCATTTTCATCAACTTCTAACTTAGTGGAGGTGCTCATAGGAGTGTTAATAGCTTTTGAGCTTTCCATATTAAATCTTTTTAGCAAATCTAAAGCATATTTAGTTTGACTAATAAAGATGTCATTTCTTAGTTGCTTAATTTGTAAGCCTAAGAAAAAGGTTAATTCTCCCATCAAACTCATTTCAAATTCAAGACTCATGGTTTTAGCAAAAGATTCATAAAGAGATTCGTTTGTAGAACCAAAGATAATATCATATCATCAACATAAATCTGAACAATGAGAAATTATTTCAAAATTCTTGATAAACATGTAGTACAACATTGCCTTTGTTTCAAAATTCTTGATAAACAATGTAGTATCAACATTGCCTTTTGTGAAATTATTTTTAATAAGAAAAGAACTAAGTCTCTCATACCAAGCCCTTGGGGCTTGTTTTAAACCATATAGAGCTTTAGTTAATTTAAATACATGATTAGTGAAGCTATTATTTTCAAATCCAGGTGGTTGTTCAACATAAACTTCTTCGGAAATAAAGCCATTAAGAAAAGCGCTTTTAACATCCATTTGAAATAACTTAAAATTATTATTACTAGCATAGGCAAGAAGCATCCTTATGGCTTCTAATCTTGCCACAAGAGCGAAGATTTCTTCATAGTCGATACCTTCTTCTTGGTTGAAACCTTTGGACACTAATCTAGCCTTGTTTCTAACCACGACACCACATTCGTCTTGCTTGTTTCTAAAGACCCATTTAGTACCAATGACTAAATGGTCACTAGGTCTAGGAACAAGCTTCCATACCTTATTCCTCTCAAATTGATTTAATTCCTCTTGCATTGCAATGACCAAAGAATCATCTTTTAAGGCCTCGTCAATGCATTTAGGTTCGATTTGAGAGAGAAAGGCAGCATTAGCACAAAAATTCTTGAAAGAAGAACGAGTTTGAACCCCTTGTGATGTATCTCCTATAATTTGCTCTTTTGGATGAGCATCTACATACTTCCATTCCTTAGGTAAAGAGATTTTGGAAGAAGATGCATCCAAGTTGCTATTTTGAGGAGGGGGTTCCTTTAAATCCAAATTTTCAAAACCAATATCATCATAAAAATTATTTTTCTTTAACTTAGAAATTTCATTAAAAATTACATGAATAGACTCTTCTATAAGTAAGGTTCTTTTGTTAAAAACATGAAAAGCCTTAAAAACGGAAGAGTAATCAAGAAAGATGCCTTCATCGGATTTAGCATCAAATTTTCCTAAGGCATCCTTTTCATTTAAAATAAAGCATTTGCAACCAAAAACTTTAAAATAAGAAACATTTGGTGTTTTGTTATTCTATAATTCATAGGGAGTTTTTGATAGAGATGGTCTTATTAGAACCCTATTCATGATGTACAAGCCGTATTCACGGCTTCGGCCCAAAAATACTTAGGTAGACTATGTTCATTCAACATAGTTCTTGCCATTTCTTGTAGATTTCTATTTTTTCTTTCTACTACTCCATTTTGTTGAGGGTTTGTTGGAGTAGAGAAGTTGTGGTTATATTCGTTAACTTCACAAAAATTTTGGAAATCACGGTTTTGAAATTCACCACCGTGATCACTCTGAATTGATGAAATCATGAAACCTTTTTCGTTTTGTGTGAGTTTACAAAATTTAGAGAAACATTTGAAACAATCACTTTTGTGAGCCAAGAAATAGGTCCAAGTGTATCTAGTATAATCATCTAAAATTACAAAAGCGTATTTGCTTCCTCCTAGACTTGTTGTGTCAATTGGTCCAAATAAGTCCAAATGGATCAATTGTAATGGTCTAGTGGTGCTAATTTGATTTTTTGGTTTAAAATTAGTTTTTATTTGTTTACCTAGTTGACACGCATCGCATACTTTGTCCTTAACAAACTTCATATTTGGAATCCCTCGTACTAATTCTCTAGATGAGATCTTAGATATTAGTTTCATGCTTGCATGGCCTAATCTCCTATGCCAAAGCCAAGCATCATCTTTTAAAACGGAGAGGCACATTTTATTACCTAGTTCATCAAGATTGATGGTGTAGACATTATTTTGTTTTAATGCAATCATAGTCATGTTATTGTTTGATTTTTCAATAATACACACATTTGATTCAAATCTAATGATATAACCTTTATCGTATAATTGACTAATACTCAAGAGATTATGTTTCAATCCATCAACTAGTAATACATTATCAATAGAAAAGTTTAATTTGTTACCTATGGTTCCCTTGCCAATGATTTTGCCTTTGTTGTTGTCTCCGAAGGTGACATAGCCTTCGTCTATGCTAGTGAGCTTGGAGAATTGGGATGGATCTCCGGTCATATGCGTTGAGCATCCACTATCAAGGTACCATCTCTTGCTCCTAGCTTGTGATGGTGTATGTTTCTACAAGAAGGGATTATTTTTAGGTACCCATTTACTTTTGGGTGCCTCAAAAACTGATCTAACTTGTTTATCATATTGCATAGACTTTATCATGGTTCCTTTAGGAACCCAAATCAATTTGTTCGGACTAATTTTCTTGAATGGACATTGATAAGTTTTATGTCCATATTTGCAACAAAAGTTGCAATTGCTTTGGTGTTGAACATGTAAGATAGGACCTTTAATGAAGGTGGTTGGATTTTGGTGAGAACTTCTCACAAATCCGATTCCACTTCTTTTAGGAATGTGACCCTTATTTGTAAGGATCATGTTCAAAGACTTGCTACCGACCTTGAATTTCTTCAAGGTGTCCTTAAGTAGCAAGTTCTCCTTTTAGAGAGTTTATAGATCATGGCATTTTATGCATGGAGCTAAAGTATCATGATATTCAGTTTTTAATTTATCAAAATTATAAGTAAGACTATCATGCTCCTTTTTTAACAATTTATATTTTCTACTAATTGTTTTGCATTCATCAAATAACTCGTGGAAGGCATTAAATAATTCATGATAAGATAAATCTGCATCAATTAAATTCGTTACCTCCTCTCCGATGGCCATTAGGGCATAATGAGCAACTTGCTTGGTGTTGGACTCCTCTTTTTTGGATGCGCTTGAATCATCCCATGTTGCTTTGAGCGCCTTCTTCTTTGATGTTCTCTTTTTGACTTGGGGACAATTATTTTTAAAATGCCCTGACTTCTTGCATTCATAGCATATCACTTAGTCCTTTTTATGTTCAAGTTTATTTTTGGTGTTTTTTTTAAAATTTGTTCTTTCTTATAAATTTTTTAAATAGTGCAATGTCATTGTCATTGTCCTCATCACTTGATGTTTCTTTCAAGTGGTCTTCTTGTGAGTTGAGTGCCATATCCTTCCTGTTCTTTGGAAGGGGGTTCTCGAGCTCGTCATGAGCTTGATATGTCATTTCGTAGGTCATTAGAGACCCAATAAGTTCTTCAAGAGGGAATATTTTAAGGTCCTTGGCCTCTTGAATGGCAGTAACTTTTGGATCCCAACTTTTAGGAAGGGATCTTAAGATTTTAGTTACTAGTTCAAAGTTAGAAAAATCTTTACCAAGAGCTTTGAGTCCATTGATGACATCCGTGAAACGGGTGTACATGTCTCCGATGGACTCACTTGGTTTCATTCGGAAAAGTTCGTAAGAGTGCACAAGAATGTTGATTTTGGACTCTTTCACTCGGCTACTGCCTTCATGAGTGACCTCAAGTGTTCTCCAAATATCAAAAGCAGAATCACAAATTGAAACGCGATTAAATTCATTTTTGTCTAGTGCACAAAACAAGGCATTCATAGCCTTTGCATTTAAAGCAAAAACCTTCTTCTCCGATTCATTCCATTCGCTCATCGGAAGAGAAGATTTTTAAAATCCATTTTCAACAATAGTCCAAAGCTCGAAATCCATGGAAATGAGGAAGATTCTCATACGTGTCTTCCAATACGTGTAATCCGACCCATTAAACATAGGTGGACGTGTAATAGAATGTCCCTTATGCATGTTGGAGTAAGCCATCTCTCTTGGGTATTAAACCAAATATGAGAGTGAGCCTTGCTCTCATACCAATTGTTAGGATCGGAGCAGCACTAAGAGGGGGGGGTGAATTAGTGCAGCGGATTAAAACTAGTATGTTTGAAATTGATTCCGTAAAATGCGAGGATATTTCGTTCGATAGTAACTAGAGTAAAGTGAAGAATAAAAACTTGCTTTTATGTAGATAATGATTGTAGAAAAATAACAACTCACACATTCAAGGAACACGCAGATTTAAAGTGGTTCGGTCAAAATGACCTACATCCACTTGCGAAGCCTTCTTCGATGAGGCCCCCAACTTCCACTAGCAAATCACTTTGAAGGGGAAGGACAAACATCCCTCTTACAACCTTTACAAGTGGTTCACACTCTTATAAAATTTCAGCAAGAAAAAAAGGGATGTGAACACTCAAGCAATTTGAAAGTAAGACTTGCTAAGGCTTTGCTAAGACTTTTTTTTTACTCTATTGCTTCTCAAAAGTTGTAATCTCTACTGAGAATTGAGGGGTATTTATAGGTCTCAAGAGGATTCAAATTTGAGCTCCAAAATTTGAATTCTCTTCGGTTCCCGAAGCTAGCGGTGCCACTGCCTGTCTGTTCTGACACTGACAGTGTACTGGGCGGTGCCATCGCCCAGACTAGCGGTGCCACCGCCTAGCTCTTCGGGTGATGGGCGGTGCCACCACCCAGACCAGCGGTGCCACCACCCAGACCAGCGGTGCCACCGCCTAGCTCTTCGGGTGCTGGGCAGTGGCACCGCCCAGTATGACGGTTCCACCACCTGACCTTATTGGTCACTGGTTGGGCTTTAAGTCCGGCCCAAACCAAGTTTCATTTTGGGCCCAATTGGCCCCTAATCAAGATATAGGATTATTTCTTAATCCTAACCTTAATTACATGCAAACTACATAACTAAAAACATAATCCTAAGCAAGTTTTTAACCGGCGAACTTCAAGTCATGTTCCGGTGAGCTTTCCGGCGATCTTCCGGTGGACTTCCGATATGCCCTTGGATTTCTTCTGACGGACTCCCAACTAGCTCCCGATCTTGTGGTGAAATCAGCGAGTAGCCGAGCCTTCTCAGTGATCTCTGCGAACCTCCGATGATCTCTTCGGCGGACTTCCGAAAACTCTGACAAGTCCCCAATTTCTTCTCGATTGGTTCCGACAGCATCTCCGACGAATTTTCGGACTCTCAATCACCCATTGAACTTGATTCTAGTAGACTCGCTTTATATCTTCAAGCTTTCATAGTTAATCCTACATACTTATGATAAAACATGACAATTGACTTCATCATCAAAATCCAAGATTCAATAATTTAAGGTCTCTTTAAGCAGCAAACTTTCATTTTTTATTGCTTCTAAGTGTTCGCACTTAGAGCATGGAGGAGTTTGAAGACTATCAAGCTTATTTTGAAGTAAAACACGCTCTTTCTTTAAAAGATTAAACTTCTTACTAATAGTTTTACACTCATCAAATAATTCATGAAAAGCGATAGAAATTTCATCAAAAGATAAATCTTCATTAATTAAATCACATACCTCTTCTCCTAAAGCTATTAGCAGAAAGTTTGCCTCCTCTTTGTTGCTAGCTTCTTCGCTTTCTGAATCACTTGAATCATGCCAAGTCGCCTTTAAAGCTTTCTTCTTCTTCGGTTGCTTCTTCTTGGCTTGGGGCATTCATTTTTAATGTGCCCCGGTTTCTTGCATTCGTAGCATATTACTTGGTCCTTTTTATGTTCAAGTTTGTTTTTGGTGTTATTTTTAAATTTGTTCTTTCTTATATTTCTTTTTAAATTTTGAGTTAAAAGTGCAATGTCATCGTCACTGTCTTCATCACTTGATATTCCTTTCAAGTGGTCTTCTTGTGATATAAGCACCATATCCTTTCTGTTCTTTGGAAGGGGGTTCTCGAGCTCTTCATGAGCATGGCATGTCATTTCATAGGTCATTAGAGACCCAATAAGTTCTTCGAGAGGAAATGTTTTAAGGTCCTTGGCCTCTTGAATGGTCATAACTTTTAGATCCCAACTTTTTGGGAGGGATCTTAAGATTTTAGTTACTAGTTCAAAGTTAGAAAAATCTTTACCAAGAGCTTTGAGTCCATTGATGACATCCGTGGAACGGGTGTACATGTCTCCAATGGACTCACTTGGTTTCATTCGAAAAAGTTCATAAGAGTACACAAGAATGTTGATTTTTGACTCTTTCACTCGGCTAGAGCTTTCATGAGTGACCTCAAGAGTTCTCCAAATATCAAAAGCCGAATCACAAATTGAAACACGATTAAATTTATTTTTGTCTAGTGCACAAAACAAGGCATTCATAGCCTTTGTGTTTAAAGCAAAATCCTTTTTCTCCGATTCATTCCATTCGCTCATCTTGAGAAGATTTTTGAAATCCATTTTTGACAATAGTCCAAAGCTCGAAATCCATAGAAATGAGGAAGGTCCTCATACGAGTCTTCCAATACGTGTAATCCGACCCATTAAGCATAGGTGGACGTGTAATAGAATGACCCTCATGCATGCCGGAGTAAGCCATCTCTCTTGGGTATTAAACCAAATATGAGAGTGAGCCTCGCTCTGATACCAATTGTTAGGATCGTAGTGACCACTAAAGGGGGGGGGGTGAATTAGTGCAGCAGATTAAAACATGAATGTTTAATAACGAATTCGTAAATATGAGGAGATTTCATTTTGATAGTAACTTGAGTAGATGAAAATCGAAAGCTAGCAATAGTGTAAATGACAATTTCAGGAAAGTAAGAACTCACACATTCAAGGAACACATAAATTGAAAGTGGTTCGGTCAAAATGACCTACATCAACTTGCGAAGCCTTCTTTAATGAGGCTCCCAACTTCCACTAGCAAATCACTTTGAAGAGGAAGGACAAATACCCCTTTTACAACCTTTTACAAGTGGTTCACACTCTTACAAATTTTCAATGAGAAAGGAGGTGAACACTCAAGCAATTGAAGAAAAGACTTGCTAAAGACTTTGCTAAGGCTTTTATCTCAATCTATTGCTTCTCAAAAGTTGTATTCTCTATTGAGAATTGAGGGGTATTTATAGGCCCCAAGCGGATTCAAATTTAGGCTCCAAATTTTGAATTATCTTGGGTTTCTGAGGCTGGCGGTGCTACCGCCTGTTGGTGGCGGTGCCATCGCCTATCAATTTCCACATTGACAGTGTTCTAGCGATGCCACCGCCGGAACTCTCGGGTTCTGGGCAGTGCCACCGCCCAAACTCTCCGGTGCTAGGCGGTGCCACCGCCCAGTTCGACGGTAACACCGTCTAATACTTCAAGCTCTAGGTGGTTCCATCGCTCGACCTCTCGGGTGCTGGGTAGTGCCACCGCCCAGTCTGGCGGTACCACCGCCCGACCCTTTGGGTCACTGGTTGGGCTTCAAGTCCGGCCCAAACCAAGTCACATTCGGGCCCAGTTAGCCCCTAACAAGGATATAGGATTATCCCATAATCCTAACCTTAATTACATGCAAACTCCGTAACTAAAAATATAGTCCTAAACAAGTTTTTAAACGGCAAACATCGAGTCTCATTCTGGTGAGCTTTCCGGTGATCTTCTGGTGGACTTCTGATACACCCTCGGATTTCTTCCGGCATACTCCCAACTGGCTCCCGATCTTGTGGCGAGTTCAGCGAGTAGCCGAGCCTTCTCGGGGATCTCCGTAAACCTCCGACGATCTCTCCGGCAGACTTCCGAAAACTTTAGCAAGTCCCTGATTTCTTCTCGGTTAGCTCTGGCAGCATCTCCGATGAATCTTCGAACTCTCAAACACCTATCAAACTTGATTTCAGTATCCTTGCTTTATGTTTTCAGGCTATCGTAGTTAATCCTGCACACTTAACTCGATAATATGGATTAGAACAATTAACCCATCAATTGATTTCATCATCAAAATTTGAGATTCAACATGGTACTCCTGAATAGTAGAGGTTTGTCGAATCTTTGCTAGTTGTTCGTCAATGTTCTCGTAATCGGTTGGTCCGAAGCGTATCAATAGTCCTTCTTTGAATTGTCACCATGAGAGGACTCCATGAGTATATTTAAACTAGTCCAACCACTGTATGGCATCCCCTTCAAGATGTATAGCTGCAATTTCTACCATAGATGCATCCGCAGTTTTATGATACCAAAAATATCGCTCCATGCACAAGATCCAATCAATCGGGTCTCCTTCTTCCCATCTAGGGAAGTCCACCCTCATGCGTGGATAGTTGAGGTCAGTCATAGAGCCTCCCCTCTCTTAGAAGTCATCACTTTGGCCTTGTTGTGATTGGTTAGAGCTCTCTCCTTGATATGATTTCTTCGAGCTTGGTGGTCGACCCAAACTGAGTTCGGTAAAGAGAGTCCGAATCTTATCCTCTATTCGCACCTCAAGGCTTCAAATTTAGCATTGATTGTCTTTTTAGATGCCATAGTATATGCCTCCAAATCTGTGATATTAAGATATCTCTTTTGTTGTCAGGTTAAAGGCAAGTATGGGTTGAGAGAAGTGATGGTCGAAAGGGTTGGTGGATTAGTGGATGTAGGCTACGGTTTAGGCTTGTTTTGTGGCTGTTTTGGGTGCAGTTTGAAGGTGTGGTTTGGTGGAGTTTTAGGGCTATGGATGAGAGTTTTTGATCTATGGTAGATGGTAGCAAAAGCTTTATAGAAATTAGAGGAAGTTTGCTGCAGAATTGTGTTGTCTTGTAAGAGCAGAATTGTCGTGGAAGAAACCACGGTTTCTCAACAAAATTTCGACCAAAAACTTGAGAGATTTGAGGAGGGAATTGACAACAAAATCTCAGTTTATATGACAGTAAGGAGATGAAATTTAATCAAGAAAATTTCAGCAGTATAACAGCAAGGAAATTGGTGTAAATTGCGATAGTAGAATTCTTGTCGAAAAATTTTAGCGGTTTACGATGAAAATTTGCAGCAACACAAAATCATTTCTAGAGATGAATTCCTTAATAGATCAATCTTAGATGGAAGCCAAGATGATATATGAAGTGTATAAGAAATGTCGTTCGAAAAAGATTGCAAATAGATTGGTTAAGGCAAAAATATGCGGCTGAAATTTTCTGTAGCACAGATTTTCAATTGTAGCAGATTAGACGTAAAAGATCAGTAGTTTATATTAAGAATTTTTTGACAAAATAAAAAGAAAATCTACTGTGAGGAAGTGTCAAAGTTATCATAAAAATTTTAAAGAGATTTGGATAGAAAAAAAATAGTAGCAAGATCAAATAAACTGTACTATGCGGTTGGAATTTTATAGTATAGATTTTCAAGTATAGCAGATTAGACGTAAAAGATCAATAGTTTATATTGAGAATTTTTTGACAAAACCAAAGGGAAATCTGCTGTTAGGAAGTTTCAAAGTTATTATAAAAATTTCGTAGAGATTTGGATAGAAAAATACAGTAGCAAGATCAAACAAATTATGCTATGCGATTTGAATTTTGTAATGTATCTTTCGTCGTAGAGATGAAAAATTTATGACGAAAAGTTTATGCAGCAATATAGGAACAATTTTTTTTTTAGATTTTTGAATAAAGATAACTAAATTGCAGCAATAGTAAGGTAGGAAACCAGAACTTGTTGCAATTCACTAGGAGATCAAAAGATGATCTGCGGTGGTGGAGATGACGGCGGAATTTGATGACGATCTTTTAAGAAATTGTAAGAATTGCTTTAGGCAGCTATGGAGGGATGATGGATGGCTATGGAAGGGCAGCAAGATGCTAAGAATGCTACTCTGATATCAAGTGTTAGAACCCCTGCAGATTCTAAGCTTGGGGTTGATCTCTTTAGGGGATCGGCCTCCTTGGAACTCTATAGGGGTTCCTTCCTCCAAGTTGCTGCACAAAGGCTATAGAAAAGATTCATCTATTGCTTATCAAAAGAGGATGAACACATGACTATTTATAGGGTTTCTAAACCCTAACTCCTAATAGGACTCCTACTCAAGACACCTAGTCAATTAAGACTTCTACTCAAGACTCCTAATAGGACTCCTACTCAAGACTCCTATTCCTTTACAACTCCTAATTCTTTTCTAAGAAATAACCTCCAAACCCTAGCCGGCCTCTTCACTTCTTTAATAAGGGTTGGCTTAGGTAGGTTTTACATGAATGCCCCTATCAATTAGGACTCTCCTAACTAGAGTCCTAACATCTTTCTTCTAAAATTATGTGCCCAAGGTACTCTACTTTTGACTAGAGAAAGCTGCACTTTGGTTGCCTAACAAAAAGAGTATTCTCCTAAAGGATCGTCAAAACAATTCGTAAATGCTAAAAGTGAGTCTCAAGAGAAGGGTTGTAAATGAGAATATCATCAAAAAATACCAGCACAAATTTACGAAGAAAGCTCCAAAAAATATTGTTCATGAGACTTTGAAAGGTTGTAGGAGTATTAGTAAGTTCAAAGTGCATTATCAAGAATTTATAATGGCCATCATGTGTGCGGATTGCAGTTTTTGGAATATCGTCTTCACATACCCGAATTTGGTGGTAACCGGATCGGAGGTCCAACTTCATGAAGACTCGAGCTCCTTTTAATTCATCAAGAAGTTTATCCACCACTAGTATTGGGTACTTATCCTTAATAGTGATGTAATTTAATGCTCGATAGTTGATGCACATCCGCCAAGTTCCGTACTTCTTATGTACAAGTAGCACCGATGAGGAATAGGGGCTGCAACTTGGTCGAATCACCCCTGATTCAAGCATCTCCTTTACAATCATTTCAATTTCATCCTTCTGGATGTGGGGATAATGGTACGACCAAGTGTTCATTGGTGGCTTCTCTGGAAGGATTGGAATCTGATGGTCATGTTGCCGAGCAAGAGGACGACCACGTAGTTCGGTAAAAATGTCGGTAAATTCAGTAATCAATTGGACAAGATTTTGATCTTCAATTTCTATTTTATTCTCCTCTAGTTACTATTAGAGATGCATCAAAAAGCCACCATTTACCTTGTATAAAACTTTCTCCATTCGTTGGGTCGAAACGGTGGTTACGTTACTTCCGCGGTTCCTACGTAGGAGGATATGTTTGCCTTTGCAGTAGAATTTCATAATTAATTTGGAAAAGTTCCAATGACATCACCTAGAATAGTCAGCCATTCTATACCAAGCACAGCCTCAAAGTCATCAATTGGTAGGAGGATGAAGTCGGTGATAATTTCTTGGTCTTATAGTAATAGTTCATCTTTGGTTGCACTTTAGGATTCTACCGTCGGCAACCTTTACATCGAACTTGCTGCAACCTTCAATGTGAAGTGCCATCCGAGTAGCAACCTTACTGTTTAGGAAGTTATTAGTGCTGCCTGTGTCGATGAGAATAGTGATCGGTTGTTGTTTAAGAAGGCCTCCAACATTTATCGTTTGTGGGTTTGAGTAGCCGGCTAGCGCGTGTACCATAAAGTCGGTTGGTTGTGGTGCTTCTTCTATATCTTCTACTTCATGTTCAAAGCTCTCTTCTAGATGATCAATGACATCTTCTTCTACTAGTTCAATCACAAGAAGTCTCCCTTTTCTATAGCGATGCTCGCGGCTCCATTGCTCGTCGTAATGCTAACATAACCCCTTCATAGATCACTCCCGAAGCTCTTCTCTTATCAACCTTCCTAGTGCAGGGGCTCAGTTGACAATGGGGGGGCTAAGGGCTTTGGTATTCCTGGTTGGAGAGTGACCCTAGTCCTCTGGGCTTCATGGTTCAATCGTTCCTCTTGAAGTTGTGCGAAAGAGATGGCTGCCATAATCATGTATGGTTGCTGCACTTTAACTTCTCCCTAGATCTCCGACCTCAAGCCCTCAATAAAGGTCCCCAATAGCTATTTCTTAGACTAATCATGAGTATGATTGGATAACCTTTCAAACCTAGTTTAGTACTCCTGAATGGTGGAGGTTTGTCGGATCTTTGTTAGTTGTCTGTTAATGTTCTCGTAATCGGTTGGTCCAAAGCAGATCAATGGTCATTCTTTGAATTGTCACTATGAGAGGACTCCATGGGTGTGTTCAAACTAGTCAAACCATTGTATGGCATCCCATTCAAGATGTATAGCCGCAATTTCCACCATAGATGTGTCTGTGGTTTTGTGATACTGAAAATATCGCTCCGCGCGTGAGATCCAACCAATCGGGTCTCCTTGTTCCCATCTAGAGAAGTCCACCCTCATGCATGGACAGTTGGGATCAGTCATAGAGCCTCCCCTCTCTTGGAAGTCATCTCTTCGGGCTTGGTGTGATTGGTCATAGCTCTCTCCTTGATGTGATTTCTTCGGGCTTATTGGTCGGCCCAAACTGAGTTCGGTAAAGAGAGTCCGAATCTTATCCTCTATTCGCGCCTTGAAGGCTTCGAATTTAGTATTGATGGCCTCCTCCAATGCCATAGTATATGCCTCCAAATCTATAATGTTAAGATCTCTCTTTTGTTGTCGGGTTAAAGGCATGTATAGGTTGAGTTCGAAAGGGTTGGTAGATTGGTGGATGTAGGTACGGTTTAGGCTTGTTTTGTGGTTGTTTTGGGTGCAGTTTGAGGGTGTGGTTTGGTGGAGTTTTAGGGCTGTGATGGTAATGGATGAAGGTTAGGAAAAAAAAATCTTAGATCTATGGTAGATGGCAGCAATGGTTTAATAGAAACCAGTAGAAGTTGCTGTAGATATGTGTTGTCTTGTAAGAGCAGAATTGTCGTCAAAGAAATAATGGTTTCTTAATGAAATTTCTAGCAAAAACTAAGAGATTTGAGGAAGTAATTTGACAACAAAATCTCAGTTTAGGTTTAGCAATAATGACCAATTTAATCCAAAAAATTTTGGCAGTATAACAGCAAGGAAATTGGTGCAAGTTGCGATAGTAGAATTCTCGTTAAAAAATTTCAACGATTTGCGATGAAAATTTACAGCAACACAAGAACATTTTTAGAGATGAATTCTTCAATAGATCAATTTTAGATGGAAGCCAAGATGATCTATAAAGCATATAAGAAATTTCATTCAAAAGGGGTTGCAAATAGATTGGTTAAAATTGACAATATGCTGCTGAAATTTTCTGGAGTAATCCTTCATTTGCAAAGATGATAACTTTTGCAACGAAAGGAATTCACAATATGAGATAGATAAGAAGACTTCTTCCTAGTATTTTAAATGGAAAATTATAGTAGCAAAAGGTATTAGTGATAGGAGAATACCAGATCTCTAATGCAATTAGAGGTGACGGCAGTAGATTGATTTGATCTACAGCAGATGATGACGGTGGAGCTGGTGACGTCAAGAGTAATTATGGGAATTGCTTGGTTGGTGGTGGGCAGCAAAAGCAATAAGATCGCTGCTCTGATACTTGATGATAGAACCCTAGAGGATTTCTTTGTAGATTGATCTTTGAGGGGGATTAACCCTTGGAACACTATAGGGGTTCCACCCTCCTAGAAGTCGGCCAAATGGCTATAACTAGTATAGATTTTGTGTTGCTGCAAATTTCGACAAGAATTCTGCTATCACAACTTACGCCAATTTCCTTGATATTATACTGCCAAAATTTTCTTCATTAAATTGCATCTCCTTATAGTCATATAAACTGAGATTCTGCTATCAATTCCCTCCTCAAATCTCTCATGTTTTTGGTGGAAATCTTGTTGAGAAACTGCTATTTCTTCGACGACAATTCTACTCTTACAAGACAACACGATTCTGTAGCAAACATCCTCTGATTTCTATCAAACCTTTGCTGCTATCTACCATAGATCAAAAACTTTCATCCACAGATCTAAAACTCTACTAAACCACACCCTCAAACTGTACCCAAAATAGCCACAAAACAAGCCTAAACCGTAATCTACATCCACCAATCCACCAACCCTTTCAACTATCACTTCTCTCAACCCATACTTGCCTTTAACCCGACAACAAAAGAGAAATCTTAACATCACAGATTTGGAGGCATATACTATGGCATATAATGAGGCAATCAATGCTAAATTTGAAGCCTTGGAGGCATGAATGAAGGATAAGATTCGGACTCTCTTTACCGAACTCAGTTTGGGCCGACCACCAAGCCCGAAGAAATCATATCAAGGGGAGAGCTCTAACTAATCACACCAAGCCCAAAGTGATGACTTTCAAGAGAGGGGAGGTCTATGACTGACTCCAACTATCCACGCATGAGGGTGGACTTCCCTACATGGGAAGAAGGAGACCCGATTGGTTGGATCTCGCGTGCGGAGTGATATTTTCGGTATCATAAAACTGCAGATGCATCTATGATAGAAATTACAGCTATACATCTTGAAGGGGATGCCATACAATGGTTTTACTAGTTTAAATATACTCATGGAGTTCTCTCATGGTGACAATTCAAAGGACTATTGATCCACCTCGGACCAACTAATTACGAGAACATTAACGAACAACTAGCAAAGATCCGACAAACCTCTACCGTTTAGGAGTACTAAACCAGGTTGAAAGGTTATCTAATTAAACATATGATTGGTTTCAAAAATAGCTATTGGGGACCTTCATTGAGGGCTTGAAGCCAGAGATCTAGGAGAAGTTAAAGCACGACAACCGTACACGCTTATGGTAGCCATCTCTTTCGCACGACATCAAGAGGAGCGATTGAACCATGAAGCTCGAAGGACTAGGATTGCTTCTTGACCTGCAATGCAGAAGCCCTCAACCCTCCTACTATCAACTAAGTCCCTACACCAAAAATGATGACAAGAGAAGAGCTTCGGGAGTGATCTACAAAGGAGTTATGTTGTCACCGCGACGAGCCGTGGAGCCGCGAACATCACTGTAGAAAGGGAGACTTCTTATAATTAAACCAGTGGAAGAAGAGGTCATTAAATATCTAGAAGAGAGCCTTGATAATGAAGAAGAAGATGTAGAAAAAGAGCCACAACCGATCGAAGTTATGGTACATGCACTAGCCGGCTACTCAAACCCGCAAACGATGAAAGTTGAAGGCCTTCTCAAACAACAATTGATCACTGTTCTCATCGACACGGGCAGCACTAATAACTCTTCCTAGATAGTAAAGTTACTGTGGATGGCCTTACCTATCGAGTATTATAGTAGGTTTGATGTCAAGTTCACCGACGGACGGATTTTGAAGTGTGATCGTAGGTGCCCGCGGGAGAAACTGTTACTGCAGGACCAAGAGATAATTGCATATTTCTTCCTCCTCCCTCTTGATGATCATGAGACCATACTCAAAATTGAATAGTTGATGATATTAGGTGATGTTTCCTAAAATTTTATGAAACTAATTGTGAAATTTTACAATAAGGGAAAACAGGTGATATTGCATGGGAAACGTGGGGGCGACGTAATGACGATTTGCATACAACACATGGAGAAGGTTTTGCATAAAGCATGCAGTGGCTTTTTGGTACAACTTGAGTAGCAAACTAAGGGAGAGCCAATAGAATTTGAAGATCTAAACCTACTTCCTTTGCTTGCTGAATTTTCAGATATATTTGACGAACCGTGCAACCTACCTCTTGCTCGTCGGCATGATCATTGTATACCGATTCTTTTGGGCAAACCTCCTACAAATACTTAGCTATATCAGCATTTATATCTGCAGAGGGATGAAATAGAGAGGATTGTAAAAAAGATGCCCGAAACAGGAGTTATTCGGCCAAGTTGCAGCCCCTACTCTTCACCAGTGCTCTTTGTACGAAAGAAGGACGAAACATGGCGAATGTGCATTGATTATCGAGCCCTCAATGGCATAAACATTAAGGACAAATATTCTATTCCAATAGTAGATGAATTGCTAGATGAAAGGGAGCACAAATCTTCACAAAGCTGGACCTTCGATCCGGGTATCATCAAATATGAGTGTACAAAGAAGATATACCGAAAACCGCCTTTCGAACACACAACAGCTACTACGAATTTTTACTTTCTTCACCAAAAGGTGAAATATCTTGGGCATATCATATCAGAGGAAGGTGTGGCAGTGGACCCCTCTAAAATTGGAGGCATTTAGAACTGGCCGACCTCGAGGAACATAAAATTGCTACGTGGCTTTCTCGGTTTAATAGGCTATAATCACAAGTTCATGAAAAACTATAGAAAGATCAGTACACCACTTCCTTGCTGAAAAAAAATGCTTTCCAATGGTTAGACAAAGCCACCACTACCTTCGACGAACATAAAACTGCAATGATGACAACGCTCGACTTCGGCACAACTTTTCTTATTAAAACTGATGCCTTCAGAGTCAGAATTAGTGTTGTACTAATGCAAGATGGCCACCCCCTCGCTTATACTAGTAAGGCATTATCTCTTCCTCATCTCAAAATGACTATTTATGACATGGAGATGCTTACGATTGTGCATGCGGTAGCCAAGTGGAGATCGTACTTGATCGGGAGACGCTTTCAAATCAAAATCGACCATAAAAGCCTAAAATATTTCTTGGAGCAAAAGATATCTTCCTCAGAGCAGCAAAAATGAGTAACAAAGCTTCTTGGATATGATTATGAAATAACTTACAAAAAGGGAAAAGCGAATGTTGTTGTAGATGCGCTTTTACGGCTACCCAAGAAAGTTGAATTTTCAGCCATTTCACTTTCGACCTATGACTTCCTTAAGGATATTAAGAGGGAATGGCAGAAAGATCCGGAGATTAGTAAGATTATAAAAAAATTGGAGGAAGCACCAAACTCCGTGGCTCATTACAATTGGAACTCAAAAGAATTATGCTATAAGGGACGCATTGTGCTTGTGCCAAATTCTACTTGCATCTTCACGAGCAGATTTTGGACAGAGTTATTTCATATGTAGGGTGCTAAAGTGAAAAGGAGTATGGCATATCACCCATAAACCGATGGCCAAACGGAAGTGGTAAACATGTGCTTGGAGATAGCCCAAAGCCACCCACCAAATATGACTACCCAAGGAGAACTCCAAACCCAATCGAGTGCTATTATTGATCGACAGATAGTGACTCAATAATGACGACCCATTACTGAAGTGCCAATACAATGGGCGAACATACCAGTAGAAGGTGCCACTTGGGAGAACTATGATGACTTGAAGATTAAATTCTCAGAATTCATGGATTGTTAGCCTCAAGGACAAGACTGATTTGAAGAGGACGGGTTTGTTAGGACTCTACCTAGGAGAGTCCTAATTAATAGGGGCATTCATGTAAAACCTACCTAAGCCAACCCTTATTAAAGAGGTGAAGAGGCCGGCTAGGGTTTGGAGGTTATTTCTTATAAAAGAATTAGGAGTTGTAAAGGAATAGGAGTCTTGAGAAGAGTCCTATTAAGTAGAAGAGTCTTGAGTATAAGTCTTAATTGAGTAGGAGTCTTGAGTAAGAGTCCTACTAGGAGTTAGGGTTTAGAAACCCTATAAATAGTCATATATTCATCCTCTTTTGACAAGCAATAGATGAATCTTTTCTGCATCCTTTGAGCAGTAACTTGGAGGAATGAACCCCTTTAGAGTTCCAAGGAGGCTGATCCCCTAGAGAGATCAACCCCAAGCTTAGAATCTACAAGGGTTCTAACAGGTTGCTCTCCGACCAGCAATACTAAAGCCCCTATCCCCCCCTACTGTCAACCGAGTCTCTACACCAAAAAGGTTGACAAGAGAAGACCTTCGGGAGCATTATGCGAAAGGGTTATGTTGGCACTATGACGAGCCGTGGAGCCATGAGCATCGTTGTAGTAAAGGGAGACTTCTTATGATTGAATAAGTAGAAGAAGAGGTCATTGAACATCCAAAAAAGAGCCTTGAACATGAAGAAGAAGATATAGAAGAAGAGCCACAACCGACCGACGTTACAGTACACACATTAGCTGGCTACTCAAACCCGCAAATGGTGAAAGTTGGAGGCCTTCTCAAACAACAACCGTCACTATTCTCATTAACACGAGCAGCACTAATAACTTCCTAAATAGTAAGGTTGCTACTCAGATGGCACTCTACATCGAAGGTTGCAGCAAGTTCGACGTAAAGGTTGCCGAAGAAAGAATCCTCAAGTGCGACCAAAAATGTCCGCAGGTGAAACTGTTACTACATGACCAAGAGATAATCACAGATTTCTTCCTCCTCCCTCTTGATGATCACGAGGCCATGCTCAGAATTGAATGGTTGATGACATTAGGTGATATTTCCTGGAATTTTATGAAACTAATTATGAAATTCTACAGTGAGGGGAAACAAGTGATACTGCACGGGAAACGTGGGGGCGACATAACGATGATTTGCACACAACAAATGGAAAAGGTTTTGCATAAAGCATGCAATAGCTTTTTGGTATAACTTGAGTAGCAAACTAAGGAAGAGCTAATAGAATTTAAAGATCTAAACCTACTTCCTTTGCTTACTGAATTTTTAGATATATTTGACGAACCGTGCAACCTACCTCCTACCCGTCGGCATGATCATTGTATACTGATTCTTCTGGGCAAACCTCCTGCAAATACTCGTCCATATCAATATCCATATCTATAGAAGGATGAAATAGAAAGGACTGTAAAAGAGATGCTCGAAACAGGAGTTATTCGGTCGACTTGCAGCCCCTACTCTTCATCGGTGCTCTTCATACGAAAGAAGGACAGAACATGGTGATTGTGCATTGACTACCGAGCTCTTAATGGTATAACCATCAAGGACAAATACCCTTTTCCAATAGTAGATAAATTACTAGATGAAAAGGAGCTCAAATCTTCACAAAGCTGGACTTTTGATCCGGGTATCATCAAATATGAGTGTGCGATGAAGACATACCAAAAATCACCTTTTGAACACACAACGACCACTATGAATGTTTGCTTTTTTCAACAGAAGGTGGAATATCGTGGGCATATTATATTAGAGGAAGGTGTGGCAATGGAACCCTCCAAAATTAGAGCAATGCGGAATTGGTCGACCTCGAGGAACATAAAATTGTTACGTGGCTTTCTCGATTTAATAGGCTTCTACCGTAAGTTCATGAAAAACTATGGAAAGATCAATGCACCACTTACTTCCTTGCTAAAAAAAAAATACTTTCCAATAGTTGAATAAAGCCACCACCACCTTCGACAAACTTAAAGCCACAATGACGACAATGCTTGTACTAACGCTACTTGATTTCGGTAAGACTTTCGTTATTGAAGCCGATGCCTCCGGAGTCAAAATTAGTGTTGTACTAATGCAAGATGGCTGCCCCCTCGCTTATACCAGTAAGGCATTATCTCCTTCCTATCTCAAAATAACTATTTATGACAAGGAGATGCTCATGATTGTGCATGCGGTGGCCAAATGGAGATCGTACATGATCGAGCGATGCTTTCAAATCAAGACTAACCATAAAACCCTAAAATATTTCTTGGAGTAGAAGATATCTCCTCCCGAGCAGCAAAAATGAGTAACAAAGCTTCTTGGATATGATTATGAAATAACTTACAAAAAGGGGAAAGAGAATGTTGTTGCAAATGCGCTTTCATGGCTACCTAAGCAAGCTGAATTTTTGGCTATTTCACTTTCGACTAGCAGCTTCCTTGAGGATATTAAGAGGGAATGACAGGAAGATCCGGGGATGAGTAAGATTATAAAAAAATTGGAGAAAGCACTAAGCTTCGTGACTCATTACAATTGGGACTCAAAAGAATTATGCTATAAGGGTATTAAATTAAAAAGGAGTATGGCGTATCACCTACAAACTGATGGCCAAATGGAAGTGGTAAATAGGTGCTTGGAGATAGCCTAAAGTCACCCACCAAATATGACTACCCAAGGAGAACTCTATACCTAGTCGAGTGCCATTATTGATCGACGGATCGTGACTCGACGACGATGACCCACTACTAAACTGCTAATACAGTGGGCAAACTTACTAGCAAAATGTGCCACTTAGGAGAACTATGATGACTTAAAGATCAAATTCCCAAAATTCATGGATTGTTAGCCTCGAGGACAAGGCTGATTTCAAGAGGGCGAGTCTGTTAGGACTCTAGCTAGGAGAGTCCTAATTGAGAAGGGCATTCATGTAAAACCTATCTAAGCTGAACTTATTAAAGAGGTGAAGAGGTCGGCTAAGGTTTGGAGGTTATTTCTTAGGGAAGAATTAGGAGTTGTAAAAGAATAGGAGTCTTGAGTAGGAGTCCTATTAGGAGTCTTAAGTATGAGTCTTAATTAAGTAGGGGTCTTATTAGAAGTTAGGGTTTAGAAACTCTATAAATAGCCATGTATTCATCCTCTTTTGATAAGCAATAAATAAATTTTTTCTGCAGCCTTTGCGTAGCAATTTGGAGGAATGAACCCCTATAGAGTTCCAAGGTGGCCGATCCCCTAAAGAGATCAATCCCAAGCTTAGAATCAGTAAGGGTTCTAACAGCTTCTTTGGCAAGCTCCTAGACTTCTCGATCAATTCTAGCAGAACTTCCGACGAACTCTTGAACTCCAAATGAAATCTTATTCTTGACTCTAGGACTTCATTTTGCTTTATGCCTTGATTGCTATCATAGTTAATCCTACACACTTAAAACCTACTTCAATCTAGACAATTATTACAAAGCTTGAATCAAATGTTGCCCAGCATGTCATTAGTTCATCGGTACGTCGTCCGATTCTTTGATGCATCGTCCTCTCTTGCTACCTATTGCCTAATTAGCCAATTGACCTTTGCAACTCTAATTTCCTTGGTACAATTTCTGCTCTTCTTGGCTCAATACTTGAACCCATGGCCCAAAGCCTTCTATCGATAAGTTGACCGATCCTTCGGTGCGACGTCCAATCTTTTGAGATGTTCTACTTTGGCCCAACATAATTCTTCTTGCTTTAATTGTCTCTCCCTGTTCGAAGCTTCCTACGTCACTCAAAACGTAGATCAAATCATAAACACTATCAATTGGTTTCATCATCAAAATCCAATATTTAACATAAACCTCCTTCATCCTCTCCTACAGATCTGTAGAGATTCAGGGATATACGATCTCCCTAGGTAACACAACTTTCTCACGCATGGATTTCAGTTTTGCAGATTTTGGACACTAATCTACGTATGATGATAATGACCTTTTTATGAAATTTAGGATTTTACTTTCTGTTCTTCTATTGTGCATGTGATGTCGCTCCTAGATTTTTCTACAATGATATCAGAGCTAGGTTATTCGCATGAAAGATTGATTTTGAACTACATGTTTTGTATTTTAGAAAGACTTTTAATTTCAAAATTATTGACACAAAAGGTGAGAAAGGGTAGCAACTATTATTGCCTTTGTTGCCCTCACAAAAGTGGCCAAATGCTACTTGCAGCATTAGCCATCTATGTGCCGACGGTTGGCTACCGACGGCCGCCTATAGTGGTGCCTACAAGTGTAGGTGATGCCTGCTAGCCCCTTGCCCATAAGGATGGGCGGATCCTACTGGCAGCCTGCCCGTAAGGGTTGACGGCGCTTGTGGGCTACAAGCGCTCGCCCGCAAAAGGGGTGCCACTTGTGAGTGAGTTGCCTACGAGGGGGGGCAGTACTCACCCTTGGGAAACATGCCCGTAGGGGCGCCACCGCTTGCGGGCTAGTCGTCCGCAGGCACGGGCGACGGCCCCTCCCCGTGCGGTGGTCGCTACCAATGGGGTGACGATAGCCACAACGCAACAACAGGGAAGGGGATAGGGTTTTGGGCAAAAAAGAGAGTTTTGCCTCTCAAAATTTTAAAAATTTTGAGTTATGTCCTTTATATCCATAGTACTAAAATGCCCTTCATAATTTAAAAAATTCCTTGCAGATCCCCAATTTCAGAAAATATTAGTTAATTAAAATAATAATAATAATAATTATTATTATTATTATCTAGTAGTCCTACATAATGGTGATGTGTACATGTGATGTATCATGTGGATGGATGATCATGGACTATGTGATGTATGTACATATGATGTGATTATTATTATTGGGGCCTGTGAGCCTCCAATTTTATTCTCGTTTATTATTGGACCTACATGCCTATGATTAAGTTGTAATCACATAAGTGGGCATAGTAGGAGCATGGAAGCGATAGTTGTACCCATGAGGTTGAGATGGACGATCATGACATATGGAGATGTGTTGAGATGCCGATAGAACTAATGAGGACGAGATGGACGATCATAGGGCATAGAGATGCACGGCTGCACACATCGATCTTGATGTAAATGATTAGTCCCACTAGCTCAGGCTAGATCACATTAGGCTATGATCCATGATCAAATTGTGTGATTGCTCATGTGATGTGTAATTGCTTGTACATCTACTATATATGTATATATATATTTGCATGCAATATAGATATATATTAAATATGTATGTGTATGACATGTCATATTAAGAGACCAAATCCAAATCTCCTTTCTTGATAATATTAAGTTGGTCAACATGAGGCAATTAGATTGACCCACGTGACCTTCGATCGTTATAGGTAAAGACCGATTCCCGACATAGGTTAAGTTGGTTGAGTCCCTCGAGGCTCACCTATATCGTGATTCGCTATCTTGCCTACGACATAGAGACCTCGAGGCTCACCTATATCGTGATTCGCTATCTTGCCTACGACATAGAGATGTCACCGGTGACCTGAGGACATGGCATGCTTGGTCGAGTTCCTCGAGGGTATATCATCGAATCAGACTCATCTTGTAATGATAGTAATGACTTAACCGAACATCATAGTTGGTCGAGTCCCTCAAGACTATGGCGATTCAGAGGTCGAACAAGACGAGAATCACAAAGAGTTGTGATCGGCAAGAGTTGCCTACCTTTTGGGCTTAGTGTGATTAATCGAGTCCCTCGAGGTTACACTAAGACATTGACTGGATCCTAGTCCCCACAAGAAGTCTGCCGCAAACTTCTGTTTCACATATTGAGGATGTCACATGACTCATTAGAAAATTAGTGGGAGTAGAATAATATAAAAGTGGATATCTTGATTGTTTATTTTTCTGCAAAAACTACATGTTACTTATTTTTGCTGCATCTTTATTTTTAAAAAAATTTATTTTGAAATCCCTTACATGGCATACTTGATATTAATCGCCTTACTGGTCCGAATTATACAGATTGGCTCTACAACCTGAGAATTGTTATCACGATAGAGAAATTTATGTACGTCCTTGATACAGTGATGCTTACGCTTGAGAAAAGGGCAAGCGAGAATGAGATCACTCGCTATGTGGAGTACATAGATGACTCCACTCTTGCTTAGTGTTACATGTTGAGCTCCATAACTCTTGAGTTATAGAGACAACACGAAAAGATGGATGCTAGATTTATTCTCCTACATGTCCGCAAACTGTTTGAGGAACAAAAAAGGACTTAACAATATGAGATATCCAAGAGCCTCTTCCGCGCTAGGATGACTAAGGGAAAAATTGTTCAAAACCATGTTCTAAAGATGATTGAGTGGATAGAGAAACTCACAGGTCTAGGAATGGTCCTAGAGGATAACCTGTGTGTGGATCTTGTGCTTCAGTCCCTAATAGATTTCTTTTTATAATTCATAATAAATTTTAATATTAATAAGCTTGAGGTGACTCTCCCTAAGCTCCTCAATATATTGAGAGAAGTAAAGAGCACTATCAAGAAAGAGAAGTCAGTTCTCTATTCTGGTGAGACCAGAAAGAAAAAAAAGGTGGAAAACTACCTTAAGAAGGGCAAGAGTAAGGGCAGACTGGGTAAAGCAAAGGTTATTAAGAAAGACCCAACAAAGGACAAAGGCTAGTATTTCCACTACGGCTAAGATGGGCACTGGAAGAGAAACAACAAAGAGTATCTTACAAAGAGGGCGAAATAGAAGCTTGGAGAAGCTTCAAGTACATTCATGATCAATCTCCATTTGTCAGAATCTTATAATAACACATGGGTATTGGATACCGGTAGTACCTATCATATTTATAATTCATTGCAGGTTCTGGCAAGACATAGGAGATTGGTGAGAGGCGAGATGGACCTTAAGATAGACAATGGAGCAAAAGTTGTTGTAGTAGCTATTTGCGACGTCACCCTACATTTGCCTAGTGGAGCTATTATTGCATTGGATGCATGCTATTTTGTTCCTTCTATTATCAAAAATATTATTTTCATTTCATGTTTGATAGTTAGTGAATATAAATTAGTTTTTGAGAACAATGATCATTTAATATTATTAGATGATGAGATCATAACGAGAGAAATATTGTATAATAGATTGTTTATAATAGATATTGCTCTACATATCATGAATGTAAGTGCGTCTAAGAGGAAGCGAGATAAGGTGAACAATGCATACCTATGGCATTGTACGCTAGGTCATATTCATAAGGGAAGGATTCAAAAGTTGCTAAAGGATAGATATCTATATCCATTCGACTATAAGTTATATGCAAACTTGCAAGCCTTACCTTCATGAAAAACTGAGCAACTCTCTTTTTAGTGGAACTAGAGAGAGAGCCATTAGTTGTTGGAAATTATAGATAGTGATGTATGTGGACTCATGTCAACTCATGCCATAGGTGGTTACTCTTAGTTTATTACTTTTACTAATAATTTCTTAAGGTATGGACATGTGTACTTGATGAAGTATAAGTCCAAGGTCTTTGAGAAATTCAGAGAGTATAAGAATGAAGTGGAGAACCAGCCTGAAAAGAGTATCAAGACTCTTCAATCAAATCGAAGAGCTGAGTACTTGAGTATAGAGTGTTGAATCTCGGATTTTGATGATGAAGTCAATTGTCATGTTTTATCTAATCCATATGTTGAGATAAGTATGCAGGATTAACTACGAAAGCTTGAAGACATAAAGCGAGTCTACCGGAATCAAGTTCGATGGGTGTTTGAGAGTCCGAAGATTCGTCGGAGATGCTGCCGGAACCAATCGAGAAGAAATCGGGGACTTGTCGGAGTTTTCGGAAGTCCGCCGAAGAGATCATCGGAGGTTCGCAGAGATCACCGAGAAGGCTCGGTTACTCGTTGATTTCACCACAAGATCGGGAGCCAGCTGGGAGTCCGTCGGAAGAAATCCAAGGGCGTATCGGAAGTCCGTCGGAAGATCGCCGGAAAGCTCGCCGGAACAAGACTTGAAGTTCGCCGGTTAAAAACTTGCTTAGGATTATGTTTCTAGTTACGTAGTTTGCATGTAATTAAGGTTAGGATTAAGAAATAATCCTATATCTTGATTAGGGGCCAACTGGGCCCAAAATGAAATCTGGTTTGGGCCGGACTTAAAGCCCAACCAGTGACTAGCAAGGTCGGGCGGTGGAACCGCCGGTCTGGGCGGTGGCACCGCCCAGCACCCGAGAGCTAGGCGGTGGCACCGCCTGTCTGAGCGGTGGCATCGCCCAGCACCCGAGAGCCAGGCGGTGGCACCGCTGGACTGGGCGGTGGCACCGCCCAGTACACTGTCAGTGTCAAAACTGACAGGCGGTGGCACCGCCACTGATAGGCGGTGGCACCGCTAGCTTCGGGAATCGAAGAGAATTCAAATTTTGGAGCCCAAATTTGAATCCTCTTGAGGCCTATAAATACCCCTCTATTCTCAGCTGAGAATACAACTTTTTGAGCAGCAAGTGATTGAGAGAAAGGTCTTAGAAAAGTCTTAGCAATCCTTGGTTTTCAATTTGCTAGTGTTCACCTCCTTCCTTCTTGAAAATCTGTAAGAGTGTGAACTGCTTGTAAAGAGTTGTAAGAGGGGTATTTACCCTTCCATTTCAAGAGATTTGCTAGTGGAAGGTGGGAGCCTCGTCGAAGAGGGGCCTCGCAAGTGGATGTAGGTCATTTGACCGAACCACTTTAAAAACGGCGTAATCTCTGGTTCGCATTTCATTGTTGCTATTTACATTACTGCAAACCATCTTCACTTTGATGCTCTACTTCTTTGTCTCCTTCATACGTATGCCTTCAAGTTAAAACGCAATCGAAACGGTTTCAAACGAAACGTTGCTTTTATCGTACGAAGTTTCCGAAAGTGTTTAAATCATCGAAAGTTTATCGTTCTTTACCGCTGCACTAATTCACCCCCCCCCTCTTAGTGCCGCTCCGATCCTAACACAGAGTTCACCCAATTCCTCAAGAACCATGGGATTCTATCCCAATGGACACCTCCTTATACACCTCAGCTTGGTATTTGAAAGGAGGAATCATATACTATTAGACATAATGCAGTCCATGATGAGGTTCGTTGACCTACCCATCTCATTCTGGGGATACGCCCTAAAGACTACAACTTACCTTCAAAACAGAGTTCCAACTAAGTCAGTAGTATTTACACCATATGAGATATGGAAAGGGAAGAAGTTTAATATTAAAGTTGTCAAAATTTGGGGCTGCCCTACCCATGTTAAAAGACACAACCAATATAAGTTAGAATCCAGGATGGAGCGGTGTATGTTCGTGGGATACCCTAAGGATACTTGTGGGTATTATTTCTTTCATGTCGAGGACTAATAGGTCTTTGTAGCTAAAAGAGCAATGTTTCTTAAGAAATAACATATTCTTAGTAGAGACAGTGGGAGCATGATAGAGTTGAGCGAGATTGGAGAACCTAACTCAAGCACAACTCTACAGCTTGAGTCTATTCAGGTACCTAAAACACAAGTTCCAACTTTACGTAGATCTGACAGAGTGTCCTATCCTCCTGAGAGATATGTATGATATATTAGAGGAGAGGATGTTGAGGATATTGATCCTTAGACCTAAGAGAAGGATATTATGAGTATAGAATCCGGTAAGTGGCAAGAAGCCATGAATTCTAAGATGGATTTCATTTACTCCAATAAGGTTTGGAACCTAGTTGAAGTACCCGAGGGTATTGTTGGGAAGTCTTAGATGGCGACATCATATACATAGCAGAAGAACAAGAAAACAAAATCCCTTATTCCCAAAGAGATGTTCGTCGTTGTATGAAGATTGGTGTATAAAATCGCGAAACTTAAAACTGCATATAAGATAAATTGTGTTACCTAAGGAGATCGTATATCCCTGTTTCCTTGCAGAACTCTAGGAGAGGATGAAGGAAGTCAAGCATCCTCCTCTCTAACGGTGATCCACATAGTAGGGTTGCAACGATGCTCTTGAAAACTCTAGGCCTACTCTAAGGTGGAGAGAGAGAGAGAGGAGAATAAGAGAGGCAAGCAAAGACTTTAGCCTATGAACCACTAAATCCCTCCTATTTATAGAGGTCCCTTGTCAAACCCTAATGGATCCTCCCCTATTGGGTATTGGATCCGCATCCAACTATCCAAGCCTCTTAGATTAGTGAATCTCTATCCAACAATCTCTTATGGGCTTTATTAGATCTCATCCATAGGATCCAATAATTCAAGGGCTTATTGGATATCCAATAAGACAAGAGCTCTGACAGATATCTCATATCCGAACCTCTACTCATCGCAACACCTACCATATGTGTGTGACCCTCTAAGCCCAATATTGAGCTGGCCGTGAGTCATACTTGTCAAAACTCCTTCTAACTTAGTGAATTATTATCTCCATAATAATTCATTAGACTCATCGACTACGAACGTACTAGGCCATTACGCCATGGTCCCCAAACGATACAGGGGAATCCAATCCATTATACATGTCTATCCTCAATTACTGTGTACCTATAATACCTCATCTATCTAATATCCCAGAGAGTGTATACTAGATATGGTGCTGTCATACCCATACGGTTTCTACTCGAGTTTCGCTCTAATCAGATTCTCCCGGAGAACTCTTTCTCTCTCAATCCGAATAATCATGTCCAGGCATTTGTCTGAGCAAGAAAACATGGGATATTCCTCTTATGACGCCGAGAGTAGATGATCCTCTATCAACACTCAATAACCCTCGTAAGGTCGACTGTCACTCCCAATGACTAGCTGTACTAGATCTGGGACATCCAAACATATAAGTCTGGTATCAAATAGTGGAGCACTCATGTAGGACATCCTTAGTGTCTCAAGTCTAAGGAATAGATACACCACTAGGACTACAGAATCATTGTCTAACAATAAGGCATCATCAACTATCCAACATTCCGTAAGTGGATCAATTAGTAAACTCATTCTCCAATGAGCACTTGTATTATATCCCAAGTGTCCCCACACGAGCAGCTATGAGACCAGCTGCATCCATTATATGGATGGGTATATAGCCCACTAGTCTGTCCGGTTATCTCAATGTCCCTCTCGAATAACCTATGACTGGGATTATTTAGGATATGTGTTTAAAGGTGAATTGGTCTCATTATCGTGATCTCATCACGGTCCGATTACCATTGTATAGATCCAAGGACATCACAATATATACATGCATATATGCAATAGTCAATATAAAGTGATAAATACCAAAATATAATAAGCAAAAAGATTTTGTGTCAAGTCACACATGCCATCACTCACATGATTAGCTTGTTGGGCACCTATGACTGGCCATAAATTCTAAGATAGATTCCATTTACTCCAATAAGGTTTGGAACTTAGTTGAAGCACCCGAGGGTATTGTACCTATCGGTTGCAAGTGGATCTTCAAGAAGAAAATCGGAGTAGATGGAAATGTAGAGACTTATAAAGCAAGGCTACCCGAGGGTATTGTACCCATGGATTGCAAGTGGATCTTCAAGAAGAAGATCAGAGTAGATGAAATTGTAGAGACCTATAAAGCAAGGCTAGTGGCTAAGGGGTATTGTTAAGGGCAAGGTGTTGATTATGATGAAACTATCTCACCTGTAGCCATGCTAAAATCTATCTGAATTCTATTGGCTATTATAGCACTCTATGATTATGAGATCTAGCAGATGGATGTGAAAACCACGTTCCTCGATGACAACCACAAGTAGGTGTATATGACATAGCATGAGGGATTCATGTCTAAAGACTGCCCAGATAAGGTGTGTAGGTTGCTTAAGTCTATTTATAGACTGAAGCAAGCTTCTCGAATTTGGAACATAAGATTTAATGAGGTGATTAGATCTTATGATTTCATTTAAAACGAAGATAAACCTTATTTGTACAGGAAAGTAAGTAGGAGCGCTATTACCTTCTTAGTGTTGTTATATGTAGATGACATCCTAATCATTGGAAATGATATAGGAATACTATCCATAGTAAAGACCTGGTTATCTAGACACTTCTCCATGAAAGACTTAGGAGAAGTATCCTATATCTTAGGGATTCAAATCTATAGAGTTAGATCTAAAATGATACTTAGCTTATCCCAATCTAGGTATATAGACACCATTGTCAAAATGTTTGACATGAAAAATTTCAAGAGAGGTCTTACACCGATGAGACAAGGGATATCACTTCCTAGGAGTATGTCCCTAGAGACTCCTGAAGAAAGGGTAAACTATTGAGAAATCTTGGGGGCGACATCACATGCGTAGCGGAAGAATAAAAAACAAAATCTCCTTTTCCCAAAGAGATGTTCATCATCGTGCGAAGATTGGTGTGCAAAACATCCGCAAAATAAACTACGTATAAAATAGATTATGTTACCTAGGGAGATTGAATATCCTTATTTCCTTGCAGATCTCTAGGAGAGGGTGAAGAAGGTCAAGCGTTCTCTTTTCTATCGGTGATCCACACAGTAGGGCTACGACGACACTCCTCAAAACTCCAGGCCTACTCTGAGGTGAAGAGGGGGAGAAGAATAGGAGAGGCAAGCAAAGGCTCATGCCTATGAACCATTGAATCCCTCCTATTCATAGATGTCCTCTGTCAAACCCTAATGGAACCTCCACTATTGGGTATTGGATCTGCATCCAATTACCCAAGCTTCTTAGACTAGTGGATCTCTATCCAACAATATATTATGGGCTCTTATTAGATCTCATCCATAGGATCCAATAATTCAGGGGCTTATTGTGTTAGGATCAAGAGCACTAAGAGGGGGGGGGGTGAATTAGTGTAGCGGAAAAACTTTTGACGATTAAAACGACGTTCGTACGATAAGAACGATTTCGGTATGAAAGTCGATTCAGAAATTGCTTTAACTTAAGATCAAGTAAAGTGCAGTTTAAAGTAAAGCTATGGAAGTAATTGCAGTTAAGATAGAGAACAAAATGTAAATGCAAACCGAGATTTAGAGTGGTTCGGTCAATCTTGACCTACATCCACTTTTGGCTTCCTCCTCCGATGAGGTCACCGACATCCACTAGAGGCCTTCCTTCAATAGGCGAAGGCCAACCACCCTTTTACAGTTTCACTCCTTTTGACGGGCTTAGGAGACAACCCTTACAGATTTTTCACTCCTCTCTTGAATGATCAAAACTTTGAAGAAAAGAGGGAGAAGAACTTCTAGCCTTTTACAACACTTTTAAGCTCTCAAAATCTCAGAATAAATGCTAAGTTTCGGTGTCCTTTCATGCATGAAAGGGTGGGGTTTATATAGGCCCCAAACTGATTTGAATTTGGAGCTCAAAAATGTCATATCCCATGTTTTTGGGGTCCTGGCGGTACTACTGCCTGACAGAGCTCGGAGACCGAGCTCGGGCGGTACCACCGCTTGTCAGGGGCGGTGCTACCGCCCAGTCTCACTCGGAGACTGAGCCCAGGCGGTGCCACCGCCTGACAGGGGCCGTGCTACCGCCCAGTCTCACTCCGAGACTGAGCCTAGGCGGTGCCACCGCTTGACAGGGGCGGTGCCACCGCCCAGCCTCACTCCGAGGCTCGGCAGCTGGGCGGTGCCACCGCCAACCCAGGCGGTGCCACCGCCTGCCAGGGAATTTGGGTCCGAATGGGCTGATCCATTCGGCCCAATTTGGGTCTGTCAAGGGCCCAATTGCCCCAAGATTAAGTTAATGGGATCACCTCCCATTTCTAACTTAATCATCATGCTAACTATGATATTTTTCAAGATATTTACTGCAACTTGCTCCAGTGCGTCAATCGCTTCTTCCATCGGGCTTCCGGCGAACTTCTGGCGATCATCCGATGAACCCTTGGCGATGCTCCGGCGGACTTCTGGCAAACTCCTGGACTTGCGACGATCCACTTGGCGAGTTCCGATGAGCTTCTTTGGCAAGCTCCTGGACTTCTCGGATTTGTTCCTGCAGAACCTCCGATGACCATCCGGACTTCCGTCGAACTCTCGAACCCCCAACGTGATCATAGTCTTGACTTTGGCGCAACTCCTGCTGCATGTCTTACTTTCATCGTAGTTAATCCTGCACACTTATCTCAATATATGGATTAGATAACAAATGACAATTGATTTCATCATCAAAATCCGAGATTCAACAATCTCCCCCTTTTTGATGATGACAATCAATTGATAACGGAGTTAACTTTAACTCCCCCTATCTATATGCCATACTCAAGATAAGTCATTCTTGAATTCAAAGCCTTTGAATTCAAGAGACATATTGATAAGTTAATATTGTTTAACCTTATCAATACTTCCATCATGATTCCTATCATGATGTATCTCTCTGAAAATGATGTCAAGGCTTGACATCCATTTTCAAGTTTTACATTTCAAATGTGAATGATAGTAATGGTAGCAATTCATCATATGGTAAGATATCAACATGTAAAATTACGATGCAAGTTCTTGATATCTTAACATAATGCAAATATTTCAAAGTGTTTAGCAATCATAGCATTTCTATTATCAATTTACCATATATTTCGATGCAAGCTTTTTTAACATAATTCAAATTCAAATATGGCACTCATAGCATCAATTCATATATTTCTCCCCCTTTGTCATCAACAAAAAGGAGAATGATATAAGCAAATTTTAAACACAAGTGAGTGATAGGTAATTTTTCATCAATGAGTGATAGGATACCAATTATATAAACATCTCAAGGAAAGATTAAATCACGCTTTATTTTCACAAGGATTAAGATATGTATGTGAATCAATATCCTTGCAAGAAAAAAAAATCTTCCTTTTTCAAAAAGGAAATTATAAGAAGGAATCATTTTATCAAATCCATTTCTCGAAAATATTTTGCACATTATAAGCCTATGAAAGATGTATTTGCTAATTGATTCCATATGTCAAAAATCAATGATATGAATCAAAATCGATATGACATATGCTTATTAAGTTCGGAAGAGAATAAGATATCATGAAAATCCAAAATTTAACACTTTCATGCATTCGGACAAGGTTTTGCTATAGATTTTCCAATATAATCATGAAGATAAAACATGCTCATTATCATGGAAATTTTTATATCCAAAACACATAATTTCCAACATATTATTAAGGCATGTAATCATGTAAAATCATCATAGCAATTAAGTGATTTGATTATTGAATCAAGAAACTCCGAAAAATAGATTTAATGAGTTCAAGCATTCGGACACATTAACATTCCTAATTCTCTTCTAATGAAATTAAATTGTTCTTCACTCAAAGGCTTTGTAAAAATATCAGCTAGTTGATGTTTAGTATCAATGAACTCTATAACTACATCATGATTAGTGACATGATCTCGTATAAAGTGATGTCTAATATCAATATATTTTGTTCTTGAGTGTTGAATGGGATTCTTTGTTAAACATATAGCACTTGTGTTATCACATTTAATGGGAATATTTTTAAGATAAACTTTATAATCTTCTAAGGTGTTTTTCATCCACACAACTTGTGCACAGCATGCACTAGCTGCAATATACTCAGCTTCGGTTGTTGATAGTGCAACCGAGTTTTGTTTCTTAGATGACTAGGAAACAAGAGCATGTCCCAAAAATTGACATGTTCCTGATGTGCTTTTTCTATCTAATCTACATCCAGCAAAATCTGCATCAGCATAAGCAATTAACTCAAACTTCTCGGTTTTCGGATACCATAATCCTAGATTTGTGGTACCTTTAAGATATCTAAGTATTCTTTTAACCGCTTTGAGATGAGATATCTTAGGGTTCGATTGAAACCTAGCACAAAGTCCTACACTGAACATGATATCTGGTCTAGTTGCAGTGAGGTAAAGTAAACTTCCTATCATACCCCTATAAGTTTTTTGATCGAAGCTTTCTCCACTTTCATCAACTTCTAACTTAGTCGATGTGCTCATAGGAGTGTTAATAGCTTTTGAGCTTTCCATATTAAATCTCTTTAGCAAATCTAAAGCATATTTAGTTTGACTAATAAAGATGCCATTTCTTAGTTGCTTAATTTGTAAGCCTAAGAAAAAGGTTAATTCTCCCATCAAATTCATTTCAAATTCAAGACTCATGGTTTTAGCAAAAGATTCACAAAGAGATTCATTTGTAGAGCCAAAGATAATATCATCAACATAAATCTGAACAATGAGAAAATTATTTTCAAAATTCTTGATAAACAATGTAGTATCAACCTTGCCTTTTGTAAAATTATTTTTAATAAGAAAAGAACTAAGTCTCTCATACCAAGCCCTTGGGGCTTGTTTTAAACCATAGAGAGCTTTAGTTAATTTAAACACATGATTAGTGAGGCTATTATTTTCAAATCCAGGAGGTTGTTCAACATAAACTTCTTCGAAAATAAAGCCATTAAGAAAAGCACTTTTAACATCCATTTGAAATAACTTAAAATTATTATTACTAGCATAGGCAAGGAGCATCCTTATGGCTTCTAATCTAGCCACAGGAGCGAAGGTTTCTTCGTAATCGATACCTTCTTCTTGGTTGAAACCTTTGGCTACTAATCTAGCCTTGTTTCTAACCACGATACTATTTTCATCTTGCTTGTTTCTAAAGACCCATTTAGTACCAATAACTAAATGGTCATTTGGCCTAGGAACAAGCTTCCATACCTCATTTCTCTCAAATTGATTTAACTCATCTTGCATTGCGATAATCCATGAATCATCTTTCATGGCTTCGTCAATACATTTAGGTTCAATTTGGGAGAGAAAAGCGGCGTTGGCACAAAATTCTTTAAGAGAAGAACGTGTTTGAACCCCCTTAGATGTGTCTCCTAGAATTAGCTCCTTAGGATGAGCATCTACATATTTCCAATCCTTGGGTAAGGATGTTTCGGAAGTGGATGCATCCAAGTTGCTAGTTGGAGAAGGGGTTTCATTTAAATTCAAAGAATCAAAATTAACATCATCATCAAAATCATTTTTCTTGATTTCGGAAATCTCATTGAAAACAACATGAATGGATTCTTCTATAATTAAAGTTCTTTTATTGAAGATACGAAAAGCTTTAGAAACCGAAGAATAACCAAGGAAAATTCCTTCATCGGATTTAGCATCAAATTTTCCTAAGGCATCCTTTTCATTCAAGATAAAACACTTACACCCAAAAACTTTAAAATATGAAACATTGGGATTTTTGTTGTTCCACAACTCATAGGGAGTTTTGGTGAGTAAGGGTCTTACTAGAACTCTATTCAAAATATAGCATGCAGTGTTTACGGCTTCGGCCCAAAAATATTTGGGTAGGCTATGTTCTTTCAACATGGTTCTTATCATTTCTTGTAAATTTCTATTTTTTCTTTCTACTACTCCATTTTGTTGAGGATTTCTTGGAGTAGAGAAGTTATGATTGTATCCATTAAATTCACAAAATTCTTGAAAATCATGGTTTTGAAATTCACCACCATGATCACTTCTAATTGACGAAATCATAGAACCCTTTTCATTTTGGACAAGTTTGCAAAACTTGGTAAAATATCTAAAACATTCATTTTTATGTTTTAAGAAATAAGTCCATGTGTATCTACTATAGTCATCTACAATGACGAAAGCGTATTTGCTACCACCTAGACTTGATGTAGAGATAGGTCCAAACAAGTCCATATGGATCAATTGTAAGGGCCTAGAGGTACTTATTTGATTCTTAGATTTGAAACTACCCTTAATTTATTTTCCTAATTGACAAGCATCACACACATTATCTTTGATGAACTTGATATGAGGAATTCCTCTTACAAGTTCTTTGGATGATATTTGAGTGATTAGTTTCATGCTAGCATGACCTAATCTCCTATGCCAAAGCTAAGCATCCTCATTCAAAACCGTGAAACACATTTCATTACAAAGATCATTGATGTCAATAGTGTTTATGTTATTTTGTTTTAATGCAATCATAGATGTGTTTTTGTATGGTTTTTCAATGATGCAAGCATTAGATTCAAATTTGACAATATATCCTTTATCACATAATTGACTAATGCTCAAGAGGTTATGTTTTAAACCATCAACTAACAAAATATCTTCAATAAAGAAGTTGGATTTGTTACCTATGGTTCCTTTGCATTACCCTTGTTGTTGTCTCCGAAGGTGACATAGCCTTCGTCTATGCTAGAGAGCTTAGAGAATTGAGATGGATCTCCGGTCATACGCCTTGAGCATCCACTATCAAGGTACCATCTCTTGCTCCTAGCTTGTGATGGTGTATGTTTCTACAAGAAAGGATTATTTTTATGAACCCATTTACTTTTGGGTGCCTCAAAAACTGATCTAACTTGTTTATCATGTTGCATAGAATTGATTATGGTTCCTTTAGGAACCCAAATCAGTTTGTTCGGACTAGTTTTCTTGAATGGACATTGATAAGTTTTATGTCCATATTTGCAACAAAAGTTGCATTTGCTTTGGTGCCGAACATGTAAGATAGGGCCTTTTATAAAGGTGGTTGGATTTTGGTGAGGACTTCTCACAAATCCGATTCCATTTCTTTTAGGAACGTGACCCTTATTTGTAAGGATCATGTTCAAAGACTTGCTACCAACCTCGAATTTCTTCAAGGTGTCCTTAAGTAGCAAGTTCTCCTTTTGGAGAGTTTCTAGATCATGGCATTTTATACATGGTGCTAAACTATCATGATATTCAGATTTTAATTTATCGAAATTATAAGTAAGACTATTATGCTCCTTTTTTAGCAATTTGTATTTTCTACTAATAGTTTTGCATTCATCAAATAAGTCATGGAAGGTATTTAATAATTCATCAAATGATAAATCTGCATCAATTAAATTGGTTACCTCCTCTCCGATGGCCATTAGGGCATAGTGAGCAACTTGCTCGGTGTTGGACTCCTCTTCTTCGGACGCGCTTGAGTCATCCCACGTTGCTTTGAGCGCCTTCTTCTTTGGTGTTCTTTTCTTGACTTGGGGACATTCACTTTTGTAGTGTCCCGGTTTCCTGCATTCGTAGCAAATAACTTGGTCCTTCTTGGGTTCAAATTTATTTTTTGTATCATTTTTAAACTTGTTTCTTTTAATGAATTTTTTAAATCTTCTTGTTAGAAGTGCCAAGTCATCGTCAAAGTCCTCATCACTTGAGTTCTCTCTCAAGTGGTCTTCTTGAGTTCTAAGTGTCATATCCTTCCTGTTCTTTGGAAGGATGTCTTCTTGCTCTTCATGAGCTTTGCAAGTCATTTCGTAGGTCATTAATGACCCGATTAATTCTTCAAGAGGGAAGTTGTTTAAATCTTTAGCCTCTTGAATAGCAGTGACTTTAGGGTCCCAACTCTTAGGAAGGGATCTTAGAATCTTATTTACGAGCTCAAAATCTGAAAAACTTTTACCGAGTCCTTTTAGACCATTGACGACATCCGTGAAACGGGTGTACATGTCGCCAATAGTCTCGCTCGGTTTCATCCGGAAAAGTTCAAATGAATGTATCAAAAGGTTGATTTTTGACTCTTTCACTCTACTTGTGCTTTCGTGAGTCACTTCGAGTGTATACCAAATATCAAACGCGGTTTCACAAACCGAAACACGGTTGAACTCGTTTTTATCAAGCGCACAAAATAAGGCATTCATAGCCTTTGCATTAAGAGCGAAAGTCTTCTTTTCCAATTCATTCCAATCGATCATTGGAAGAGAAGACTTCGAAAATCCATTTTCGACAAGATTCCAAATTTCAAAATCCATAGAAATAAGGAAGATCCTCATTCGGGTCTTCCAATAGGTGTAGTCCGTCCCATTGAACATGGGTGGACGTATGATAGAATGACTCTCTTGGTTTCCGACGTATGCCATCTCTCTTGGGTTTTAATCCGTTTGAGAGTTAACCCCACTCTGATACCAATTGTTAGGATCAAGAGCACTAAGAGGGGGGGGGTGAATTAGTGCAGCGGAAAAACTTTTGACGATTAAAACGACGTTCGTATGATAAGAACGATTTCGGTATGAAAGTCGATTCGGAAATTGCTTTAACTTAAGATCAAGCAAAGTGCAGTTTAAAGTAAAGCTATGGAAGTAATTGCAGTTAAGATAGAGAACAAAATATAAATGCAAACCGAGATTTAGAGTGGTTCGGTCAATCTTGACCCACATCCACTTTTGGCTTCCTCCTCCGATGAGGTCACCGACATCCACTAGAGGCCTTCCTTCAATAGGCCAAGGCCAACCACCCTTTTACAGTTTCACTCCTTTTGACGGGCTTAGGAGACAACCCTTACAGATTTTTCACTCCTCTCTTGAATGATCAAAACTTTGAAGAAAAGAGGGAGAAGAACTTCTAGCCTTTTACAACACTTTTAAGCTCTCAAAATCTCAGAATAAATGCTAAGTTTCGGTGTCCTTTCATGCATGAAAGGGTGGGGTTTATATAGGCCCCAAACTGATTTGAATTTGGAGCTCAAAAATGTCATATCCCATGTTTTCGGGGTCCTGGCGGTACTACCGCCATAAATGGGCGGTACTACCACCTGACAGAGCTCGGAGACCGAGCTCGGGCGGTACCACCGCCTGTCAGGGGCGGTGCTACCGCCCAGTCTCACTCGGAGACTGAGCCCAGGCGGTGCCACCGCCTGACAGGGGCGGTGCTACCGCCCAGTCTCACTCCGAGACTGAGCCTAGGCGGTGCTACCGCCCAGTCTCACTCCGAGACTGAGCCTAGGCGGTGCCACCGCCTGATAGGGGCGGTGCCACCGCCTGACAGGGGCGGTGCCACCGCCTAGCCTCACTCCGAGGCTCGGCAGCTGGGCGGTGCCACCGCCGACCCAGGCAGTGCCACCGCCAGCCAGGGAATTTGGGTCCGAATGGGCTGATCCATTCGGCCCAATTTGGGTCTGTCAAGGGCCCAATTGCCCCAAGATTAAGTTAATGGGATCACCTCCCATTTCTAACTTAATCATCATGCTAACTACGATATTTTTCAAGACATTTACTGTAACTTGCTCCGGTGCGTCAATCGCTTCTTCCGTCGAGCTTCCGGCGAACTTCCGGCGATCATCCGACGAACCCTTGGCGATGCTCCGGCGGACTTCTGGCAAACTCCTGGACTTGCGACGATCCACTTGGCGAGTTCCGATGAGCTTCTTTGGCAAGCTCTTGGACTTCTCGGATTTGTTCCCGTAGAACCTCTGATGACCGTCCGGACTTCCGTCGAACTCTCGAACCCCCAACGTGATCATAGTCTTGACTTCGGCGCAACTCCTGCTGCATGTCTTACTTTCATCGTAGTTAATCCTGCACACTTATCTCAATATATGGATTAGATAACAAATGACAATTGATTTCATCATCAAAATCCGAGATTCAACATATTGGATATCCAATAAGACAAGGGCTCCGGCGGATATCTCATATCCAAACCTCTACTCATCGCAATACCTACCGTGTGTGTGTGACCCTCTAGGCCCAATATCGAGCTGGCCGTGAGTCATACCTATCAGAACTCCTTTTGGCTCAATGAATTATTATCTCAATAATAATTCACTCAACTCATCAACTACGGACGTACTAGGCTACTACACCATAGTCCCAAAATGATACAGAGGAATCCAATCTATTGGATCTGTCTATCCTTAGTTATCGTGTACCTATAGTCCCTTATCCATCTAATATTGTTGAATCTCGGATTTTGATGATGAAATCAATAGATGGGTTAATTGATCTAATCCATATTATTGAGTTAAGTGTGCAGGATTAACTACGATAGCTTGAAGACATAAAGTAAGTCTACTAGAGTCTAGTTCGATGGGTGTTCAAGAGTCCGCCAAGAGTTCGAAAATTTGTCGGAAGTGCTGCCGGAACCAACCGAGAAGAAATCGAGGACTTGGCGAAGTTTTCGGAAGTCCTCCAAAGAGATCATTGAAGGTTCATGGAGACCACCAAGAAGGTTCGGCTACTTGGCAAAGACTCACTGAACTCACCACAACATCGGGAGCCTACTGGGAGTCCACCGAAAGAAATCCGAGGGTGTATCGGAAGTCCACCGGAAGATCACCGGAAAGCTCGCCAGAAGGAAACTCGACGTTGCCGGTTAAAAATCTGCTTAGGACTATGTCTTAATTTCGTAGTTTACATGTAATTAGGGTTGGGATTAAGAGTTAATCCTATAACTTAGTTGGGGGTCAACTAGGCCCTAATATGAACTGGTTTGGGCCAAATTTGGAGCCCAACCAGTGACCCGAAAGGACGGGCGGTGGCACCGCTGGACTGGGTGGTGGCACCACCCAGAACCCGAGGGATCAAGCGGTGGCACCATCGGACTAGGCGGTGGCACCACCCAGAACCCGAGAGTTCCAACGGTGGCACCGCCAATACACTATTAATATCAGACACTAACAAGCGGTGGCATCGCCAGCATCGGGAAACTCAAAAGAATTCAAATTTAGAGCCCAAATTTAAATCCTCTTGGGGCCTATAAATACCCCTCATTTCTCAAAAGAGAATACAACCTTTTTGAGAGGTAAGAGATTGAGATAAAGCCTTAGCAAAGTCTTTAGCAAGTTTTGTTTTCAATAGCTTAAGTGTTCACCTCCCTCTTTCTCTTTGAAAATTTGTAAGAGTGTGAACCAATTGTAAAAGGTTGTAAGAGGGGTATTTGTCCTTCCCCTTCAAAGTGATTTGCTAGTGGAAGTTGGAAGCCTCATCGAAGAAGGCTACGCAAGTGGATGTAGGTCATTTGACCGAACCACTTTAAATTGGTGTGTCCCTTGAATGTGTGAGTGTTTACCTTTCTGAAATCGTTAGTTACCTAGTAGCAAGCTTTTGGTTTTTCATCTTCTAACTTTACTCAAGCTACTCTTGCCAAGTTATTCATTCTCGAATCGAAATCTCTACGCATTTACGAAATCGTATTCAAACTTACAAGTTTTAATCCACTGTACTAATTCACCCCCCCCCCCCCCCCCCCCCTCTCTTAGTGCCACTCCGATCCTAACAATTGGTATCAGAGCTAAGCTCACTCTCATATTTGGTTTAATACCCAAGAGAGATGGCTTACTCCGGCATGCACGAGGGTCATTCTATTACACGTCCGCCTATGTTTAATTGGTCGGATTACACGTATTGGAAGACTCGTATGAGGATCTTCCTCATTTCCATGGATTTTGAGATTTGGACTATTGTTGAAAATAGATTTCAAAAATCTTCTCTTCTGATGAGTGAATGGGATGAATCGAAGAAGAAGGTTTTTGCTTTAAACGTAAAGGCTATGAATGCCTTGTTTTGTGCACATGACAAAAATGAATTTAATCGCGTTTTGATTTGTGATTCGGCTTTTGATATTTGGAGAACTCTTGAGGTCACTCATGGAAGCACTAGCCAAGTGAAAGAGTCCAAAATCAATATTCTTATGCATTCCTATGAACTTTTCCGAATGAAACATTCTTATAAACTTTTCCGGATGAAACCAAGTGAGTCCATCAGAGACATGTACACCCATTTCACGGATGTCATCAATGGACTCAAAGCTCTTGATAAATGTTTTTCTAACTTTGAACTAGTAACTAAAATTTTAAGATCCCTTCCAAAGAGTTGGGATCCAAAAGTTATGGCTATTCAAGAGACCAAGGACCTTAAAACATTTCCTCTCGAAGAACTTATTGGGTCTTTAATGACCTACAAAATGACGTGTCATTCTCATGAAGAGCTCGAGAAACCCCTTCCAAAGAACAGGAAGGATATGACACTTAGAATACAAGAAGATCACTAAGGAACATTAAGTTATGAGGGCAATGACGATGACATTACACTTTTAACTCGAAAATTTAAAAAATTTATAAGAAAGAACAAATTTGAGAATAACACCAAAAACAAACTTGAACATAAAAAGGACTGAGTAATATGTTACGAATGCAAGAAGCTGGGGCACTTCAAAAATGAATGCCCTCAAGCCAAGAAGAAGCAACTGAAGAAGAAGAAAGCTTTAAAAGCAACTTGGGACGACTTAAGTGATTCTGAGAATGAAGAAGCTAGCAATAAAGAGGAGGCAAACATTGTGCTAATGGCTTTAGGAGGAGAGGTATGTGATTTAATTAATGAAGATTTATCTTTCAATGAACTTTCTATCGCTTTTCATGAATTATTTGATGAGTGTAAAACTATTAGTAAGAAGTTCAATCTATTAAAGAAAGAGCATGCCTTACTACAAAATAAACTTGATAGTCTTCAAACTCCTCCATGCTCTAAATATGAACACTTAGAAGTAATAAAAAATGAGAATTTGCTACTTAAAGAGACCTTAAACAAGTTTGAGGTCGGTAGCAAAGGCTTGGACATGATCCTTGCAAATAAGGGTCACGTTGCAAATAGAAGTGGAATTGGTTTTGTGAGAGAATCTCACCAAAATCCTACCACCTTCATTAAAGGACCCACATTGCATGTTTCACCTCATTTGAAATGTAACTTTTGTTGTAAATCTGGATATATTATTTACAAATGTCCATTTAAGAAAATTAGTCCATATAAGTTGATATGGGTTTCTAAAGGAACTATAAATAATTCAATGATGAATGACAAAATTAGTAGATCAATTTTTGAGACACCCAAAATCAAATGGGTACCTAAAAACCATCCTCTTTTGTAGACAAACTTACAAGCTAGGAGCAAGAGATGGTATCTTGATAGTGGATACTCAAGGCACATGACCGGAGATCCATCTCATTTCTCTATGCTCACTAGCAAAGAAGAAGGGTATGTCAACTTTGGAGACAATAACAAAGGTAAAATCATTGGCAAGGGAACCATAGGTAACAAATTAAGTTTTTCAATTGATGATGTGTTGCTAGTTGATGGATTAAAACATAATCTCTTAAGCATTAGTTAATTATACGATAAAGGTTACATTGTTAGATTTGAATCTAATGTGTGCATTATTGAAAAACCAAACAATAACATATCAATGATTGCCTTAAAACAAAATAATGTCTACACAATCAACCTTGATGAACTTAGTAATGAAATGTTCTTTTCCGCTTTAAATGATGATGCTTGGCTTTAGCATAGGAGATTAGGCCACGCAAGTATGAAACTAATATTTAAGATTTCATCTAGAGAGTTAGTATGAGGAATTCCCAATATGAAGTTTGTTAAGGACAAAGTGTGTGATGCTTGTCAACTGGGAAAATAAATAAAAACTAGTTTCAAACCAAAAAATCAAATTAGCACAACTAGACCATTGCAATTAATCCATTTAGACTTATTTGGACCAATTAATACAACGAGTCTAGGAGGAAGCGAATATGCCTTCGTAATTGTAGATGACTATAGTAGATACACTTGGACCTATTTCTTGTTGAATCTCGGATTTTGATGATGAAGTCAATTATTATTTGTTATCTAATCCATATGTTGAGATAAGTGTGCAGGATTAATTATGATGAAAGTAAGATATGCAGTAGGAGTTATGTCGGAGTCAAGACTGTGATCACATTGGGGGTTCGAGAGTTCGACGGAAGTCCAAACGATCGTCGGAGGTTCTGCAGGAACAAATCCGAGAAGTCCAGGAGCTTGCCAAAAGTCACTACTATTCAATAGGCTAAAGATTTAAACAACTTCCCTCTTGAAGAATTAATCAGGTCATTAATTACCTACGAAATGACTTGCAAAGCTCATGAAGAGCAAGAAGACATCCTTCCAAAGAACAGGAAGGATATGACACTTAGAATTTTCGAAGACCGCTTGAGAGAAAACTCAAGTGATGAAGACCACTTGAGAGACAGTTCTAACAAGAAAATTCAAAAAATTCATTAAAAGAAACAAGTTTAAAAATGACACAAAAAATAAATTTGAACTCAAAAAGGACCAAGTTATTTGCTACGAATAAAAGAAACTAGGACACTACAAAAGTGATTGTCCCCAAGCTAAGAATAGAACACCAAAGAAGAAGGTGCTCAAAGCAACATGGGATGACTCAAGCATGTCTGAAGAAGAGGAGTCCAACACCGAGCAAGTTGCTCATTACGCCCTAATGGCCATCAGAGATGAGGTAACGGATTTAATGGATGCAGATTTATCATTTGTCGAATTACTAAATGCCTTTCATGACTTATTTGATGAATGCAAAACCATTAGTAGAAAATACAAATTGCTAAAAAAGGAGCATTGTAGTCTTACTTGTAATTTCGATAAATTAAAAACTGAATATCATGATAGTTTGCCTCCATGTAAAAAATACCGTGATCTAGAAACTCTCCAAAAGGAGAACTTGCTACTTAAGAACATCTTGAAGAAATTCGAGGTTGGTAGCAAGTCTTTGAATATGATTCTTACAAATAAGGGTCATGTTCCTAAAAGAAGTGGAATAAGATTTGTGAGAAGTCCTCACCAAAATCCAACCACCTTCATTAAAGCCTTATCTTACATGTTCGTCACCAAAGCAAATGCAACTTTTGTTGCAAACATGGACATAGAACTTATCATTGTCCATTCAAGAAAGTTAGTTCGAACAAATTGATTTGGGTATCTAAAGGAACCACGATAAATTCTATGAAACACGATAAATAATTTAGATCAGTGTTTGAGGCACCCAAAACTAAATGGGTACCTAAAAATCATTCTTTCTTGTAGAAACATTTACCATCACAACCTAGGAACAAGAGATGGTACCTTGATAGTGGATGCTCAAGGCATATGACCGGAGATCCATCTCAATTCTCTAAGCTCACTAGCATAGACGAAGGCTATATCACCTTCGGAGACAACAACAAGGGTAAAATCATTGACAAAGGAACCCATAGGTAACAAATCCAACTTTTTATTGAAGATGTTTTGTTAATTAATGGTTTAAAACATAACCTCTTGAACATTAGTTAATTATGTGATAAAGGATATATTGTCAAATTCGAATCTAATGCTTGCATTATTGAAAAACCATACAAAAACACATCTATGATTGCATTAAAACAAAATAACGTATACACCATTGACATCAATGATCTTTGCAATGAAATGTGTTTCTCGGTTTTGAATGAGGATGCTTGGCTTTGGCATAGGAGATTAGGTCATGCTAACATGAAACTAATCACTCAAATATCATCTAAAGAACTTGTAAGAGGAATTCCTCATATCAAGTTCATCAAAGATAATGTGTGTGATGCTTGTCAATTAGGAAAATAAATTAAGAGTAGTTTCAAATCTAAGAATCAAATAAGCACCTCTAGGCCCTTACAATTGATCCATATGGACTTGTTTGGACTTATCTCTACATCAATCCTAGGAGGTAGTAAATACGCCTTCGTCATTGTAGATGACTATAGTAGATATACAAAGACTTATTTTTTAAAACACAAAAATGAATGCTTTAGATATTTACCAAGTTTTGCAAACTTGTCCAAAATAAAAACAGTTCTATGATTTCATCAATTAGAAGTGATCATGGTGGTGAATTTCAAAACTGTGATTTCCATGAATTTTGTGAATTTAATGGATATAATCACAACTTCTCTACTCCAAGAAATCCTCAACAAAATGAAGTAGTAGAAAGAAAAAATAGAAATTTATAATAAATGGCGAGAACCATGTTGAATGAACATAGCCTACCCAAATATTTTTGGGCTGAAGTTGTAAACCCTGCATGCTATATTTTGAATAGAATTTTAGTAAGACCCTTACTCACCAAAACTCCCTATGAGTTGTGGAACAACAAAAAACCCAATGTTTCATATTTTAAAGTTTTTGGGTGCAAGTGTTTTATCTTGAATGAAAAAGATGCCTTAGGAAAATTTGATGCTAAATCCGATGAAGGAATTTTCCTTCGTTATTTTTTGGTTTCTAAAGCTTTCGTATCTTCAATAAAGAACTTTAATTATAGAAGAATCCATTCATGTTGTTTTCAATGAGATTTCCGAAATCAAGAAAATGATTTTGATGATGATGTTAATTTCAATTCTTTGAATTTAAATGAAACCCCTTCTCCAACTAGCAACTTGGATGCATCCACTTCCGAAACATCCTTACCCGAGGATTGGAAGTATGTAGATGCTCATCCTAAGGAGCTAATCCTATGAGACATATCTAAGGGGGTTCAAACACGTTCTTCTCTTAAAAATTTTTGTGCCAACGCTGCATTTCTTTCCCCAAATTGAACCTAAATGTATTAACAAAGCCATAAAAGATTATTCATGGATTATCGCAATGCAAGATGAGTTAATCAATTTGAGAGAAATGATGTGTGGAGGCTTGTTCCTAGGCCGAATGACCATTTAGTTATTGGTACTAAATCATCTTCCCTTGGTAGTTGGCCCATTGCACTAGCACTTCATTATAGGTGTCTGCGTTACTTAACCTTCGATCAGTATGGCTTGTGGTTTTGAGCTATGAACTCCCCCGTAGTGTATTGTCCTGCAATGACACTGCCTGTACATCTTCACCCAATTTCCTTTAAAGGCAGCCACATGAAAGACTGATGTATTTTAGACTAGCAGGCAAATCCAAGCGGTAGGCCACTGGTCCAAGCGTTCTAATACCTTATAAGGCCCACAAACTAGGAGATAGCTTCATGTCAGATCGACCTTTTAATGGAAGTTTGCTTGTAGGGTTGAAGACGAAGGAAACCCAATCACCCACATAAATTCTCGTTTCACTTCGTGTTTATCAGCTTGTTTTGTTTCATTCTTCGCTTGTGCGACGTGAGGTTATCCCTTTAACAGCTGAATAATCTTTTTCTATGCCATCAATTCCTTATCCACTTGATCCCCACTTTAGAAGACCGGGTACATACTGTTGTAATTGTAGGTGGGGTTGCCATACTACTTCAAATGGAGTCATTTTATAGAGAAGGTAAAGATATTATACCACCACTCTGCCCAGGAACCATTGACCCATTCTGTTCGGCTTGTCGCTATAAAACTCGGAGGTATTTTCTAGGCACCTATTACCACTTCACATTTGCCCCCTCTGTTTGTGGATTTAAGTATTGCTCATATTCGCTGAGTACCTTGTAAACGAAAACGTTTCGTACCAGAAGGAGCTAGTAAAAATCTGTCTCTGTCACTAACAATAGAACGGGATCTTCCATGCATTTAGCTCCTTTTTCCACAAAATATGAGCAACATCTTGCAGCAGTATAAGGATGTCGTAAGCACAGATAGCATACTTCCGACGTCTTCCACGCTACATTATAGTACTCTTTCATTGAGATATGGGAGACTTGTTGGAATCTCGGATTTTGATTATGACCTAATTGATGTGTTTAGATGTTTAACTCATTTG